>CM024766.1:31679053-32118563 GCA_014218235.1 Colocasia esculenta
TGAACTAATGATCATACATGGGCAGACTGTTATAAGATCTAGCCCACATTCCTTGGCATAATTGAGAGCCTTTTCTTCTGCCATTTTCTTGGCGAGACAGTACTAGCTCTGACACCAACCACAAAATAAGTAATTGATCTTCATACTTTAAAAAAATAGCTAACAGTTATTATGCGATGCAAATAGACAATACAAATAGACTATCTTAGATTTGGAGGAGTTGAAAGAGTAGATTAGCTAGAGTTGAATAGACCATCTATTGATCTCTCGAATGTGTAGTTGGCCTATTGATCTCCCGAATGTGTTTAGCACATTTTAATTAAGCTACGTAAGATTTGTTACAAATTAACAACATGTTCTTTGCACTTTTTTCTCCTAGCCTACTAGACAATGACTTTTTCTGTTTTTTTTTTTTTTTTTAAGTTGCACAAGCACTCATATTACTTTTGAGAAAGTTGCACAGAGTATTCATTTGTACAAATTGTTCAGGTTTTGGTGTTCATTTCTGCTCAGGTAATCCTTCCATCCCCTCTATATATATTCGTTGAACCAGCAAGCCTGGATGGTGGCTCATGTTTATTTAATCTAGAAAGCCTAGATGGTGGCTCATATTTTTTGCAGGATGTGATTTTATGTGTGAATGTGAATGTAGACTAACTACTTTATAGGATGTATGAATGAGAAGATGGAGAAAGCAAGAATGTCAATGAGTGAGATGAGTGGACCTTCTTTTAATTTTTTCCCATTCAAGACTTGTGTTAGGATATTTGTTTTTACTATCTTTTGATAGTAATGTCATATATCAAGCATAAAGTCTTCAATTATCTAAGTTGGATAGTCTATGGATATTTAATTCATCTGTTGTTCTTAATTTATTATATGTGTTTTAGGATTGTCTTAAAATTTCGGTAACATCTCTTCGCTCTTCTTCGATATACCAACTAATTTTAACTGCTCTTCTTGTTACTTGTATTTTATACAAATGACTTTCTGAGCATAGTTAAAATTAGCAAATATTTGGGGTATATTGGAGAAGTGTGGAGAGATGCTGCTGAAATTTTAAGACAATCTCAAAACACATATAATAAATTAAGAACAACAAATGAATCAAATATCCATGGATGGGCACGAATTCATGTAGGCACCCTATATTTTTGCAGGAATCTATGCAGACATTTATGTGTGTGGAATGTATATGTGAAAATGATCCCCGTGTAGGGGAGGTGCTGTCGAAATTTTGTTTGAATTGTCGATCAATTCATATTTATTGGAATATATGAGTTGTCTGATGATATTTCATTTTTTTTCGTAAATTTTAGATTATCCTAAAATGACGAGACTTGATAAGAGTTGGATACAACTTAGAAATTGTTTGGATCTTAGATATGAGAAAGGAGTGGATGAGTTTTTGGATTTTACTTTTGATGAACAAAGAGAATATTTATGGCATGAACGAAATCATGAGTTCATACAATGTCTGTGCCATAACTGTGTTAACGGATTGAAGTTTTTTCGGATGGATGTTGAAATTCATCTTAAAGTAGATGGATTTTGGACACGATATACCAAGTGGGTATGTTATGGAGAGGCACCATTAGTTAATGTTTAGAAAGTTAGCCCATTTGCTAATGCACAACAAATAGAAGATCAGATTGATACAATTAAAATGTTGTATGAGTTACAAGAGGCTGAAAGAGAGAGGACAAAAGAGGAACATGAACCAAATGAGAAAGCTAGAGATTTTTATCAATTATTAGAAGATGCTGAAACACTATTATATCCTAGTTGTGTTAAATTTTCAAAATTGACATTTCTGTTGAAACTATTGCATAATTAAGACTATGAATCAAGTGACAACTTCTTGTATGGGAATGTTTCTTGAGTTACTTAGAGAAGTATTACCAGAAGGAGCTAATTTACCTCGAACATGGTATGAAGTGAAGAAGACTATTAAAGATTTGGGGTTAGGTCATGAGAAGATAGATGCTTGTCAAAATGATTGTGTCTTGTTTCGAAATGAACATGAACATAGGGATCGATGTCCAGCATGTAATGCACCCAGGTACAAAGAAATTACGCAACAAGGTAGCCTAAAGAAGAGACGTCGCAAACAGGTGCCATACAAAATATTACGTTATTTTCTAGTGAAAGATAGATTGCAAAGAATGTTCATGTCTTCTAAGATAGCCAAGTGGATGACATGGCACAAAGATGGCTGAAGTCTCTCAGAAAATGGAAAGATGCGACATCCTGCTCACTCTGAAGCATGGAGACATTTCGATGATCAATATCCAGATTTTGCTACAGAGGTATGCGACGTGAGACTCGGCTTAGTGATTGATGGGTTCAATCCATTTGGGATGATGAGCAATAGATACAATGTATGGCTTATGATGATAGTAGTTTATAATTTGCCGCCATAGATGTGCATGAAGCACATGTTTATGATGATGTCATTACTTATTCCAGGTCCTAAAAGTCTTGAAAATGATATCGATGTCTATTTACAACCATTGATAGAAGAATTGAAAGATAGACAAAGGTGTTGAAACATATGATGCTTCAAAGAAATAGAATTTTCATATGAAAGCTGCCCTTCTTTGGACGATCAATGATTTCCTGCACATGCCAATTTATCGGGATGGAGTACCAAAGGAAAACAAGCATGTCCATCCTATCATTATAATACAAATTCAAGATGGTTGCACAATCGTCGAAAATTCTGTTATCTGGGGCACCGACGATTTTTGCCAATCAATCATAGATGGAGAAGGCATGAGTATCAACACAAATTTGATGGCGTGGCTGAACGTCGTAACCATCCAGAAGTGTTAACAGGTGTTGCAGTGTGGAATCAACAACTTCAACTTCCTCATATCAGATTTGGAAAGAACTTTAAGAAGGATATCAAGAATTTAGAAGGAGGGAAGAAACAAAGTATTTTTTTTAGAGAGCTGTCGTATTGGTCAAATCTACTCATTCGGCACAACCTGGATGTAATGCACATTGAGAAGAATGTATGTGACAATTTGTTGGGAACTTTGAACTTTCTTGGGGGGGGGGGGGGGGGGGGGAGCAAAGACAGTCTGAATGCATGGTTAGATATAGAATAGTGGGGAATACGACCAGAATTCCATCCACATACAAATAGTCATAAGAAGACCAGGTTACCAACGACAGAGTATACATTGAACAGATTGCAGACAATGGCTGTGTGAAACTTTTTGCATAATATAAAAGTTCCAGATGGATATTCCTCCAATTTGATGAAATGTGTAGATATTGCCAGTTGAAATTTGGTAGGGCTGAAGAGTCATGATTTCCATATATACATGCAAGTATTATTGCCTTTAGTAATTTGTGGTATTGTCAATCAAGATGTGACAGACCCAATTACAAAGTTAAGTATATATTTTAGTGATGTCTGTTCCAATGTTCTTCAATTTGATCGTTTGCTTAGATTGAAAGGTGATATTGCAGTAACATTATTTAAGTTGGAACAAATTTTTCCACCATCTTTTTTTGATGTCATGGTTCATTTGATTCTACATCTTGCATATGAAGCAAGAATTGCCAGACCAGTTCAATACCGATGGATGTATCCTATAAAGAGATTTTGAACAAATTGAAAGACTATGTTTTAATTAGGGCACATCCAAAAGGTTCAATTCTTGAAGGCTATCTTTTGGAGGAAGCAATCTCATTTTGTTCAATGTATGTGGACAGTATTAACACTCGCTTTAACCGAAGAGAAAGGAACTATGATAGCCCCTTTGAAGACAATAATGATGGATGTTTCTTAATAGGAAATGGTAGTAGTCGTATATTGTCTGTAGAAGAAGTTGATAAGGCACATTTGTACATTCTTAAACAGATTGAAGATATCGATGAATATTTTTATGAACATAGAAGATGTGTTGAGAGTTCAAGCCATACAAAAATGAATTTCTTGAAGTGGTTCTAAAGTTGTATTAAAGATTTAAACGATGCAAATGATCCACAGTGTACTCCTGATATACACTGTTTGGCACGAACACCTTTAAGGTTTCCATGCTCACACTCGGACTACATTGTCAATGGATTCAGATTTCGTTGTCTGGAGTTATTGTCAATGCAGAACTTGAATCTGGATGTGATGGATATTATGGACATCTAAATGATATATTGGAAATATGTTTCGATAATCAAAGACGTGTTGTTTTATTTGAGTGTGAGTGGTGGGATGTTTATAGAAAAGATAGAGGATTCAAAATCGATAAATATGGAACTATCAGTTTGAACACTTGTCAAAGGCTCAACACAGATGAACCATTTGCCCTAGCAAGTCATGTTGAATAGGTGTTCTATGTAAATGATAACACGACAAAAGGATGAATCATTCCTATCAAAGCATGTCCGTGTGATTACTATGACTTGCAAGATAAGCCTTCTAAGAATGATAAGTGACAAAGCGTTTCAGGACAATCTGATTGATGTTCCCATTAGAGGAGAAATTCAAGATGTGGATCTATGTCAAGAAATTAGCGTAAGAGTGGACGACTATATTGATATGTAGGTGATTTATTTACGTTAATACTTATATTTCATTTTTCACACAAATTTACATAGATGTTGAAGATTGAAAATTTTAACTTGTTATGTTTACATATTTACTAACAATTTTTTTTAACAGATGGTTTCTTGTAGTGAGCACTCTTCTTGTGATGGTTCATGCCTATGGAAGCATCGGGCTGTGTCGGTCCCTTTCCCTCCCACCTCTCAGTCAATCCCTCCCCCTCCCACATCTCAGGTGCTCCCTTCAGCTCCCACCTCTCAGGCACTTCCTCTCCCTCCCACTTTTTAGCCAATAGCTCCCTCTTCTAACCCTCAGGGCTCTTCGATGGCATCTGCATCTTCTGTAGCAAGTTCATATTTTTATTTGATGTATTTTTATATAATATTTTAATAGATATCCTCTGATGATGTTTAATGTTTATATGTGAACAGGTCCATCGTTTGCACCGTTTGCACCGTCTTGGCGGAGGGGCATTGGCTGTCGAGGGCCGACTAGGGGAGTTATAGAGAGGAGGCTACCTGATAGACAACAATGGAATGTCTCCCTCGTTCGAGGATATGGCGTGGGCCCTACTACATATATTTTTATGAGTTGCATGAGCGTTGTATCAAAACTGTATTGTAAGATTTGGCAAGAAGATTTTGCCAAGCTTCTGGCTGTGACCAAGGAGTTGATATTTAGAGATGTTCAGATAATTATTGTTTAAATTGAATAGTAAATATGTGTAGATTTTTATAATTGAGTGACTATGTTGTGCAATTGACGTACCAGTGGCAGCAAACTGGAAAAAATGGATAGGGAGATGCTTGCTTACATGAGTGCCATGCATCATAGTTGGAGTAGCAAGTAAAAAAAAAAGTAAGCTAATATACTATTTCATTTTCATGTGTACTTGATTTTTTCATCTTGTTTATATATTGACAGAAATTTTGTATTTCTTGTCAACATTTTAATGGGAAGTCTATGGATGATGCAATTGCCTCCGTCCCAGCAGGTGTTGACTCGTCTGATTGGCAAAGAATGAGCGAGATGTGGACTAATGGGGACAAGCAGGTAATAATAAAATTGTTAGAATATAATTGTTTATATAATGATACAATAACTGTATGTTCTTATCTTTTTAGAGGGTTGCTCAGCGGAATAAGCAGAACCATTCCACTCAGTCTATAACATATAGACGGGGTAGGACTAGTCATCATCAATTGATGAATGGTTTTGTGAGTTCTTTTTATGAATAATATTATCCCTTTCATTTAGTTACTTACATCTCTTACTTATTTTGTCTCAATTTAAACAGTCTAATATGCATGGACGTAATCCGCATAAACTTGAGCTTTTCAAGATGGGTCGATGCAAAGACTTAGCAGACGGCAGTGAGAGCTAGGTAGATGAGGAGAGCAGGAGACAATATGTAAGTAACTTTATTTCTTTTTTTTTTCATTACAATAGTTGTATCATTAATATTTTTTTGAACGACTTTTGATGTAGGAGACTATGACCCAGTTGATGGCTCATTTCTCAAACGTCAATGCCGAGAGCCACACCCCAGCGACTCCCCAGCAGGCCTTCATTTAGGTCATAGGAAAAGATCAATCTGTCCATGTTCACTGTGTGGGTAGTGGAGCGATGCTGAACACATGGTATAAATCTACAACAATGTCTAGTAGTTCAGAGCAAGAAAAGATAATGCAAAATTAAAAGCACAAGAAGAAAAGCTGAAAGCATAGGCAGAAGAGATGACTCAAAAGCGAGAAAAGATTGCTCGATTAGAGAATATATCTACGAAGGTGAATGAGATGAGCACACTCCTCTTCTAGAACAGGCATCACAATACGTACCCAGCATGTACCTCCTGTAGTTCAAAGTGAGAGTGAGATAGATGAGGAGGTAGATGATTATTCTGATCGTGATGATCATGTCTCTTGATTTTCCTCTTATTCTATTGAACTTTGTCATTTTCTAATTTTCTAGATATTTATATAACATTGTTTATGTATTACTTTCTATGTGTGATTGTATGATCCAACAAGCTTGGGTGGTGGCTCAATAATGTGTGTGATTGAATGATCCAGCAAGCCTGAGTGGTGGCTTAATAATGTGTGAGATTGAATGATCCAGCGAACCTAGGTGGTGGCTCATGTGTGTGATTGAATGATCCAGCATGCCTGTGTGGTGGCTCATGTATATACATGGTGTAACATATATATATATATGGCCGCGGCTTCACTCTGCTGACAAAAAAGTTTTAAGGCAGCAGTTTCAGTCACTGATAAAAGGTTCATACATCAGTGCCTAACATTTGCAGCCATAATACCCTAATGGCCACAGATCATAGCCATTGTTGTAGAGTATATGTCCGCAGCTTTATCTGTGGACAAAAGATGGGTATGGCTTTAGGTCTTGTGACCGCTGGTAATACTTTATGTCAGCGGCTACAATAGTCGAGGACAAATACAACATGCATCTGCGGCTTTTATAAACCACTGACATAAGATCTGTCCACGAATTTTTGGCAACGATTGTGTCAACGCCTTCTTAACCGCTGACATAACATTATATCAGTGGTCTTTCAGATTTTGTCAGGAGTTTTCAACCGCTGACAAATGACCGTTCTCCTATAGTGGTTCAAAACTTTTCCCCAGTTCCATAGTTGACTCCCTCTCCATTTGATTAACCTACCTCCCCATGTCTCACCACCAACCAACTTCTTATCCTAATCACCACAGTCCAATCATTAGACCTATCAATGGATTAGACCTAGGTCAGATCCTTGGAGATCCGAACTAGGATCCAAAAGGGCATAATATGGATCCAACCCGGATCCGAAATTTGGACACATTTCGAATTCGGGTTCAGTTGTGAGATGGGTCATTTCCCCTTTTTAACTCCCAGGACGATGCGGAGGGCCGGAGCCAGCGTCGCTAACAGAGATGGCGCTATGCGAGGGTGTCAAGGGGGACCCCGCCTTGAGGATCGATGTCAAGCCGAAGCCTACCGTCTCCAGAAACCCCCTAAGGAAGCTCAGCAATGGTCGTCTCCTGCTTGCACGGGCCTCGGGCGCGAGTAGAGCTCTTTCTCTTCCGACTCCCTCTTCCACCATGTGAGCACGCAGCTCCACGTCTCCTCGGCCCCCAGGAGGAACGCCTGCTGCGATGTCGTTGCCATGGCTGGATCTGGTAAGGTGAGCGATGGGAAGGTCAATAGAGCTGATGTTGGAAATGAGAGAACCCTTAACTTTGTCGGTTGTAACCAGTGTTTTTGGAATTTAGGTTTTGTTGCACAATGTAGTGTGCTCTTGGGCTCGCGTGGTCTTTTTAATGGTCTGTTCTTGTTGTATTGTTGCTTTCCTTTTTCTCTTGCGTAATTATCGAATGTTTTTGTCATCTCAGGATTTGCTTGAGCTCTGGGAAGGAGAAGCTTGAGCAGTGGATCTGTAAGAGATGCAGGCATGATGATCCCGTCCCACCATTCAAGTTTCGATCTCCATCCGCATGTTGTCGCTTCTGTCGATCTTGTTATCCTCAACAGCAGCGCCGCCCTCAGCAGTGATGCCAGCTCCACTATTGAAGTTGAGGAGAATAGCGGCGGCAAAAAGAAGAAAGGGAAGAAGAAGGCAGCGGCGATGTGCAGGTAGAAATCTGGAAGGACTCCACCCGGATCGAACTTTTGGTGCCCCGAAGTAAAGGTTTTCGGATCAGAAACAACTTGCCCTGAATTCGGAGAAAAATATCATTTCGGGTCAAAATCTTTGATCTGAATCTTGTTTTATTTCTGAATTCGGGTCGGATTTTCGGATCTGAAAGATCCATTGACACCCCTACCAATCATCCAAAGTTGATCCCCCAGTCACGCCTACGCCATCCCTCAACTGTTCCAAATCCCATGATTAGTTAAATCACAAGGTTAAGAATAGGATTATCATGTCATAATGATGGATGGAAACAAAAAAAGGGAGAACAACAATATAAAGTGGGAAGAGAGGGAGTTGTACGGAGTGTGGTATTTTGATGGACGGGAAGAAAGCGAGGCTATAGTAATGTAGAGGGAGTTGTACATTTCATGGACAAGGGTGTTTGTGTGCTATATATAGAAATTTGGAGAATGCCCTCAACAATTTGGTGGGAAGTCTTTTGCAACATGGAGAGAGAGGGTTGGGGGGGCACCTTGAGGCATCCGTTGCACCTGAAAGGGAGGAAGTCCGACTGGTGGCAATCTTCCTGCTCCCAGTGCCTTCCTCATTCTTCAAACGCTTCTGTTCCTTCGCCCATTTCCTCTTTCTTTCTCTCTCTCTCTCTCATCTATCTGCATGTGTTAGGGCTTGGAAGGGGAACCCAAGCGAGAGCTTTCTTCTTCTTCTTCTTCTTCTTCTTGGTATCTACTCAAATCAGGAGCACGGTGGAACCAAACTATCAAAAGACAGCTCCTAACACCCTCCCTCTCTCCATGTAGATATATAGGTTTTTGCTGTTGTTGGATTTCGTTTGTCTTGGCCTCCAAGAAAGGATGGAAGAGAGCAAGGCGTATACGTTCCCGCTTCCACGGCGAACCAGCTAGATTCTTCTCAAACGCCCCACGACATCTACCAAATCAGATTGGATACTTGTCGAAATTTGTTGTTCTAAACGCCGAGGGGGGGAGGGGTGGACAATATAAATATACAAATATACAATATTATTTTCCACAGCACCTATGACCTCCTCTCAAACCCCCGAGACATTCCGATGAAACAGAGATTCGAACAGCTCCATGCACCCTCCCGAAGACAGAGCCCGACACACACACACCACTCATCTCATCCCTCCACCCGCACGAGAACAGGATCTCCCTTGAATGCCCGGATCATTCACCACAAACTCGTTCCAGCATCCTTAAATCAATAAAAATAAGAATCCCCGTCGCTGCGTCCGCGACCACATGAGAAAACTCAACAGCATCAAAACTACCCAGCCTGGAGATATGATATCGGAGGTTAGCGCCAGCCCACATCTTCCCCCACCCCCCACCGCACACAGACACTGACACTGAGAGATTGGAGAGGAAGAAAACTAGAAGGGTTACAACCAACCCTTGCCGCGCTGCTAAAGAGAGAAAGATAGAGAGCGAGGCAGGGGATGGAGATTATTTGGGGGGTTCTGAGACGAATTTTCGATCGAATTTTTTCTGTCAGAAATTGTCGTATTTTTTTAACGAAAAAAGGTTCATCAGGGTTATTGTCAGATATTTCTGACGATTTTCTAACTGAAAAATTCATCAAAATTATTGACGGATTTTTCGATTGAAAAAATTTCGTCAAAATTTTCGACAGATATTTTCCGTCAAAAAAACTTGTCAGTAATTCTATTTTCTCTTGTAGTGGTAGGAGTCACTACTAGAAAAATAGGTTTTACTAGGTATAAAAAGAATTTATCTATGTTATAAGTTCAAATTTACTAACAATAAACATTAATATAAGGTATAAGTCTATTGGTCCCCAAAAATTTTTTCTCCCGCCCCAAATTTTCTATCCGCGCCAAAACTCATGTGACAAATACCTACACGTCATTGTCTCGTAAGAATATAGACCTCTATACCTACAACATTTGATAAATATTATATTAATAAATATATATTACCTCTCAACCCGGTCGTCAACCTTATACCCCTATTCCCATTTCGTCACTTCCCTTCGAACTCCTTGTGCGCTGTGAGAAAAAAGTAGGCCAGGGTTCCCCCCTTGGAAGCTGCCTTAGCGACGATAGTGTGGTTTGCAATGATGGCATCACGGCCGACTTGGCGTGGCTTGCGAACGACGACTGCGTCCGCTTTTCCCCACAGTAGGCATGACGCAGCGGCAATGTCATATGTGGCAGCCTCTCTCGTGCGGCGACATCACCTGACGGGCTGCTACCCAGCCGTCGAGGGCACTTCGCTCGCCTCCTCCTCCTGCGGGTCTCCTCCTGCGGTGGGCGCCCCTGTTGTGGGCCGACTCCTACGGTGCTGCGGCCAAGGTGAGAGATCATGGGCTCCCTTGGCCCGTCCATGTTGGATCAACCCCATGGGTTCCCCTGCTCACGTAAATTGCGCTTCTAGCACTAAAGAAGTTGTTGCCCCTGATGCTTCCTGCCTAGTCTCATTCTAACCTGGGTTTCTTGCTAGTTCGAGCTCTAGCCCGGCGGTTCTAATTATCTTTCATCTCGTCCTTTGTGTTCTGGGTCTCCTTCGGATAGCCTTCCCTCCCTTCCCAGTGCTGGAAAAGAAGTTACTTATTTTTTTGTACAGAGTTAACCAGGATTTGTGATTTGGATCGGCAGAGTGTTCCAGATTACTCATGTTTCTATATTCTTTAAATATTTTTTTTGCCCTCTATAGTCTTCCCTTCTTCTTTCCCTTTACCTTTTTGTTTGGATGGGGTCTTAATCCTCTGAAAGAAATGTCTTTAGGGAATCTCTTGTTCTAGGGT
Organism: Colocasia esculenta; assembly: GCA_014218235.1. Taxonomy (NCBI): domain Eukaryota; kingdom Viridiplantae; phylum Streptophyta; class Magnoliopsida; order Alismatales; family Araceae; genus Colocasia; species Colocasia esculenta. Next base: position 31,690,048 of record CM024766.1, read on the forward strand.
TTGAATGGTCCCTCTTCTTGATCCTCCCTTTTTGTTAATTCTCACGGAAAGGGTAAATCCTCCTACGCGGTCCTACAAAAATTTCTCAAAGCAATGGTGTTGAATCAATAGGATTTCCACCCTAATGATCAGCTCGACAGTGATTTGGAATACCAAATGATTCTGGAATTCCATGTTGCCCAGCTAGCAAGCCCAGAGGGGGGGGGGGGGGGGATGGGATTCTAAAATTTTAGATTACAACTTGTTAACAAAAATGCTTAACAGAAAGACACTAAAGAGAATAGTTAGCATTAGATGCATGAAGACAAAGAAATGCTCAAAAGCAATGACACATGAAAGAGGCGATTTTTATCCTAAGCAACAACTTAGGCTTTCACTATCAAGGGTACTGTCCCCCTTAAGGACCTTTACACATCCAGTCGCAGCTGACCTTCTCTTCCAACCCCGAAGAGGAATACAAACACCCTGATGCACAGGTCTTCCTTCCTTACTGAAGGGAACACAAACGACCTATTCACAACAAGTCTTCTCTTCAGAGCCCAAAGAGGAATTTCACCACAAGTGTGAATAAAAGAAAAATGCCCCTAGACCAAGTTTACAACAAATGCTCGATCTGAGGTAGTGACTGAGAGAGAAAGATCTACAATAAGAAAATCTCTCAGAACACACTAGCTCTCCAAATGCTAAAAACAATGAAAAACGGAGAGCAAGAGCTACAACAAGCTAGGGAGTAAAGCTCAGGGCTCTTCTTTCTGATGCTCGCAGGTTGTAAGTTGAAAGCTCAAAAGTTCAAAAGTTATTCTTTACGGAGTCATCAGTCTTCTATATATATCCTTCTCTTTGAAAAATATATCCGTTGAAGTGTCCGTAGTCTTAGGTTGGATGCTCGTTAGACTGCATGGTTCGTCTAGTATAATAGGTGTGCTTGCAGTCATTTAATACTTTACGACCCATGCATGCAAGGAGAAGATCCATCTTGATATCCTTCAGCTTCTATTTTATCCAATGTTGTATGACATGGTACTGGCAGAGACCTGGACACATTAAATCCCAAAGCATAGACAGCTATGCTGTCTCTTGCTATCAGTCAACGTTAGAATTCATGCAGTAAGACTATTCACCAAAATAGAAATGTCATTCTGCTTTCTGAAAAGTGTTTCTTATAGAAACATAAGAATAGAAGGCAACGAGCAGATGATGTGAACATTCATAGTAAATGCAAGGATATTAGAGATGTGCGGGGGGAAGACTTTGACTTTCACAATATTTGAAAATGTATGAGAATAATAAATATATTCATTAAATTTATGATAGAGAAATCGATGTGTCCATGAGACATTGTTCCACTAATGAAATCGTTGCAAGAGCAAGCGAATCGTTCTTATAGTAGAAGCAAATCGTTGTACAGATACAAACAAATCGTTGCTCAAGCATAAGCAAATCGATGTGAACACAAGTCGTTATACAAATATAAGCAAGTCGTTGTGAACACAAATCGTTGTGAGCAAATCGTTATAAGCAAGTCGTTGTGAACACAAATCGTTGTTCTCACATAAGCAAATCGTTGTTTCACTTATCGAATCGATACAATGATCAAATCGTTCTTTAAGTGAAAGCAGATCATTACAGCAACCAAATCGTTGTTTAAACAGACAAATCGATGCAGTGACCAAATCTTTGTTTACTTTATCGAATCGTTACAGCGACCAAGTCGTTATGTAACTTATCGAATCGTTACGGAGACCAAGTCGTTATGTAACTTATCGAATCGTTGTGAGACAAAATCGTTGTTTCTCACTTAACAAATCGTTGTGAGAACTAAATCGTTGTTTCTCACTTAACAAATCGTTGTGAGAACCAAATCCTTGTTTCTCACTTAACAAATCGTTGTGAGAACCAAATCATTATTTCTCACTTAACAAATCGTTGTGAGATCAAATCGATACAACACTTATGAAATCGTTATAAAACTGAAATCGATGTGATATGTAAGACCCTCGAATTTTCGTCGTATTTTTCGTATTTATGTGTGTATATTGTGTTGAGTATGTATGTACGTATTTTACGTGGATATTTAAAATAGTATAAATACGTGTGCATGTGTTTATATTGAACATAAATAATGTATGTATTGCATGATGATAGTGTGAATATAGTACCATGTACATATTGCATGTATAGAAGCTTGGTATGCATGGTTTTCTGCATAAATTAGGGTTCTGGCCGAAGGCCCTATTGGCGTCAATCCCTAGGCCGTTGAGGTGGTGTTAGCGTCCAGCCCTGGACGCCAACCCTAATTCCGGCGTCCAGTGATATGGACGCCAACTTCTCTGGCCTGCATGCGCAGCAGAGCTGCTATCTTCTGAAGCAAGGTATGGAAGCCATTGGGGGATGTCCCCCAACGGCTCTGAGGGGTGTCCCATCACCCTAGTGAGTGGGGGAAAGACCCTCTTTAGGTCTGAACCCGAATTGGCTCACCCCATTCTTCCCCTTCACCCTTGCAAGAGGAGAGAGGTGAGAAAGAAAAACCCTAGAGCTCTGTGAGAAAAACCCCAGTTTGAACCCCTAAAATTCGACCCTTTGAAGCTGGTTTTGGAGATCTTCTGCATCAAGGAGGGAGCTGAAGCAAAGGGGAAGGCTTCCCCATCATCCCCTCGGCGTGGAGATCAACCAGAAGCCCGGAGGAAGGCGATCTTGGAGGTGCTTCTGCAACTTCTTGGGACTGCCCAAGGAGGTCTTCACTAAGCCCCTAAATCCCCTAGAAGAATTTTTGAAAGGCAAGTGACCTATCTATGGTATCCCCGTATGAGTCTAGGAGGTTTTTATAATTTTTATGGAATTTCCCTCGAGTCCTAGACCCTCCATTTCACCCAAATTTCAGAGCTCGGGTCTGTGTTTCTGCACAGACCTGAGTAAACGGCAAGGTCCCTGGACGCCCAGTTCCTCCTTGGCGTCCATCGACCCTGCCGCTGACTCTGAGTCAGCGGCCAGAGACCGCCGTCTAGTTCTTCAGGACAGAACAGTGAGCTGTTCTGTCCCTTCTATACGTTAATTTCGTTATGATTTTCGTGATGAGAATATATGATATTTCTATAAGCTATGTATATTGTGCATTGTGGTTGTGGATTGAATGTGGTGTGATGGTGAATGTGGGGCAATAATGTCTTGTAGACTTGCGAGCATAACTTGTGGAAAAATTTTGCGAATCAATGTTCCATGATTAGGATTTGTTGAATATCTTGTTTTCAGTCTATTCATGAAGATTTGTGGAGCATGTATGTAGATTCTGAAATTTTGGAAATTATGCATGCTTGTGGAATCGTAAATAAAGTTCGGTTCGGTAAAGTTAAAAACATGCAAAAGCGGTTGTGGTAATTGATTTATAGATGTATGAATTAGGATGAAGTTGCATTCTGAAATCATGCAATAGTATTTTCTGTGCAAAACAGTAAGTGGATGAATTTCAAATGTGTTAGACCCATGTTAGCTTAAATTGTGAATAATATGCTAATTAGGTATTTGATTTTCTGTAAATCCTATTTAGCTCAGAAAAATCTGAAAAATTGAGGGTATGATTTGGAACCCGAAATCAGCATGTGGTTAAAATTTCAGGTCAATTGGAACAGTAAATAAAAAGTTATGTGTTTTCATGTAAATTGTGAATAATTCGTATATATATGATCGTAATGTGATTTTATTTTGTTTAAAACAGCATGATGGGTGTGTTTACTATGTGTTAAATCTTGAAAACTCTGTAGTACCATGTTAGAAAAAAAAACAGAGGTGTTCATGTGAGTAAGAAAGTGTGAATGAAATGAAGAGTGCCAAGTGTAAAACGTTAAATGTGTAAAAGTGTAAACTGTGCCAATGTGATACTGCTTCCGAGAAGGCAGTGGAGCTGTATCAGGGAAAAGTCCCCCTGAGAAAGTTCATTGTGTTAAGTGACCCTAAGGGCATTAGGGGGAAATCCTGGAGGTGGACAAGTACCACTGGTTAGGGTGGAGACTTGTTCTCCCGGTCTGCGCAGTCCAAGAGTCACCATTGCATTGCCTAGATGGTGCCTATGTATTATGTGATGTGAATGTGTCCTTCTTTGGTGGCTTGGACTATGTGTCACGGCACTAAAACATGTGTAAGGTGTAATGTGTAAAGTGTATGTGACCATGTGTAAATGTGTAAGTGACATGTGAATGTGAATGTGTATGTGTAAAGTGTAACCATGTGAAAAGAGGAAATTGTGAAAAAGGAAAATGTGAAAATCTAGATGTGCAATGTGTTATTGAAACCATGAGAGGCTAAATCTGAAACCATGTGAATTCAGAAAATGCATGTTATCCTTCTTGTGTTTATGTGTGCAAAGTGTTTAGAATCCATGATTAGGAACAATTAATGAGTATGTGTGCAAAGTGGCATGATGGATAGTTCATGTGTTATGTTCTAAGCCACATTGTAGTTTTCATGTGTAGGTTTATAGTCTTTGAACCATGTGAAATCAGCAACCTAAAGCATGTGAAAAAGTTATGTAGGTACTTAAGAACATGTGGATTCCATGCTAACTATGTTCCACGTTCATATATGTAAATTGTCCATGTGGAAAACTCTCATGTTTGGTTCTTTATAAGGTTAAAGTTCATAAGTGAATGGATTAGAGACCATGTGATAGGTGAATGTTATATTTTGAAACCTGAAAGCATGTGTTAGGTGTAAAATTGTAGAACCTTCATGATAGGTTGAAACTTAAATGGACTAGCATGCTATGTGTTGCTAATTGTATGTGCTTGTAGAAACCACTAGGACTTGTACGTGTATATCATGTATAGTGTTGCTTGCTGAGTCTCTGGACTCACTCCTTGCTTCGGCGTCCAGGTGTAGTTGGTGATACGACACCGTTGGAGGAGACGGTGGAGACGGACTCCAAGCGCGGAGACTAGTTACTTGGAGCTTCCTTTGTGATTGTGTACTTCGTCGTATGTACTTGAACATTGTATTAGGATTATCTTGAAAAGAATGTAATATGTGGACATTTTGTATTTCTATTTCAGCAATTTAAATCATGTAAATTTTAGTTCCTTTTTGCAAATTGTAAACTGCATGTATGTTTAATGTGGATGATGAATGAATGGAGATAGTTCTCTTTTACTTCCGCTACTCTGTTATATATATTCGCATGTATCTCAGCTGTTTGTATCATTGGGTAAATGTCCCACTGTGAGGACTCTCGCTATATCGACGTGGGTCGGTATGACCGTACCGGTATACTGAGGGCCGTCACATGATACTTATGAAATCCTTGTGAAACTGAAATCGATAATAGTATAGAAATTGTTACGATTCTAATGAAGTCGTTATGAAACTTAGGAAGTCGATGTGTACTTAGAAAAATTACATGCTCTAAACTTTAAATGCTACAGTGTAAGAATACTTACAGGTTTTGCTTGATTTTGCCTGATTTATTTCTTGTGACTAAGCTTCAAGAGAACTTGTTAGACAGTACTTTATTAAAGTTTTGTTAATCACCAAAATAGGCATATAATAAATGAAATTATATGGGGATGAACTGATCATTAATCTCCCCCTTTTTGGTGATAACAAAACATAACATGAGTATAGAAAGTTCTGAAATAAATGTAAGCAAATTTGCAGAAGAATTTAAGAAATGTATTTCAGAATAGTTATTTTTCTCCCCCTTTTTGTCATGAAGCAAAAAGATAACACAAAGAAAGAAGAGAAGAAAGATAAATGGGAGCAAAGGAAATCATTTATATTACTCTTTGGAAGGTACAAGAAGATAGAAAGCAGGAGACAAAAGAGAGGCATGGCGGGTAATGATTGGCCAAGCCTTGCATTCCTGCTCTTCAAAATAAGCTTGAAAGGCTCCAAAAACCATAGAGTAGGAAGGTCCCAAAACAGGGGCCATCCTCTGGATGTGAAGTTGTCTCTGAGCTTCAACAAAAGTTCCATACTCATCCCTGCCAAGAGACATTTTGTAGGTGCTGAAGGAGCTAAAACTAGCATACTGAAGGAACTTATCTATGGTTATGGGGTAGAATATATGGTGTTGCGTCAGTTCCTGTTTCATAGCCACAAACACCTTGTATCTCTCAACCCATGTATCATATGAGTCTCTTACAAGATGAATGGAGTTAAGATCTAGAAATTCTGCAGCAGACAGAGGAGGTTGATTTGATCTGGCTTGAGAAGAATTGAGATCAGTAAGTTGTTGAGCGGTGAGGGGGTAAAGCTTTTCCCATTTTGATGGAGATAGGCGCTCACATTCAGACAAGAGAGGGGCAAGAACATCAGACTTGATGTGGCCCTGATGATATTCCTTGAAGACAAATCTATGGAAAGAGAGTGAACTGCTTTTCTACATTGAAATTCTGCTCATTACCCTTGCAAATCTTTCAAAAATTAAGGTTCCCACTGCAGATTCCATGACGAGGGAATGGAGAGGAGGTAGAAACACAACATCTGGAATTTCCAAGTTGTAAAATCCACTTGGATGGAAGTGGTATGAGCATCATGTGAACCAAGAGCAGAAATAGCTCGCCGGAATTGGCCGAGCTGAACTTCAGGTAAATTGTTAAGATAGCAGTAATCATTGAGCATCTGAAAGTGACGAATAAGCTTGATTTCTTTCAGAACAAAGGGCCCCTAGGTATCCTTGTGATGGATTGGAACCACTCAGAGAGAGTCAAAGGATGATCTTGGGGTGGGTATCTGGCTGCCTGAGCTTGAGGAAATTTGCTGTAAAGAGACTTGTGCCCCCGAGCCCACTATTCTTCAGTTTTGGCTTCAGCATGGTAAAAAATTTTGACTGTTCAGCCTTGGATAAGGAAGAAAAAGGAAGAATGATATTGAGATGTTCGGTGAGATTTAAAGAGTCCAAAAATAGTAGCAAAGGTGTATTTCTGGAGATATTCACAGTAAAGGGACCTTCTTCGATTTTCAACTAAGAGAGAAAACCAAAGAGGTGGGAAGAGAGGTTCAGAAGAGATGGCACGGTTGGAGGAAATTTTCTTTTCTTAGGAGCAGGGCTGGAAGAGCCTGTCCTATGGAGATGAGTCCCAACTGACAGGACTGAGCGAAGCATTACTACTTCAAACTCATCTTTAATGTCCTGGATCATATGATGTTCAAGTTGGGCACCCTCAAGAATTATGGTGATAGAAAAGGGAGGGGTAGGAGGATGAAGAAATGAATGAGAGGTAGATGAAGGTGGTATGGATGGTCCAGAAGATGAAGGACCAAAAGAAGAGGCTCCAGTTGAAGATGGTGCTGGAGGAACCTCAACAATAGGAGGAGGGTTGGATGTGGAGGAAGCAGGAGATGATGAGGATTGTGAAGGAAAGGGCGTAGGAGAAGAAATGTGTTTAGGAAGGGGTTGTTTGAATGTGGTAGGTGCTGGAGGAGCAGTGGAGAATGATGGTGGAGAAGGAGGTGCCGGAGTGGAAAGAGATGAAGAGATATGGGGCTCTGGGGCTACAACATGATCTTCATCTGCTCTGGCAGGTACAACCTCAGACTCCATTGGCCCGGATGGCCCAGATGCATCGTCAACTGGCCCTACTGGCTCTTTAGAACTTGGCCCTGATGGCTGGACTTCTTCCACATTTGGCCCTGACTCCTGTTGGACTGATGGAGTGGGAGCAAAGGTGCAGGACATTGTGCCTTTATCAGATTTGAAAGAGTTGCCACTGAATCTTTGATGCTGCCCAGCTCACTTCTTACCCATCTTAGGGCATTCCTAACCATTCCCATTTCTGTAGCTGCTTTGCTCTGGCTTATGAAAATTAAAGCTATATCAGATTCGACAGAGCAAAGAATTTGACCTTGAGCATCCAATCGATCAATAATTGGTTTCATATTAACTTTCAGCTTCTTCTGCCTTAGCCTCCTGTGGGGCTTCCTTGTGAGGAGAGGAATCTCAAGAGCTACACTATTGCCTTTTTCACTTGCCCTGACCACGGGCTCCACATTCTCAACATGAACTTCTCCTTCATCTGAGGTGCTTTCCACAACACCTTCCTAAAACTGATCTACAGGGGCACTAGCTGAGTGCTCCCCCTGAAATTCTGCATCTTTTTCAACAACATGCTCCCCCGGACCATGAGCATTCTCCATCTGAACATCCACATTGTAGCTTGGTGCCACATCTTCAGCCAAAATTTCTTGCTCCCCCTGAATGGGAGCATCTTCCATTTGGATAGCTTCATTGTGGCCTGGTGCCACAACCTTCGGAACATTTGCTGCAGAAGGGTCTTCTTGCTCCCCCTGAGTGTTGGTGAAAGAGTCCAGCACATTTCGAAGTATAGATGCTACAAGAGAGGTGGGGGTGTCTGCCTCTGATACTTGCCCAACGGGCTCAATATGTTCTGGAGGTATATCCTCTATTCTGCTTTCACTAACCACTAAATCGTCCACTCTGACACCTACTGCTTCTTCTTCTTGTTGTTGTTCTTGAACTACTGGAACGTCTACTGAAGAGGCTTCAACCCTTACAACTACTTCTTCTTCTGCTTCAGGGATCTAAACTTCCTTAGCTTCACTGATAATTGTAGCAACCTGGATTTTTCGGAAAATAAAAATTTAATAATAAAAAAATAAAAGCAATTAGAAAATCAAATAAAAGAGAATTAAATAAAACCCATTAAATGAAAAGAAGTAATGAGCTTTATTAAATAGACCCATTAGAAATTTATAGGCCAAAATAAGGATTTTTAAAAGGGGATTAATAGGAAAATAACCTAAATTTGTAACTTAATTATTACTTAAATAGAAAAGAGGTATTTAATGCATTAAATAAGAAGTTTGGGTTGGATTTGGATTCCTAAACCAACCCTAGTAGGTTGGCCACAAATTTGGGTCCTAACCTAACCCAAATTGGAGTTGGCATGCTTAGAAAGATGAGAGAAATAGAAAATCCCAAAATTTAATAGTAATTAGAGTCCTATTAGGAAATAGAAACCCAAGAGACATAAATACTCTCTTATGTTGGCCGACTATCAGTTTGGCAGCTCAATAACCTAGAGGGGGGGTGAATAGGTTTTCTGAAATCTGAAACAGAAACTGAAACACAAAAAATTATCACTTCAAAGTTTGGTTAGTTTAGTGTGATAAAGAGTAGCAGTGCGGAAGCAAATAAACAATCACACAAAGGACACAAGAAATTTATCCTGGTTCGGCCCTTCTCACATGGAAGTCCTACGTCCAGTCCCCAAGCAACCTCTTGGGATTTCACTAACCAAGGGTACAGTCCTCCTTAAGGACCTTACAACAACCAGCACCCCAGCTAGTCTTCCTTCACAACCGAAGGGAACAACACACCCTGGATACCACACCAGGTCTTCTTCTCTTTCCCGGGCAAGAAGGCAGCCCACTTCTTTTACAGGCTCAAAAGCAAACCTCCTGGTACAAACCCCAGTGCGGTTCTTCTAGACACAAACTCCTAACTAGGTTCTATACTGTATACAGTCCTACAGCTGGACAGAAATCTTTCTTAGAAAAGTAGGATCAAATTGAGAGCTATTAAAAGATGAACACTAAGAACTAGCTCACAGTCAAGGACTCTCCCCCAAATTTACAATGAACTCAAAGAGAGAATGAAGAGAGAGAAGAAAGCTTGAAGGCTTGAATGCTTCAGATGCTTGAACACTTCTTTTGGGCTCAGGCTCTTTCTCTCTTTTTCCTTTGCATGTATGTGGCGATGAGGTTCCTCACTGGTTGTACACTCCTTCAAAGATTTTCAGGAAAGCTTTAATTTTTCTTCAGCCTTGCTTCATTTTTATATGAAAGGCTTTTGAATAGATCCGTTGAAGAGATCCGTTGGAGCTCTTCTGGTCATTGCTGATCTTCTCTTCATTTGTCTTAATCAGACTCTGGTGGTCTTCGAGGTCTGTAAGCATAGAAGAGAGTGTTAGCATAAAAGAGTGTTTACAAGATAACAATGCATGCTATTGTGTTTCTGCTAACATGATCAAAATAGTAGTTCATATCTTTTTCTGACACGACTCTGAGATATGCATGCAGCCTTTTTGTCAGAAGATATTTGACTTTTCAATTAAGCGTCAAAAACACTTCAGAGCAAATCGATGTGAGACCAAATCATTATGGTACTTATCGAAACGATGTGAGAAGCAAATCGTTGTGAGAGCAAATCGTTGTTCTCACTTAACAAATCGTTATAGCTATCAAATAGTTATGAACCTTATCCAATAGATGTGAGAAGCAAATTGTTGTTTCACTTATGAAATCATTATGATGATCAAATCGTTATGGCAAGCAAATCGATGTGAAACTTATCAAATCGTTGTGAGCCTTAGCGAATCGTTATAGAAGGCAAATCGATGTGCGAGCAAATCGTTGCGCTCACTTATCAAATCGTTATGAGCCTTAGCGAATCGTTATAGAAGGCAAATCGATGTGAGAGCAAATCGTTGCGCTCACTTATCAAATCGTTATGAGCCTTATCGAATCGTTATAGAAGGCAAATCGATGTGAGAGCAAATCGTTGCGCTCACTTATCAAATCGTTATGTGGTCAAATCGATGTTTCACTTAACGAATCGTTACACGATCAAATCGTTGTGTAACTTATGAAATCGTTGTTAGTGAAATCAATGTGGCACTTTGAATAGAAATCGATGTATATTGAATGAACATCGATTTAGCATTTTAGTGCTCCATAATAAATCGTAGTGAGACTGATTATCTTGATATGAGATTGATGCAACACAGATGATATACGATATTTAATAATATTTAATTAACCATAAATTTTGATATCACAAATTCATACTTGATATTATCATAAGTTTTGATATCACCAAAATACAAGGGCAAACATAGAGTGGTTCAACAATCTCCTCCTTTTTGGTGATGACAAAATTTATGAGAATTTCTGACAAAGAAACTATAGAAAATGCAGAAAATTCACAGATCATACAAATTCTCCCCCTTTTTTTACTAACCAAAAAGGAAGGATCTTACCATGCATTCTCTCCCCTTTGAGAAAAATTCTTACCATTGAGGGGTTCAGCAATAATAGACATTTAATGAATAACTCCCCCTTAGTGAAGGCTCCCCCTGAGCATGAGACTCCCCCTTAATGTGAGGCAAGTCAGATCTTGTTGCTCTTGACCTTATTTATGATGTTTGTCAGGTCTTCAAGATTTTTGTCTGCATGCATCTTAAAAGAAAACTTGCAAACATTTGTTAGTAACAATTATAAAAATTCAATATTTATGACTACTCCTTCTTCAGATGAGATTTAGATGAAGAGTTGGTAGTCACTCTTGCCTTTAGCATCTTTGATCCTGATGCTCCAAGGCCACCCTGCAAATAATTTACTCAGAAGTAGGTACCCAAATCTTTTGGGTCCTTAATGGTTAGATGCATAAAAGTATCCTTTCGGAATCCAAACTAGGTGCCTTGTTGTGCAGGTGTTTACAGTGTGTCCTAATTTATTGTAATGAGAACAACAATGAATGTAATCTATTTTACAATTTAGAACACTATTTTTAGAAACCTTTTTCTTTTGATAGGGCTTGTTTATTTCAGAGGCCTTTTTCTGAGGCATTTTGATTTCTTTTACAAATTTTGGCAAATGATATTTTCCTGGAGTTATGGCTTATTTTTCTTTGACTGGAGGAATGTATTCAAGCCCTTGTTTATTATTTCTCGATTTTGACCCTTTTAAGCATAAAGCTAGAGATGTTTTTCCTTTAGTTAATTTTCTAACTGATTCTTTTAAATACAGATTTTCTTCAATTAGAGTTTTTAATTTTTCTTCAAACTCTAATTTTTCATTGTTCTTATTTTTTTAATCTTCATTCAGAAGACAAATGTTATTTTTACTATCCTTTAATTGTTTTTCTAGTTGTTCCATTTCTGATTTAAGATCAGAATTAGTATTTTCCAAACAAGTAAGGTTGTTCTTGATATTTTTCAATTCTTTTACAACAACCTTGTGTTTATCATAAAGTTCATTAAAGACTTCTTCCAAGTCTCAGATTCTGACCCTGAATTTGTGCATGAATTAAAAAATGAGTCAGAATGTACCTCATCTAGTCCTACCATGAGGGCTAGATTTACTTGCTCTTTCTCTGAACTTGAGCTTGATGAGTGTGAGCTTGTGTCCTCTTCATTTTCCCACGCAGCTGCCATGGATTTTCTTTTGAACTTCTTGTGCTTCTTCTTGGACCTTTCGGTTTGACCAGTCTTCTTGAGTCTTGCACAGTCTAGTCTCAGATGTCCAGGTTTACTGCATTCATAACAGACTGGGTCTTTCTCCTTTTTCTCTTTCCTTTGGATCCTTCTTGACCCATTTTTCTTCTTCTTTAAAATCTTCTAAAGTTTGGTCAGTACTTCATCAACATCACTGTCTTCAGATCCTGTAATTTTTGAACTAGAAGAAGAAGAAGTGGAAGGAGCAGCTACCACTTTAAGAGCATTAGTACATTTCTTCTTAGATGAGCTTTCAAATAATCGCTCCATATTTATTTCATGTGCCATGAGAGAACCTATTAAATTATCAATCGACAATTTGGTTAAATCATGGGCCTCTTCAATAGCAGTTACTTTAGGTGTCTATGAAATAGTTAAAGACCTAAGTATCTTTCTAACGGTTTCCTCATTAGAAAGAGTTTTACCAAGAGAGCTTAAACCAAGTACTATGCTTGAAAATCTATTATACATCTGAGTAATGATTTCGTTTAGAAGCATTTTAAATTGTTCATATTAAGAGATAAGGATATCTATCATAGTTTGTTTCACTTTATCTGTTCCTTCATAAGTTATCTACAATTTATCCCACATTTATTTTGCAGATTTACATGCAGAAACTCTACTAAGTTCCTTTTTGGACAAGGCACAACATAAATAGTTCTTAGCTTTGAAATTTAATGATAATTTATTTTTATCTGTTGTTGTAATAGAAGTAGTACCTTCAACAGGAACAATAACATAATCACCTACCTCAATTATCTGCCACAGATCAAAGTCTGTGCCTCGAATGAAGCATTCCATTCTCATTTTCCAATATTGGTAGTCCTCTCCATCAAAGAATGGAGGTCTATTAACTGATTGTCCTTCAGCATATCCTTCAGCTGCCATGGATCTTTACTCTAAGATCATTAGATCTTCTTTGAATGTTCAGAGACCCCCTCTGATACCACTTGTTGGTCTGACTAGCAGTTTGGCAGCTCGATAACCTAGAGGGGGGGTGAATAGGTTTTCTGAAATCTGAAACAGAAGCTGAAACACAGAAAATTATCACTTCAAAGTTTGGTTAGTTTAGTGTGATAAAGAGTAGCAGTGCGGAAGCAAATAAACAATCACACAAAGGACAAAAGGAATTTATCCTGGTTCAGCCCTTCCCACATGGAAGTCCTACGTCCAGTCCCCAAGCAACCTCTTGGGATTTCACTAACCAAGGGTACAGTCCCCCTTAAGGATCTTACAACACCCAGCACTTCAGCTGGTCTTCCTTCACAACCGAAGGGAACAACACACCCTGGATACCACACCAGGTCTTCTTCTCTTTCCCGGGCAAGAAGGCAGCCCACTTCTTTTACAGGCTCAAAAGCAAACCTCCTGGTACAAACCCCAGTGCGGTTCTGCTAGACACAAACCCCTAGCTAGGTTCTATACTGTATACAGTCCTACAGCTGGACAGAAATATTTCTTAGAAAAGTGGGATCAGACTGAGAGCTATTACAAGATGAACACTAAGAACTAGCTCACATTCAAGGACTCTCCCCCAAATTTACAATGAACTCAAAGAGAGAATGAAGAGAGAGAAGAAAGCTTGAAGGCTTGAATGCTTCAGATGCTTGAACACTTCTTCTGGGCTCAGGCTCTTTCTCTCTTTTTCCTTTGCGTGTATGTGGCGATGAGGTTCCTCACTGGTTGTACACTCCTTCAAAGATTTTCAGGAAAGCTCTAATTTTTCTTCAGCCTTGCTTCATCTTTTATATGAAAGGCTTTTGAATAGATCCATTGAAGAGATCTGTTGGAGATCTTCTGGTCGTTGTTGATCTTCTCTTCATTTGTCTTAATTAGACTTTGGTGGTCTTCGAGGTCTGTAAGCATAGCAGAGAGTGTTAGCATAAAAGAGTGTTTACAAGATAACAGTGCATGCTACTGTGTTTCTACTAACATGATTAAAATAGTAGTTCATATCTTTTTCTGACACGACTCTGAGATATGCATGCAGCCTTTTTGTCAAAAGATATTTGACTTTTCAATTAAGCGCCAAAAACACTTCAGACCAAATCGATGTGAGACCAAATCGTTATGGTACTTATCGAAACGATGTGAGAAGCAAATTGTTGTGAGACCAAATCATTGTTCTCACTTAACAAATCGTTATAGCCATCAAATCGTTATGAACCTTATCAAATCGATGTGAGAAGCAAATAGTTGTTTCTCACTTATGAAATCGTTATGATGATCAAATCGTTATGGCAAACAAATCGATGTGAAACTTATCAAATCGTTGTGAGCCTTAGCGAATCGTTATAGATGGCAAATCGATGTGAGAGCAAATCGTTGCACTCACTTATCAAATTGTTATGAGCCTTAGCGAATCGTTATAGAAGGCAAATCGATGTGAGAGCAAATCGTTGCGCTCACTTATCAAATCGTTCTGAGCCTTATCGAATCGTTATAAAAGGTAAATCGATGTGAGAGAAAATCGTTGTGCTCACTTATCAAATCATTATACGGTCCAATCGATGGTTCACTTAACGAATCATTACACGATCAAATCGTTGTGTAACTTATGAAATCGTTGTTAGTGAAATCGATGTGGCACTTTGAATAGAAATCGATGTATATTGAATGAACATCGATTTAGCATTTTAGTGCTCCATAATAAATCGTTGTGAGACTGATTATCTTGATATGAGATTGATGCAACACAGATGATACAAGATATTTAATAATATTTAATTAACCATAAATTTTGATATCACAAAGATATACTTGATATTATCATAAGTTTTGTTATCACCAAAATACAAGGGCAAACATAGAGTGGTTCAACATCTTAAAGCTCCATGGCTGGCCCTAGCTCGTTGCCAAGGGTTTCTGGACTAGGAGGAGAGGCCAAGGAAGAGGAGAATTCATGGGGAGAAGAACTTCTGAAAGCACTCAACCCCGTTCTTCAAGTTCTAGCCCTAGAAGAGAAAAACTATCAAAGGTAGGCATTCTCACAAGCTAAAATCATAAAACTTCATTGTAGGTTGATCCAATCATCAGGATCAAAAGCCCTCTTATCTCACATTTTTCCATCGAGCCCATATTTTCTTTTTTGAATTTTCATGTTTTGCAACTAGCATGAACCCGACCCTTCATCTAAAATATTGTTCTTCTTGTATACTCAACCCCATGCCACGAGATTTTTACTAGAGGAATTGATGCCTGTTAGACATCTTTTGCCCCTGAAAGCCCTAATTTTCATCCACCCTACATCATGAATTAATTCTTGTACCCTAATTGTGTATTGTTCCATGTTCTTCATGAAGTATCATGATTAAACCATGATGAAACCATGTTTGTTTTCAAATTCGTATTTACTGAAAGTACCCTTGCATGTCTAGAGTCATTTAAAATTTGTTTCATGATTTTTCATTGACTATACAATTGGTTATGATTTTATGAACAACCCTGTGTCAAAAGATAGGAAGTTGGCCCGCAATCCGAGGCTCTGCCCTTTCCCTGTCGGACTCAGGCGCAGGACCTGAGAATGCGACGGCCCGATAGGCCACTTTCTTAGGGCCATCACGACAGTACCTTCCGTTGTGATCTGATCGCGACAGGGCCTGTCGTCGCGATCTACCTGCTCGATCTGACGAGCCCGTCGCGACCCTCAAGCGACCCCGTCGCGATCTGCCTGCCCGAACTGACAAGGCCGTCGCGTTCTGTACAAGACCTTGTCGCGATCTCCTCTGACCCTATCGCGACCCTTACAAGGGTCCGTCGCGATCTCAACGTTTTGCATGAAAACCCACCTTTTTGCAAGTTTTATTGTTATACAGCCACCCTATGTCCTATTAACTATCTTGTACACAGAAAAATGAAGATGTAATTATTGAATATATTTTTAATTAATTCAAGTTAATCACATGATCTATCTTGTCCATGATTTTATCATAACACTTGCACACACTTTGAACCATCCAAATATGGCCTAACTTGGCATGTAAATATATCATAATACATCTGGTAATTTATGTAATTTAATTACCCTATTTTTAATAAGACTTGTCTTCGTTTCTCATGTTGTTTTGGGAATACCGTTATCGACGCTCCACTATTCTAGAATTCCTCTAGAACATCGGCCACTTGTTTCTATATACACACTCTCTCTTGACTTGGACGAACTCTCCGTCGGATACTCCTTCTGCCGAACTAGTGAATCCTTGTTCAAGGCCTCCGTAAGTCTCCTCTGTCCATGGATTCCCATATGGTCGATGAGCTGGTTGTACCCTAACACCTATGATACCCTTTAGGGATCAACATGATCTAAACGGCTTTTAGAAGTTCGCTCTTATCTTTAATCATGCCGGACCTCTGGACCTATGCATAACAAGGCCAGCGGAAGGGTTGTGTATTCCACCAGACTGCCAACATTGTACGCGCGTGTTGTTCAACTATTACTATGGCTCGTTACTCGACGTGTTACGTACAATGTCCACTAGTTCACATCTATACTCTACTCGCTCGTCTATTCACGTTCACTCTACTATCTCGTCTATTCATCTAGTGCTCTCATCTATTTCTTGGTACTCTATATTGGCCATTGACTGATTTTCTAAAGATAAACAATATAACCAATGCCTGGCAATATATAAAGGGCCCGATCTGGTCCTGGGATGTGCGCCCGAAAGTGCTAGTGCCCATGGGAGTTAAATGATCAGAGTGTTTGGCATTACACTCGAGTGCTATCTATCTCGAGTATCTAAATGACAATCAAAAGTGCTATGTTCTCTCGTTGTCCGTTGACAACAAAGTGCTATGCTATACTCGTTGTGCTATTACCATACTTTGTGCTATTTGTGCTATGGCCATCTTGCTATTTGTGCTATACTCGACACTTATGCTATATTTGGAAAGTTGTGCTATTTCGTTCACGTGCTATCCTGCTATCTTTTACTTGACTCTCTCGCTCTATCATTAGTTACTCTTCCTTTAATGCATTAATTATTTAAAGCCTACTTGACTATTGAGATTTAAGTCCTACTGAGCGTTATTGCTCACCCTGCGTTATTTGTCATTGTGTTCTCAGGTGAGACTGAGGATGAACCATACACTCAAGAGGACGGGAACGACCTGGAGTGATGTTATGAGCACCCTAGTGTCTTAGTGCTATGTTAGAGTTATTGTAGTTATGTTAGAAGTTTGAGTTTTGCCTTTTGCTTATTTCAATGTGATTGGGCCCTATAGAATGGCTCTGATATTAGTGGTGGTAACTAGACATTGGAAAGTTATTAATGAGAAGAATTTTCTTTAGTATTATTCATTGTGCAATGGTTTGATGTCTAGTACTTGCTCTGTACCCGTTTACTTGCAACTGCCTCGTGTTCCGATATTCCGCGTCGGGGCGTGACAGTTTTGTGGTATCAGAGCCTAGGTTATTCTTAAGTATAGGATGATCTAGGTTGACTAGCCTCGACTAGAGTCAATTGTCCTACCTATGTGAGTTGTGGTTAGAGCCATGGGTAACTAGCTAAAATGAACTCACACACGCACGAATTAAACTTCACATCAAGATCATAACAATAAGTTATTTTTGTTGGAACTAAGCAACAAAGATGACTGCTGAACATGCTCAAATGAGGGGCATGCAATAGACCATCCAAGAACTGATGTGCGTAATTGTGCAAGCTACCCAAGGAGGGAGACCTGCATCGTAACTTCCGGAGTCTGAACCCACCTAGGTTCAGTGGATCCACAGATCCAGATGAAGCTGAGCACTGACTCAAAGAAATGGAAAGAATTTTCCGTGTCATGCAATGTGCAGCAGGGGATAAGCTGCTGCTAGCCACATTTCAACTTGAAAAGGACGCCCGCACTTGGTGGGAGTCTATGGAAGCGTCCCGAGCGAATGGTCAGTTCACTTGGGCCAAATTCAAAGAAGCCTGTTGAACCACTCCTATATTTTACCCTTATATTTTGGTGATAACAAAATTTATGATTAATTAATTATTATTAAATATATTTAATACCATGTTTTTCTAATAATAAATTACATATCATGTTTTTCTAATAAATATAAATTTATGACATTATTGTCGTGTGATTTGCACTAAAACGATAAATCGATGTTCATTCAATATACATCGATTTTAGTTTTCAAAGTGTCATAATGATTCACTCTCATAAGGATTCACTCTCACATCGATTCTCTCTCATAAGGATTCGCACTCATAAGGATTCGATAAGTGACTCTCATATCGATTCGCTCTCATAAGGATTCTCTCTTATAAGGATTCGATAAGTAACTCTCATATCAATTCACTCTCATAAGGATTCGATAAGTGACTCTCATATCGATTCGCTCTCATAAGGATTTGATAAGTAACTCTCACATGCATTTGCTCTCACATGGATTTGCTCTCATAAGGATTTGATCTCATAAGGATTTGCTCTCACATGGATTTGCTCTCATAAGGATTCGCTCTCATAAGGATTTGATAAGTGACTCTCACATGGATTTGCTTCTCACATGTATTTCATAGATGAAACATGGATTCGCTTGTAAAACATGGATTTCAACATGAATTTCACTTAAACATCGATTTCCTTATATTTCAAAATGTTTTTTGGCATCTAGTGAAAAAGGTCAAACATTTTTGATTTGCTTAATCTTCTATCTTTCTGACAGGAGATCTTTTTGCCTATCTCTCTAGATCTCTTTTCCTGCCAACAAAAAGGTGGTCACTTACTACTTCTGGGTGGCAACTGGAAACATAGAGATATGAACCTTTTTGACAGAAACACTCTTTTATCTAAACACTTTCTTCTATGCTTGCAGACCTCTTAGACCACAAATTATTAGAAGAAAGAGAAGATGAGCAACGGCTAGAACTCCAACGGATTTATTCAAAGATGCTCATATAAAAGATGAAGCATGGCTAACGAACAAAGAGAGTTTTCCTGAAGATCTTTGAAGGAGTGTACAACTAGTGAGGAACCTGAACGCCACATACACTCAAAGGAAAGAGAGAAAGAGTCTGAGCCAAGAAGAAGTGTTCAAGCAACTGAAGCACTCAAGCATTCAAGCTCCTTCTCCTCTCTTCTCTCTCTCTCTGTGCATCTTTGTAATCTGGGGAAGAGAGTCTTTTCACTGAGAGTTTCTTTTAGTTGGTTTTCATTTGTTCTAACTCTCAACATTGTTCTTTCTTCTCTAAGAAAGATTTCTATCTAGCTGTAGGATTGTATACAGTGTAGAACCTAGCTAGGGGTTTGTGTCTAGCAGAACCGCATTGGGGTTTGTACCAAGAGGTTAGCTTCTTTACCTGTAAAAGAAGTGGGCTGCCTTCTTGCCCGGGAAAGAGAAGAAGACCAACTGGGGTGCTGGGTGTTGTATTGTCCTTAAGGGGGACTGTACCATTAGTTAGTAAAATCCCAAGAGGTTGCTTGGGGACTGGACATAGGACTTCCATGTGGGAAGGGCCGAACCAGGATAAATTTCTTGTGTCATTTGTGTGATTGTTTATTTGCTTCCACACTGCTACTCTTTATCACACTAAACTAACCAAACTTTTAAGTGTTAATTTTCTGTGTTTAAGTTTCTATTTCAGATTTCAAAAAAACCTACTCCCCCCCCCCGTCTAGGTTAGCTTGTTGCCGTACCAAAAGGGCCAACAAGTGGTATCAGAGCAAGGTTCTCTGATCATTCAAGAAGATCCAACGATCTTAAAGAAGATCCATGGTAGCTCAAGGATATGCTAAAGGTCAATCAGTCACCAGACCTCCATTCCTTGATGGAGAGGACTACCAATATTGGAAGATGCGAATGGAATGCTTCGTTCATGGCACAGACTTTGATCTGTGGTAGGTAATAGAGGTAGGTGATTATGTTGTTACTCCTGCTGCTGGTACTACTGCCATTACTGCAGCTGATAAAAATAAATTATCATTAAATTTTAAAGCTAAGAACTATTTATGTTGTGCTTTATCCAAAAAAGAATTTAGTAGAGTTTCTGTATATAAATCTGCAAAAGAAATGTGAGATAAACTGCAGATAACTTATGAAGGAACAGATAAAGTGAAACAAACTAGGATAGATATTCTTGTTTGACAATACGAACAATTTAAAATGCTTCCAAACGAAAGCATTACTACTATGTATAATAGATTTTCAATCATAGTAGTAGGTTTAAATTCTCTTGGTAAAACTCTTTCCAATGAGGAAACTGTTAGAAAGATACTTAGATCTTTAACTCTTTCATGGACACCTAAAGTAACTGCTATTGAAGAAGCCCATGATTTAACCAAACTTTCTATTGATAACTTAATAGGTTCTCTCATGGCACATGAAATTAATATGGAGCGACTATCTAAAAGCTCATCTAAGAAAAAATTTACTAATGCTCTCAAAGTTGCAACTACTCCTTCCACCTCTTCCTCTTCTTTTGGTTCAAAAGATGCAGATTCTGAAGACAGTGATGTAGATGACGTACTGTCCAAGCTTCAGAAAATTCTCAAGAAGAAGAAAAATGGATCAACAAGGATTCAAAAGAAAGAGAAAAAGGAGAAAGAACCAGTCTGCTATGAATGCAAAAAACCTGAACATCTAAGACCAGATTGTCCTAAACTAAAGAAGACTGGTCAACCAGAAAAATCTAAGAAGCAGCACAAGAAATTTAGAAGAAAAGCCATGGCTATTGCTTGGGAAAATGAAGAAGCCACAACTTCAGAATCATCAAGCTCGGATTCTGAAAAGGAGCAAGTAAGTCTAGCCCTCATGGTAGGACTAGATGAGGTACATTCTGACTCATTTTTTGATTCATGCACTGATTCAGGGTCAGAGTCTGAAGACTTAGAAGAAGTATTTAATGAACTATATGAAAAACATAAAAATGTTGTAAAAGAATTAAAGAATCTGAAAAATAACAGTATTTGCTTAGAAAACACCAATTCTGATCTTAAATCCAAATTGGAGCAACTAGAAAAATAATTAAACGATAGTAAAGATAACATTCATCCATTGAATGAAGATTTAAAAAATAAGGACAATGAAAAATTAGAGTTAGAAGAAAAATTAAAAAATCTAACTGAAGAAAATCTTTATTTAAAAGAATCAGTTATGAAGTTAACTAAAGGAAAAACATCTCTAACTCTATGTTTAAAAGGATCAAAATATGGAAACAATAAACAAGGTCTTGGATACAAACCTCTTGAAAAAGGAAAACAAGTCATAATTCCTGAAAAATATCCATTACCAAAATTTATAAAAGAAACCAAGATGCCTAAGAAAAAGGCCCCTGTAAAGGAAAAGGTTTCCAAAAATTGTGTTCTAAATAGACATCATAAAAACAATAAGAACTGCAAAATAGATTATATTCATTGTTGTTCTCATTCCAATAAATTAGGACACACAATAAACACATGCACAACAAGGCATCTAGTATGGATCCCGAAAGGATGTTTTTATGCATCTAACCATCAAGGACCCAAAAAGATTTGGGTACCTACTGCTGAGTAGTTTATTTGCAGGATAGCCTTGGAGCATCAGGAACAAAGGATGCTCAAGGCACTGATGACTGTCTGCTTTCATCTAACTCATATCTGAAGAGGGAGTAGTCATTATTTACTTTTAATTTTTAGTATTACTAACAACTATTTGCAAGTCTTATTCAGGTGGAGTCTCTCACTCAGGGGGAGCACAGACTAAGGGGGAGTTACTCATTAATGTCAATCATTGTTGAACCCCTCAATGGTAAGAAATTTTCACAAAGGGGAGAAAATGAATGGTAAGATCACTCCTTTTTGGTTAGTGACAAAAAGGGGGAGAGAATGCATTATCTATGAATTTTCTGTATTTTCTATGCTTTAAGTATTTTTGTCAGAAAATTCTCATAAATTTTGTCATCACCAAAAAGGGTGAGATTGTTGAACCACTCCTATATTTTACCCTTATATTTTGTTGATAACAAAAATTTATGATTAATTAATTATTATTAAATATATTTAATACCATGTTTTTCTAAAAATAAATTAAATATCATGTTTTTCTAATAAGTATAAATTTATGACATTATTGCCGTGTGATTTGCACTAAAAAGATAAATCGATGTCCATTCAATATACATCGATTTCAGTTTTCAAAGTGCCATAAGGATTCACTCTCATAAGGATTTGCTCTCACATTGATTCACTCTCATAAGGATTCACTCTCATAAGGATTCACTCTCATAAGGATTCGCTCTCATAAGGATTCGCTCTCACATCGATTCGCTCTCATAAGGATTCGCTCTCACATCGATTCACTCTCATAAGGATTCACTCTCATAAGGATTCGATAAGTGACTCTTATATCGATTCGCTCTCATAAGGATTCGATAAGTGACTCTCATATCGATTCACTCTCATAAGGATTCGATAAGTGACTCTCATATCGATTCGCTCTCATAAGGATTTGATAAGTGACTCTCACATGGATTTGCTCTCACATGGATTTGCTCTCATAAGGATTTGCTCTCATAATGATTTGCTCTCACATGGATTTGCTCTCATAAGGATTTGCTCTCATAAGGATTTGATAAGTGACTCTCAAATGGATTTGCTTCTCACATGGATTTCATAAGTGAAACATGGATTCGCTTGTAAAACATGGATTTCAACATGAATTTCACTTAAACATCGATTTCCTTATATTTCAAAATATTTTTTGGCATCTAGTGAAAAAAGTCAAACATTTTTTATTTGCGTAATCTTCTATCTTTCTGACAGGAGATCTTTTTGTCCATCTCTCTAGATCTCTTTTCCTACCAACAAAAAGGTGGTCAATTACTACTTCTGGGTGGCAACAGGAAACATAGAGGTATTAACCTTTTTGACAGAAACACTCTTTTATCTAAACACTTTCTTCTATGCTTGCAGACCTCTTAGACCACAAATTATCAGAAGAAAGAGAAGATGAGCAACGGCTAGAACTCCAACGGATTTATTCAAAGCTGCTCATATAAAAGATGAAGTATGGCTAAAGAACAAAGAGAGCTTTCATGAAGATCTTTGAAGGAGTGTACAACTAGTGAGGGACCTGAACGCCACATACACTCAAAGGAAAAGAGAGAAAGAGCCTGAGCCAAGAAGAAGTGTTCAAGCAACTGAAGCACTCAAGCATTCAAGCTCCTTCTCTCTCTCTCTCTCTCTCTCTCTCTCTCTCTGTGCATCTTTGTAATCTAGGGGAGAGAGTCTTTTTTCTGAGAGTTTCTTTTAGTTGGTTTTCATCTGTTCCAACTCTCAACATTGTTCTTTCTTTT
Organism: Colocasia esculenta; assembly: GCA_014218235.1. NCBI lineage: Eukaryota > Viridiplantae > Streptophyta > Magnoliopsida > Alismatales > Araceae > Colocasia > Colocasia esculenta. Next base: position 31,713,542 of record CM024766.1, read on the forward strand.
CTAAGAAAGATTTTTGTCCAGCTGTAGGACTGTATACAGTGTAGAACCTAGCTAGGGGTTTGTGTCTAGTAGAACTGCATTGGAGTTTGTCTTAGGAGGTTGGCTTCTTTACCTTAAAGAGACGTGGGCTGCCTTCTTTCCCGGGCAAGAGAAGAAAACCAGCTGGGGTGCTAGGTGTTGTATTGTCCTTGAGGGGGACTATACCCTTGGTTAGTAAAATCCCAAGAGGTTGCTTGGGGACTGGACATAGGACTTCCATGTGAGAAGGGCCGAACCAGGATAAATTTCTTGTGTCATTTGTGTGAGTGTTTATTTGCTTCCACACTGCTACTCTTTATCACACTAAACTAACCAAACTTTCAAGTGTTAATTTTCTGTGTTTAAGTTTCTATTTCAGATTTCAGAAAAACCTATTCAACCCCCCCCCCTAGGTTAGCTTGCTGTCGTACTAAAAGGGCCAACAAAGCCTTCAATTCCACATACTTCTCCGAGCGTGTGCAAGAAAGGAAGGCTGCAAAATTTGCTGCTCTTAAGTAGAGGAGCCTGACAGTGGCCGCGTATGAGGCCCAATTCTCTAGACTTGCAAGGTATACTGAACACCTGGTGAACACGGAGAGAATGAAGGCTAAGCATTTTCTCAACGGCCTTAAGCCTCAATACATTACCCAACTAGCACCTCTCGACATCCAGACCTACACCGAGATGGTGAAGAAAGCCCAACTACTAGAAGATGCTACGGACTTCACCGACTGTATCAAAGGGAAGTTCGTGAAGAAGGAAATGACCTCTGGTCAATCATCTGCTAAGTCGAACATTGGCAAGAAATGTCCCTTCAACATCACAGAGGGGTCCAGCCAAGAAAGAAAACCCAAGGTCTTTGTACCCAACACTCCAGCCAAAAGCAACTGCAAGCATTGTGACAAGCCAAGTCACACTGATGACGAATGCTAGAGGAAGGTCGGCACATGTCTGCGCTGCGGAAGTCTCGAACACTGCATCCCCGAGTGCCCGCTACTGAAAGAACATGAGAGGCGCCCTAATGCACCTAAGAAACAAGGAAGAGTGCAAGCCCTACATGATGAGGAACCCTCTACAAACGGTGGCGTGGTAGAAGGTACCCTACAAGTTTTCTCCTTATCAGCATTTATTTTGTTTGACACTGGAGCAACTCATTCTTTTATATCTCAAAACTTTATTGATACCTTGAATGCTAAACCTATATCCATGGGTTGTGAGTTCTCTATCACAACACCACTAGGAGAAAAGGAGAAATTGAACAAATACTTTCCATCTGTCGATGTAATGATCAGAGACCATAACCTAAAAGCCGACCTGGTGTGTATGCCCATGGAAGGCTATGATGTAATTTTGGGAGCCGACTGGTTGTCCACTTATGGGGCAACTGTCGACTATAAGAAAGGGAAGGTTACCTTTAGTGACTTTCTAAATTGGCATTGTCTATGATTAGACATAAGAGACGAATGTCTCTAATCTCCGCCATAAAAGCCCACAATATGATAAGGAAAGGTTGCATCGCTTTCCTCGCGGCCGTAATAGTTGAAAAGAAGGGTTCTAAGATAGAAGACATACACATAGTCCAGGATTACCCAGATGTGTTCCCTGAAGATCTGCCAGGGATTCCCCTGGAACGTAATGTCAACTTCGCCATAGAGTTGATCCCTGGAGCTGCCCCGATATCGCGTCAACCGTACTGGATGTCACCTGCCGAGCTCAAAGAATTGAAGGCACAAGTAATGGAGCTATTAGAGAAGGGGTTCAACAGACCAAGTACCTCCCCATGGGGAGCACCTGTGCTATTCATCAAGAAGAAGGATGAATTGATGAGGTTGTGCATCAACTATCGTCAACTCAATCAACTCACCATCGAGAACAAGTACCCATTGCCCATGGTCGATAAACTATTCGACTAGATATCTGGAGCTCAATATTTCTCCAAGATCGATCTTCGATCTGGCCATCACCAAATGAGGATCAAGAATGACGATATCTTCAAAATGGCTTTCAGGAGCAAGTATGGACATATGAATTCATCGTTATGCCTTTTGGTCTAACCAATGCTCCTGCAGCCTTTATGCAACTCATAAACAACATATATCGGCCATACCTTGACAAGTTCGTGGTCGTCTTCATCAACGATATCCTCATATATTCAAAGACCAAAGAAGAGCACGAAGAACAATTGAAGATTGCATTGCAAGTCTTGCGAGACAACAAACTGTACGCAAAGCTTAGCAAGTGTGAATTCTGGCTCGAAGAAGTGTCCTTCTTGGGCCATGTCATCTCAAAGGATGGCATCTCCATTGATCCCTCCAAAGTCGAAGTTGTACTCAATTGGGAGAGACTAACCAACGTCACCGAAATCAGAAGCTTCCTAGGACTGGCTGGCTACTACAGACAGTTCATCAAGGACTTCTCCAAGATTGTCGTTCCTCTCACACGACTGACACGAAAGGAGAGTCCATACTCCTAGAGTAAAGAGTGTGAGAAAAGTTTCCAAACTCTTAAAGATTGCCTTACCTCAACACATATTCTCGCTCTGCCTGTAGAGGGAGAAGGTTTCTCTATCTACACCGATGCCTCGGGAATTGGACTAGGGTGTGTACTGATGCAAAAGAAGAAAGTCATCGCCTACTCTTCCGACAACTGAAGACTCATGAAGTCAACTACCCTGTACATGATCTTGAGTTGGCTGTCGTGGTCTTCGCCTTGAAGATCTGGAGACATTACTTATATGGTGAAAAGTTCACTGTCTACTCAGACCATAAAAGCCTGAAGTACTTATTCTCCCAGAAGAAACTCAACATGAGACAGAGAAGATGGCTAGAATATCTGAAGGATTTTGACTTCAACATCAAATACTATCCAGGCAAGGGTAATGTTGTGGCTGATGCTCTTAGTAGGAAGCCAATGACATATATTTAAAGTCTAGTCCTTGGCGAGATGCAATTACTAGAACAATTCGCAAGGTTAGACTTAACTATTGAACATAGAGATGATCGAGCCTTGATTGCCAATATCAAGATTGAATCCGACTTGCTGGAAGAGATTAAAACCCAACAAGATAATGATCCATTCTTAGTTCGCATCAAGGAAACCTTAACGGAAAGATCGAACTTTGCTATGACTAAGGATGGAAGACTGGTGTTCCAGGGGAGGACATGCGTTCCCGATAATGAAGAACTGAAGAGAAGATTAATGGATGAATCTCACAAGATGAAGTACACTATTCATCTTGGAGGTACCAAAATGTATCAGACATGAAAAGAACGTTTTGGTGGACGAACATGAAGAGAGAGGTAGCCGAGCATGCTGCTCATTGCCTTACTTGCCAATAAGTAAAAGCGAAACACCTACGCCCTGCTGGAGTACTCAGATTGGTAGATATTCCAGAATGGAAATGGGAAAGCATTGGCATGGACTTCATCATGGGTTTACCCAAGACTCGTGGTGGACACGAAGCCATATGGGTCATTGTGGACCGACTAACCAAATCCGCACACTTTATGCCTATAAAGAGTAAGTGGTCGGTGGAGGTACTAGCTGCCTTTTTATGTCAAGGAGATTGTAAGCCTACACGGAGTTCCATCATCTATTGTCTCAGATCGAGATCCAATGTTTATGTCTCACTTCTGGAAAGGACTGCAAGGTGCGCTTGGTACTAAGCTCAATTTTAGTACCGCCTTTCATCCACAAACTGATGGGCAAACTGAAAGAACCAATTAAATAGTGGAAGACATGTTGAGAGCTTGCACTATAGACTTCCAAGGATATTGGAACGAGCACCTATCCCTTATTGAGTTCGCCTATAACAACAGTTACTAGGCAAGTATGAAGATGGCACCGTTCGAAGCACTCTACGGAAGAAATTGTCGATCTCTTGCATGATGGAATGAGGTGGGAGAACAGCAATGGCTAGGCCCGGATATGGTACAACGAACAACGAAGGACATTCAGGTGATTAGAGACCGGCTTAAGACTGCTCAGTCTAGACAGAAGAGCTATGCCGACAAAAGAAGGCGAGACTTAGAATTTCAAGTCGGTGACCATGTATTCTTAAAGGTGTCACCTACTCGTGGCATCCAAAGATTTGGTGTGAAAGGAAAGCTCAGTCCTAGATTCATCAGTCCTTTTGAAGTACTCGAAAGGGTTGGTGAGGTTGCGTACCGATTGGCATTGCCACCGGATTTGGCATGTGTACACAATGTGTTCCATGTTTCCATGCTTAGGAAATATGTATATGATCCTACACACATCATTCACCACGACAAGTTGGCGCTGAACAAGGATGTGACATATGAAGAGAAGCCAGTCAAGATACTAGAACGGAAGGTACAACAGCTCAGGAACCGTCCAATTCACGTGGTAGAAGTCTTATGGATTAACCACGGAGTGGAAGAAGCCACATGGGAACCAGAAGGAACCATCAGACGGAACTACCCCAATCTTTTTGGTAAGACATTCTCTCCAGGATGATCATATGAATTTGGGGACCAAATTCTTTTTAAGAGGGGGAGAATGTAGCAACCTGAATTTTTTAGAAAATAAAAATAAAAGCAATTAGAAAATCAAATAAAAAAGAATTAAATAAAACCCATTAAATGAAAAGAAGTAATGAGCTTTATTAAATAGACCCATTAGAAATTTATGGGCCAAAATAAGGATTTTTAAAATTGGATTAATAGGAAAATGTCCTAAATTCGTAACTTAATTATTACTTAAATAGAAAAGAGATATTTAATACATTAAATAAGAAGTTTGGGTTGGATTTGGATTCCTAAACCTTCCCTAGTAGGTTGGCCACGAATTTGGGTCCCAACCTAACCCAAATTGGAGTTGGCATGCTTAGAAAGACGAGAGAAATAGGAAATCCCGAAATTTAATAGTAATTAGAGTCCTATTAGAAAATAGAAACCCAAGAGACATAAATACTCTCTTAAAGCTCCATGGCTGGCCCTAGCTCGTTGCCAAGAATTTTCGGACCAGGAGGAGAGGCCAAGGAAGAGGAGAATTCGTGGGGAGAAGAACTTCTCAAAGCACTCAACCCCGTTCTTCAAGTTATAGTCCTAGAAGAGGAAAACGATCAAAGGTAGGCATTCTCACAAGCTAAAATCATAAAACTTCGTCGTAGGTTGATCCAATCATCAGGATCAAAAGCCCTCTGATCTCATATTTTTCCATCAAGCCCATATTTTCTTCTTGAATTTTCATGTTCTACAACAAGCATGTGTTGGGGATCGGGTAGGTGACTTAAACAGATGAACTAAGAATGTGTGTGAATAGTAGCAGAATTAAAATGAGTGAAACACACAATTCGATCAGATCCAAGTGTGGTGTGTGAGTATAGTGAATAAGAACAGCAAACCACACATCAAACCATAGTGCACAGAAGATTTTTAAGGTGGTTCGGAGAACAGAACTTGTGTCTCCTACATCCACCTCCGCACAACGGAGGAACCACTAGCACAAGTGCAGTACAAACTGGAGCACGACGACTCCGACCTCTTTGGGTGCAACGACTCAAAGAAAACTTAGGAGATAGGCACGACAACCTACTCCACAACCACTTGTGAATTCAGCAAATTCACAAGCCCTTGAGCACTACAGCTCAAGCATCAGAGCACAATGGCTCCAACCCAGAGTACTACGGCTCCAAACCAGAGTACAAAGTACTCAAACCTCTGGATCACAATAGAACCAAGTTCTGCTAGAACAAGCACACTTAGAGAATAGATCCTCTAGCAAGATCTATCTCAGTACAAGAGAAATGGTAGAGACAAATAGAATTGGGAGATCTGTGTAGAACACATACATAGATTCCTCAGTGAAATTGACACTCTAACCAAGTACAGACTCGGCTGGATCTCCTTCTGGACCAGCACTGCTGCAATCACGAGCTCCTCCTCTTCTTCTCCTTCTTCTTCTCTTGGCGGCGCTACTCTACTCCTCTAGATGCAGATCCCTTTTCCCTTGGCGGCGCTGCTCTGCTCCTCTGGATGTAGATCCCTTTTCCCTTCGGCGCTACTCTGCTCCTCTAGATGCAGATCCCTTTTTCCTTTGGCGGTGCTGCTCTGCTTCTCTGGATGCAGATCCCTTTTTCCCGCTCAAAATGCTCTTCTTCTGGAATGCTCTGAGCTTTCTTTGCGTGGGATGCCTTTGAAGTACAAGGATCATGGATATATATAGCCCCATATGTCCATAATGTGTCTTGGGGTGCATGGGCACAAAAACCTAGGCAGATTCCCTTGATCCCCAAGCGGCCATGTGTCCAGAAAAATTCACGTTTTTGAGCTTTAGTCGAAGTGTGTCGACACACAGGCAGACTGTGTCGACACCACAGGCTTCAACTATTTTGACTGCTTCCTGGGACAGTCATCTAGTGTCGACACACAGGTGGACTGTGTCGACACCACTGGTTGACTCCCACTGTAATAGTCGAATGTTGTATTTGAATGTTGAAGTCGAATGCTAAATTCGGCTGCTACAATCGAATGCTGAAGTCGAGTTCTGCAAGAGGCTTAATGAAAATGTCTCCAATTTGTTTTTCTGTGTCAATGAAGTGGAGTTCAAAAGAATTCTTTGACACTTCATCTCGAAGGAAATGATGCCGAATGTCAATGTGTTTTGTGCGGGAATGCTGAATAGGATTTTTGGACAGATTTATAGCACTTGTGTTGTCACAAAGAATGGGAATGCAACCTAATGTGTGATTATAATCTAGAAGTTGATGTTTGACCTAAAGGACTTGGGTACCATAGCTACCAGCAGCAACATACTCAGCTTTTGCAGTTGAAAGAGCTACAGAATGTTGCTTTTTGGAAGCCCAAGAAATAAGACACCCTCCTAGATATAAACACAACCCACTAGTGCTTTTTCTATCAAGTTTGCACTCGGCATAATCAGCATCACTATATGCAATCAAGTCCAATTTACATCCAGCAGGATACCAAAGACCCAAATCACATGAAAAAAGAAGATATTTGAGAATTCTTTTAACAGCAGACATATGACTGTCTTTAGGATTTGCTTGAAATCTTGCACACATGCAGACAGTGAATTGAATATCTGGCCTAGAGGTAGTTAAATAAAGAAGAGATCCAATCATACCTCTGTAAAGTTTAGCATTAACAGGCTTACCAGAAGCATCACTTTCAAGTCTTACACTTGTGGCCATTGGTGTGTTGGATGGCTTGATGTTTTAGAAGTCAAACCTCTTGAGCAACTCCTTCACATATTTTGTTTAACTCAGAAAAATTTCTTCAGCAATTTGATGTACTTGCAGACCTGAATCACTTGAAGTTGGCAATTCAAGAACCTCATGTGCATTTTGTACTTCTTGCTCTTCAAGATTTGTAGATGGATGTTCAAGAAAATCATCATCATCATCACATAATGGAGTTCTGCACAAAGTAGGAATGTTAATCTTTTGGAAGTTCTCATAAAAAATGACATGTGGAGATTCTTCCACAGTCTTATTTTTCAAAATATAAACTCTGTAAGCTCTTGAAGTTTCAGAATAACCTAAGAAGATTGATTCAAAACTTTTTACATCAAATTTATCAAGATTTTCTTTGTTGTTATTGTGAACAAAACATTTGCAACTAAAAATTTTGAAATATGACACACTTGGCTTTTTATTCTTGAACAACTCATAAGGGGTTTTTCTGATCTTTGGTCTTACCAATACTCTATTCAAAATGAAATTAGTTGTATTTACAGCTTCTGCCCAAAAAGATTTAGACAGTTTACTTTCAATGAGCATAGTTCTGGCCATTTCCACAAGAGTTCTATTTTTCCTTTCTATAACTCCATTTTGTTCTGGAGTTCTAGGGGAAGAGAACTTATGGAGAATGTTCAGTTCAGTACAGAGATCAGAAAATGATTTATTTTCAAATTCACCCCCATGATCTGTCAAAATGGAATTCAATTTGAAAGATAAACCAACTAAGGTAGAATTGTAAAATCTCCTGAATTCTGAACATGCATCACTTTTATTGGATAAGAATAAGACTCAAGTGTATCTAGTAAAGTCATCAATAATCACAAAGCCATATCTATTACCACTTAGACTTCGAGTTCTGGTTGGACCAGAAAGATCCATATGAAGCAGCTCAAGTGGTTTAGATGACAGTACTTCATTGAACACTTTAATAGATTTGCTTGTTTGTTTTCCTTGAGCACAATCCCACAAATAGGATTGTCAATGACTGGAAAAGATTCAGGAAAACCTTTTACAAGATTCATTCTTATGAGTTTGCTAATGGTTGAGAAACTTGCATGACCCAACCTTTTATGCCACAACCAAGCAGTGTCATTTTTATTTACAATCAAACAAACATTTGAAGAGGAATTATCACACAAATCAATCATGTAGACATTATTTTCTCTTTTTCCAATCAACTTAATTTTCTCAGAAGAGGAGTCAATTATTTTGCATGAATCATGTTCAAAAAGAATCTTGTAACCATTGTCACACAATTGACTAATGCTAAGCAAGTTGTAATTCAAACCTTCAACTAAACAAACATCATCACTTAAGGTAATGCAAGACTTACCAAATTTTCCTTTGCCAATTATTTTTCCTTTGTTCTTTCCTCCAAAGGTGACTGATCCACCTTCTTTTTCAATCAAGCATGAAAATTTATTTCTGTCTCCTGTCATGTGCCATGAGCATCCACTGTCAAGAATCCAAATGTTGTTGGAATTGGATGCACGGCTATCCTGCACATAACAAATTAGACAAGAAAAGTTTTTGGTACCCACATGAGATTGGTACCAACATCCTGAGTGAGAAGAGATAACAAATCCTTTCTAACCCAAATGTGTGTATGTTTCTTCACAGTGTTCTTTGGACCAGAAGGTTCAACTTGTTGTTTTTCAATTTTCAGAACATTATACCTCTTAGTTGGTTTGTTCCACTGTGAAAAACATGGCATGTATTGCTGTTGATATGCAGGAAAAGATGAATGATAGAAATAAGGATTGAACCATTGGTTACCATTGTACCTTTGGTTCCAAGACTTATTCCTTCTTGAATTGTAAGATAAGAAAACATTCCAATTGCCATGAGAAAGATGATTATTGATTGGTTTGAAGTTTTTATGATTTTTATAAGAAGGGTAGATCAACCTATGTTGTGTGTGTGTCGACCTGGGTAGAGTATGTGTCGACCTCACAGGTTCTTTCTGTTTTTATATTTTTCCTTTGTTTTCAAATGAACTTGCCTTGACAAATTTTATTAAAGGATTTTTTAATGATTTTGTTTGCTTTGAAGATGATTCAATTTTCTTTAAATTTTGTGGTTCAAAACCTAAACCAAATTTGTTTGAATTCATCTTAACTCCAAGTAGAGCATTCAAATTATCTTTGCCTTGAGTGAAGTTCTTGATGATGTTTTGTTTTTCTTTAAGGCAAAAGTTTAGCTTTTCAATTTGATTCAAGTTTTCTTGATTTTCCTTTTCTTTTTCTTCAAATTTCTTAACAGAGTTGATAAGTTTTTTGTTCAATTTTTGAATTTTCAATTTCAGATCATCAACAAAAATCAACAGTTCATCATTTTCTTTGATTTGGTCTGAAATTTGAGCTTCCAATTCAGAAATATTTACAGATGATGAAGTATCATGAAGAATGCTTTCAATTTTTCTTTTCAAGTATTTATTTTCTTTTCTGATTTCAGACATATTTTCAACCAAGTTACCATATGCTTCTTGCCAATCTTCAATGGTAAATAGTTCGAAGGATATATCTACCTGTTCTTCGCTGCTTCCAACCATGAAGCAGATTTCATTCCCTTCTGAACTAGAAGATTCTTCATTGATGTCTGAGCTTTGATCATCATCGGACCATGTAGCCACCATGGCCTTGTTCCTCTTTTTGTGGAACTCCTTCTTGTGGTTTATGTGCTTTTCCTTCTTACCTTCTGGACAATCAGCCTTCATATGTCCAAATTTGTTGCACCTATAACACACAAGAATTTCATCAGTTTTCTTATGATCAACATGGGACAAATGTTTCTTTTTACTAGACATGGCATTTTGCTTATTACCAAAATTCTTCTTGTTTGATTTTAGAAATGCCTTAAATTGTCTAGTGATGAAAGCAAGATTATCATTATCAGATTCAGATTTCTCAGACTCAGAATTTTCTTTAGATTTTCCTTTATTACTTGATGAAGATTTAAGATCAATGGTTTTTATTTTAGCATGTGTTCTTCTGATCTCTTAAGGTTTAACTCATATGTCATTAATGATCCAATGAGTTCATCCAATGTGATTTTTGATAAATCCTTTGAATCTTCAATGACAGTTGCTTTAGTGTGCCATATAGGAGATAAGGAGCGCAAGATTTTTCTTACCAAGTCTACATTTGAATATTCCTTACCCAAGGCTCGAAGTCCATTTATAATAACCATGAACCTAGCAAACATCTCAGATATAGTTTCATTAGATTTCATGATAAACAACTCATAACCAGAAACTAACATGTTAGCCTTAGTCTCCCTGACCTGAGATGTGCCCTCATAAAGCAATTCTAATTTATCCCACATCTCCTTGGTAGACTTACACATGGAGATTCTGGAATACTCTTTCGGATGGATGGCACATTGCAGCATGTTCAGGGTGACCCTTCTGATCTGCTCCCTAGTCCATTGAACTTCATCTCCAGTGACTTCGATTGGTCCTTTTTCAACAATTCTCCATACTTCATAGTTCTGTGCTCTAGGAAAAATCATCATCCTATTCTTCCAGTAAGGATAGTCAGTACCATCAAAAAATGGAGGCCTATTAATTGAATGACCTTCAACAACGAAACCTTTAGAATCTATGATAAAGATAATCAAACCAAACACACAGCAATTTGAGCAAGTAATTGAGTGAATCAAAATCTGAAATACAAAAAATTCACCAAAGCACCTCAGAGTATAGAATTGACTCTGACCTTCTCTGATACCAATTGTTGGGGATCGGATAGGTGACTTAAACAGATGAACTAAGAATGTGTGTGAATAGCAGCGGAATTAAAATGAGTGAAACACACAATTCGATCAGATCCAAGTGTGGTGTGTGAGTATAGTGAATAAGAACAGCAAACCACACATCAAACCACAGTGCACAGAAGATTTTTAAGGTGGTTCGGAGAACACAACTTGTGTCTCCTACATCCACCTCCTCACAACAGAGGAACCACTAGCACAAGTGCAGTACAAACTGGAGCATGACGACTCCGACCTCTTCGGGTGCAACGACTCAAAGAAAACAAAGAAGATATGCGCGACAACGTACTCCACAACCACTTGTGAATTCATAAAATTCACAAGCCCTTGAGCACTACAGCCCAAGCACCAGAGCACAACGGCTCCAAACCAGAGCACTATGGCTCCAAACCAGAGTAAAAGTACTCAAACCTCTAGATCACAATAGATCCAAGTTCTGCTAGAACAAGCACACTTAGAGAATAGATCCTCTAGCACGATCTATCTCAGTACAAGAGAAATGGTACAGACAAATAGAATTGGGAGATCTGTGAAGAACACATACACAGATTCGCCAGTGAAATTGACACTCTAACCAAGTACAGACTCGGTTGGATCTCCTTCTAGATCAGCACTGCTGCAATCACGAGCTCCTCCTCTTCTTCTCCTTCTTCTTCTCTTGGCGGCGTTGCTCTGCTCCTCTAGATGCAGATCCCTTTTCCATTGGCGGCACTGCTCTGCTCCTCTGGATGCAAATCCCTTTATCCTTTGGCGGCGCTGCTCTACTTCTCTGGATGCAGATCCCTTTTTCCCGCTCAAAATGCTCTTCTTCTGGAATGCTCTGAGCTTTCTTTGCGTGGGATGCCTTTGAAGTACAAGGATCATGGGTATATATATCCCCATATGTCCATAAGGTGCCTTGGGGTGCGTGGGCACAAAAACCTAGGCAGATTCCCTTGATCCCCAAGCGGCCACGTGTCCAGAAAAATTCACATTTTTGAGCTTTAGTCGAAGTGTGTCGACACCCAGGCAGACTGTGTCGACACCACAGGCTTCAACTGTTCTGACTACTTCCTGGGACAGTCATCTAGTGTTTGTTGGGTTCACATGTGTGATGTTTGTGATTACATGTTTTTGATGGTGAACAATGTTAATTGATGTTGTCTTAATGTTGGAAACATGATAAACATGACAAAGACATGAGTGAAGTGATAATTGTTGTTGTCTTAATGTTGGAAACATGATAAATATGAGAAAGACATAAATCAAATGATCAAGTGAAAAAAATGCTCTTATGGTCACTTATGTATTCATTATATCTCACTTAGAATGTCTTTTAATGTAGGTGTGAATGTACACAAGACAAGCAACAAAATCCAAGTGCAAAAGAACAAGACAAGCTGCTGGAAGCACTTAAAAAGTAGTAGCTGTTGACAGATGAATAGTGTAGCTGTTGATAGATGAATAGTGTACCTGTCGACAGATGAATAGTGACCTGTCGACAGCTACACACAGGAAATCACTTCTCGGAAGTTCGGAGTTTTTGAAATTGGAAATCTATCACTACTTGTCGATAGATGAACAGTGACCTGTCGACAGACGAAGAGAAACTTCAGTTCCGAGATTTCTATGTGTTTCCTTCTACCACGACTCTCCATACTTAAACACCCATATATAAGGATCATTTTGAAGGTATTTTTCACCGAGAAGTAGCCACCAACCAAAATCCTAAGAAAATCCAAGAGAGAAAGCTTCTTCTGGCTGCCCTGCTTCGTCCCTCCGACCAGAGCGAAGAAGATCCATCTTCCAAGCGGAGTTGAAGCCGGTTCATCCATGGTTCAAGCTTCTCCATCAACTGATCTTCATCCAAACAAAGCTTGGAGTTCTTCTGGACGACCACCACGAAGAGTTCTTCATCAGGATATACTTCTACATCTCTGAACTCTTCTACTTCTACACCGTTCATATCTTTGTGTGTGTGGTAGTGGTTCAAGCGTTCCTTGTGCTTGATCCACGTGTGGATTATTGTTCTGGTTGCGTGTTTGCATCATACAACGTGTGTGTGGTGTGTTGGTCAGATCAAAGCTAGAGGATCTGATCTATTGTGGAATTGATCTAGCGTGTGAGTGTGTGGTTCAGCCGTTGTGCTCGTGCGTGTGTTGTACTCAGTTCTTGAGTAGTGTGTCCTCACTGTGTGAGGGGTGGATGTAGGAGTCACTGGGTGTGATCTCAGAACCACCTAAAAAATCCCTTGTGCACTGTGGTTTGACTTGTGGTTTGCATTGTGTTGAGCTAGATGCATGCCTAGGGATTTCGTCTACACACTACTTGTTAATTTGTTCACACACATTACATCAGATCAAAGGGGTTTTCATTGAGTAGATCTTTTAATCCAAAGTAATTCTTAAATTGCTTAAGTTTCCGCTGCAAATCTATTCAACCCCTCCTTCTAGCTTTGCCATAACCGAATATCTGATCCTAACAATTGGTATCAGAGCGGGTTTTCTATTCATCGGTTGTGTTTTGGGAGATCTGTCTTTGTGTGTTTAACCACTCTGAGTCCTAACAATATTTTGTTCTGTTGAGCGGGTTTAAATGTGATTCTGATCTGACTTGATTTGATTGAACTGATTGATTGCCTTTCGATCTCACTCAATATTTTGTTGATTGGTCTGATCATCTGAAACATATTCAGAAATATTGATAAGTTCTCAAGCATCATAAATAGACCTATGATAATTGAGTTTGATGACAAGGTTGATAAAATGCAGGTGTCCTCTATGAAAACATGCAAGTCTAGAAAGGGAACAGAAGAAAAATGCTACATGGCTCATGGCAACTCAAGAGGCTCTTCCCGTTCAGACGAATCTGAAGGATCACATATGTCAGAGAAGTCAAGAAACTCTCAAGAGTCAGGTAAATCCAATTCAGACCCATTTGATGCATCAATATCTAATTTTGATTCAGAGGATGATATTTCCTATGATAAATTGATAGAATGCTATGAGCACTTGTCCAATCAATTTAAGAAGGTAAAAGCTCAAAACAAGAAGCTAAAAGAAAAATTGGAGAAGAATGAAATGATAATTGATAATGCTCAAGCATTCTATGAAGAAAATGAAAAATTGAAAATGGAGAATGAAAAATTTGAAAATGAAGTCAAAAACTATGAAATCAAGTTTTCTAAGTTGAAAGAAGATCATGATCATGTGGAATTGAAAATTCTAATTTGAACAACGAAAATGAAAAATTGATTGATCATAATGAGAATCTCAAATTTGATAATGAGCAATTGAACAAAAAAATCTCCAACATGGCTCATGATCACCAAATAAAATAAAAATGCAATCAACTGTTTGAGGAGAATAATCATCTGAAAAAGAAGATTGAATGCTTGTATCATGACAGACCATTAAATGATGAATGGAACAATTCTAAGAAGAAAATTGCTGACTTGAAAAATCAAATTCTTCAAAGTGAAATTGAAAAGAACAAAATGAGAAATGGTCTGAATGTCATGACAAACCAACTTCAAACTTCTGAAAAAGAAATTGTTGCATTGAAAGCTGAAAAGGAAATATTGACAAATGAATTTGAAGTGGTTAGTAAACAAAATCATAATTTTGAAAAGAGGATTTCTAAATTGAATAAAAATGTTGAGGATTTAAGAACTGCCTTGTCTAAGTTTGTTCTAGGAACTAAGAACTTGGATAACCTTCTTGGAATGAAAGTCTATTTTCAAAATGAAGGTTTAGGATTTAATCTCTTGAACAAAAAGGATTTTGAAAACAAAACAAAGACTTCGTTTGTAAGTGTCTCTAAGAATAAGAATTTGGTTGCACCTAAAGAAAAATTTGTTCAGATTCATGTTTATAAAAATGTTCAAGAACAAAATGAAAAATTGAACAAAAATGCTGCAAAAAGGAAGAACCATGTCTCAATTCAAAGTCAGAAAAAGAAAATTGAAAAGAAAACAGGAGTCTACAAGGTCTCTGCATCTCCTCTAGCAGCCCACAAAGCTTCAAGGCAATCTCCAACTCCACATCATGCCAAGAGATACCAAAGCGTACCACCTCCTTCTTCTAAACTCAAGGATAATCAAAGGTACTCTAAAGAATCTTAGAGATTCCAGCAAATGCACTCATACTATGGTAAGCTCTAGGTAAATACTCAACCTGTTTGCTTCAAATGCAATAGACTTGGTCATCTTGCTAAATTCTGCTGGAAGAAAAATCAACACTCTCACAAATATGCTAAAACTGTTCAATGCTATACATGTCATAAACATGCCCATATCTCTAGGGATTGTTGGCATAAAAATGATCATCTTGTGCATGTTTCCAAGCCCCATGATCATAATTCCATTAATGAAAGAAATACATCTATTCCAAAAATAAAATCACTTTGGATTCTGAAATCATTGTTGAATTCTAAAGTTGATGTCAATATAGGACCCAAGCAAGTGTGGGTTCCAAAGCTAGCTTGATCAACAAGCTGAAATGTCTTGCAGCCATACAGTGTAAATTGATTCATGACATTGGCTGTGCAAGGCAAGAAATGATTGGAGAACAAAGGTAAAATTTTTGAAACTGTGATTGAAGACTGTTCAGGTAAAATCTCTTTCTCACTACAGATTTGAACTGCTGGAATTGAAATGGATTTTTAATTCTATCTGAGCAATGAAAAATGTGTTTTGATGCTATCTCCAAATGACATGAATATGTGTGAATTGCTTGAATGTTTATTTCAATTCCATGCATACATTATGGGGGAGTAAGTTAAAAATAGTTTTTGAGCACGTTGTTTGAGGGACATTCTTTCACATCAATCTTGCCACATGTATCTCTTTAAAAGAATGAATGTTGGTATTTTTATGCTTATGGATGCTCTTTTGTGTGCAAATGCTTGGTATGTTTGTGTATCTCACTGATTGATTTGCTTGAATGATGAGTCATCACATGCACACACTATGGGGGAGCAAAAATCAGGATTGGTGAGTGAATTAATGAGGGAAAATCTCTATTCTTCATATGTATTTTTTTCAAGCATGAAGTTCCAATTTCTCTCTAATCTCAGCCTTAAATCTTATTTGTCAAAGTTCCTGTCGACAGCCCCCAACAGCCTATCGATAGATAAGCCTTCACAGAACCCAAAAATTGTACCCTGTGTGCATCTGTCGACAACCACTTCTTTTGCTGTCGACAGCCAGGCACAGTTTCTATCTCCCCGAACTTCATATTTTCTATTTGTGTGTCTCTGTCGACAGCTAGCACCTCAGCTGTCGACAGCCCATACCCTGTCTGAACCCAGAACTTCACAACTGTCTGCATCTGTCAACAAGCTCATGTTTGCTGTCGATAGATACTCACTTCATCCATAAGTCTTCATCCTTTCTTTATGAGTATGTTCATATTATTGATGCAAGGGGAGAATAGGGACTTACTATTCATTGCAAACTTTCATACTCACATAGTATCAAAGACATTGACTTAATCACAATGATTCTGATATAATATTTTGTGCTTGAGTCTAGGTTGTGTCATCTAGAAAACATTGATCAAATCTAATGATTTTAACCGAACTTGTATAACTCCCTTGTAGATAATCATTTTTCTCAAGTGGATTGATAAGTACGAAGGTTATTGAACTTTATGTGTTACACTGAGTAACTGGGGGTACGGGCATCCCAAATGTCTACCTTCATGTCCAAAAGTAAAAGTGATCATAATTACCACTTTTCCCACATTAACATGACAAAGAAATAATTCAACTCAAGAAATAGAGTGTAGCCTCCATGTTTTTACATCAAAGGCAATGTGTTGTTTATTGTTAATCGCTCATGTAGACATTACTTTCAAGTACCAACTGAACATCACCCACAAAGGAACATGTTTTCCTACAATGGTTTTATTCAAAGGGGCTATCTTATTTTCAATGTTTTTGAACGATGTCTTCTAAATGGTACAACTTAAGATTCTCAGAGTATTATCTCTTAACTATTGTAGAATCTTATGTGTCTTACTACTAGTGTTTATGACATCTTGCAATGGGTATAAACTAGTTCCCAATCTTAAAATTCTACTTGAACACTCATTCCCCACTCAAATCCTTCACAATTCCGTTCTGGGGTCAAGTAGTTCTTTGCTTCATCTCCTTCCTCTTCTTTGAGTCAACAGTCTGTTAACTCTGTCATCTCTTTCTCCTTCACTTTTGCTTTTGTTGTTTCATGCAATGGATGACTGGAAACACAGTTCTTTGCATTATTCTTATCCATTTGTGCATGACTTGTCTTTTTAGATGTTGTCAAAAGGGGGAGAAACATCAATTGTGCCTAAATTGAAATTTTGTAATCATCAAAAAGGGGGAGAATGTTGGGTTCACATGGGTGATGTTTGTGATTACATGTTTTTGATGCTGAACAATGTTAATTGATGTTGTCTTAATGTTGGAAACATGATAAACATGACAAAGACATGAGTGAAGTGATAATTGATGTTGTCTTAATGTTGGAAACATGATAAATATGAGAAAGACATAAATCAAATGATCAAGTGAAAAAAATGCTCTTATGGTCACTTATGTATTCATTATATCTCACTTAGAATGTCTTTTAATGTAGGTGTGAATGTACACAAGACAAGCAACAAAATCCAAGTGCAAAAGAACAAGACAAGCTGCTAGAAGCACTTAAAAAGTAGTAGTTGTTGACAGATGAATAGTGTAGCTGTTGACAGATGAATAGTGTACCTGTCGACAGATGAATAGTGACCTGTCGACAGCTACATACAGGAAATCACTTCCTGGAAGTTCAGAGTTCTGGAAATTGGAAATCTGTCACTACCTGTCGACGGATGAATAGTGACCTGTCGACAGACGAAGAGAAACTTTAGTTTCGAGATTTCTATGTGTTTCCTATATGGGTGTTTCCTTCTACCACAACTCTCCATACTTAAACACCCATATATAAGGATCGTTTTGAAGGTATTTTTCGCAGAGAAGCAGCCACCAACCAAAACCCTATGAAAATCCAAGAGAGAAAGCTTCTTCTGGCTGCCCTGCTTCATCCCTCCGACCAGAGCGAAGAAGATCCATCTTCCAAGCGGAGTTGAAGCTGGTTCGTCCATGGTTCAAGCTTCTCCATTAACTGATCTTCATCCAAACGAAGCTTGCAGTTCTTCCGAACGACCACCACGAAGAGTTCTTCATCAGGATATACTTCTACATCTCTGAACTCTTCTACTTCTACACCTTTCATATCTTTGTGTGTGCGGTAGTGGTTCAAGTGTTCCTTGTGCTTGATCCACGTGTGGATTATTGTTCTGGTTGTGTGTTTGCATCAGACAACGTGTGTGTGGTGTGTTGGTCAGATCAAAGCTAGAGGATATGATCTATTGTGGAATTAATCTAGCGTGTGTGTGTGTGGTTGAGCCGTTGTGCTCGTGTGTGTGTTGTACTCAATTCTTGAGTAGTGTGTCCTCACTGTGTGAGGGGTGGACGTAGGAGTCACTGGGTGTGATCTCTGAACCACCTAAAAAATCCCTTGTGCACTGTGGTTTGACATGTGGTTTGCATTGCGTTGTGCTAGATGCATGCCTAGGGATTTCGTCTACACACTACTTGTTAATTTGTTCACACACATTACATCAGATCAAAGGGGTTTTAATTGAGTTGATCTTTTAATCCAAAGTAATTCTTAAATTGCTTAAGTTTCCGCTGCAAATCTATTCAACCCCCCCTTCTAGCTTTGCCATAACTGAATATCCGATCCTAACAGCGTCGACACACAGGTGGACTGTGTCGACACCACTGGTTGACTCCCACTACAACAGTCGAATGCTGTATTTGAATGCTGAAGTCAAATGCTAAATTCGACTACTACAGTCGAATGCTGTAGTTGAATGCTGAAGTCGAATGTTAAATTCGACTGCTACAGTCGAATGCTGAATTCAACTGCTAACTTTAGAATAGGCTTCTTGAACAGTGAACTAGTGTCGACACCACATGGCACTATGTTGACACCACAGGCAGACTGTGTCGACACCACTGGCTACTGCTTCAGAACAGGCTTCTGGGACAGTGAACTAGTGTCGACACACAGATGGACTGTGTCGACACCACTGTGACAAATTTTTGTAAACCTGAAAATATAAATTGTAAACTATTAATACAAGATATTATCATTAAAATGGGAGATATTAAACATCAAAAACATGTTGTTTAAGGATTGTTGTGATATGTATAAAATGTATAACATGTTCAATTAGTCATCATCAAAATCAAGATAGGAGTGATGTTCATTGGTCATCATTAAAACACAACTTTAGGAAATTCCAAAACACACTCAACCCAACAGCATGAACCCGACCCTTCATCTTAAATCTTGTTCTCCTTGTATACTCAACCCCATGCCGTGAGATTTTTATTGGAGGAACTGATGCATGTTAGACATCTTTTACCCCTGAAAGTCCTAATTTTCATCCACCCTACATCGTGAATTAATTTTTTTACCCTTACTGTGTATTGTTCCATGTTCTTTGTGAAATATCATGATTTAACCATGATGAAACCATGTTTGTTTTCAAATTCCTATTTACTGGAAGTACCATTGCATGTCTAGAGTCGTTTAAAATTTGTTTCATGATTTTTCATCAACTGTACAATTGGTTATGATTTTATGAACAACCCTGTGTCAAAAGATAGGAAGTTGGCCTGCAATCCGAGGCTCTGCCCTTTCCCTGTCGGACTCAGGTGCAGGACCTGAGAACGCGACGGCCCGATAGGCCGCGTTCTCAGGGCCATCACAACAGTGCCTTCCGTTGCGATCTGATCGCGACAGGGCCTGTCGTTGCGATTTGCCTGCCCGAACTGACAAGGCCGTCGCGTTCTGTACAAGACACCGTCACGATCGCTTTTGACCCTATCGTGACCCTTACAAGGGTCCGTCGCGATCTCAACTTTTTGCATGAAAACCAACCTTTTTGCAAGTTTTATTGTTATACAGTCACCCCATGTCCTATTAACTATCTTGTACACAGAAAAACGAAGTTGTAATTATTGAATATATTTTTAATTAATTCAAGTTAATCACGTGATCTATCTTGTCCATGATTTTCTCATAACACTTGCACACACTTTGAACCATCCAAATATGTCATAACTTGGCATGTAAATATATCAATTTTTATTTAAATTGTCATATTTTAAAAGGACTTGTCTTCGCTTCTCGTGTTGTTTTGGGAACACCGTTACCGACGCTCCACTGTTCTAGAATTCCTCTAGAACGTCAAGCACCTGTTTCTATATACACACACTCTCTTGACTTGGACGAACTCTCCATCGGATACTCCTTCTGTCGGACTAGTGAGTCTTTGTTCAAGGCCTCCGTAAGTCTCCTCTGTCCATGGATTCCCACATGGTCAATGAGCTGGTTGTACCCTAACACCTATGATACCCTTAGGGATCAACATGATCCAAACGGCTATTAGAAGTTCTCTCTTATCTTGAATCACGCCGGACCTCTGGACCTGTGCGTAACATGGCCAGCAGAAAGGTAGTGAATTCCACCTGACTGCCAACACCAATAGCGCATGTTGTGCAACTTTTACTATCGCCTATCACTCGATGTGTTACGTGCATTGGCCCTTAGCTCTCATCTATACTCTACTCGCTCATCTATTCATGTTCTCCCTACTATATCGTCTATTCATCTAATACTCTCATCTATTTTCTTCGTACTCTCTATTGGCCATTCACTGATTGTCTAAAGATAAACAATATAACCAATGCCTGGCAATATATAAAGGGTCCGATCTGGTCCTGGGATGTGCGCCCGAAAGTACTAGTGCCCATGGGAGTTAAATGATCAGAGTGTTTGGCATTACACTCAAGTGCTATCTATCTCAACTATCTAAATGACAATCAAAAGTGCTATATTCTCTCGTTGTCTATTGACAAAAAGGTGCTATACTATATCTGTTGTGCTATTGCTATACTTTGTGCTATTTGTGCTATGGCCATCTTGATATTGTGCTATACTCATCATTTGTGCTATATTTAGAAAGCTTGTGCTATTTCCATCATGTGCTATCCTTCTATCTTTTACTTGACTCTCTCGCTCTCTATCTTTAGTTATTCTGCCCTTTAATGCATTAATCATTTAAAGTCTACTTGACTATTGAGATTTAAGTCCTACTGGGCGTTATTGCTCACCCTGTGTGATTTGTCGTTGTGTTCTCAGGTGAGACCGAGGATGACACATACACTCAAGAGGACAGGAACAACCAGGAGTGAAGTCATGAGTACCCTAGTATCTTAGTATTATGTTAGAGTGTTAGTTTAGTCTTTTGCTTTATTCAATGTAATTGGGCCCTATAGAATGGCTCTGATATTAGTGGTTGTAACTAGACATTTGGAAAATAATAAATGAGATGCATTTGCTTTGAGTATTTATCTTTTTCCAATGGTTTGATGTCTAGTACTCGCTCTGTACCCATTTACTTGCAACTGCCTCACGTTCCGATATTACTTCAATGAACTTTTAAGTCTCTATCAGTGAGCACAACCTAATGTACATCATTACATGAGTTTTACATTGAAATATCTTTTGTATAAAGATAGTTTTCTTAAAATCATTTTCCTTCAGTTAATATAAAATTCAATTATCTTTTTGGCGGGAAAAATATTTTATTTAATATTATTCATCTGTGAAATATCCTTTTGGGATCTGTAATGTATGAGATATATTTTATCTCTTTCACTGACAGGAAGATAAGTTGATCTATGGTCGACAGATGGTCAAGAATTAAATGCTTGATAAGTATAAGCTGTATGAGCTATCTATCAAAACCTACCTGCCCCTGTCAAAAATCCCATGACTTTCAGAAAGAGATTGTGTGCAAATATCTATTCACTCTTAAATGTTCTGAACTTCTTCAAACTTTATATTCTTATATGTATCTCACCTACATCCGAAAGTATGGAGATATCTTTATGTCCTATCCTTTCAGGCTTACAGAACATTTATGAAGCATGGTTAGCCTCCAGTCTTGCACTTAAAGCCTGCAGAACATTTATAACCTCTAGTCTTGCGCATGGAGCCTCTCAAAACTTTAATGAAGCTGTCTCTCAAGCATGAAGCTACAAAATATAGCTTAAAGACGTTGGGAGTCATGAAGCTAAAGATTTTATGGACAAACCTAAGAAGATCAAAGTCTACTCTCAACGGACATGCTTCAACGGCTAGCTTCCAACGGCCAAAATTCAAACGGGCAAATATGAAGTTCATATAAAGCTGAAGCTTGAAGTCTTAAAAAGAAAGAGAGAAGAGATATAGAGATACACATACATAGAAGACATAGAAGCTCACACGTCACTCCCATCTAAAAGCTAGAAGAGCCACTCAAAAAGAAAGAGAGCCACTCCTCAGTCTTAGACTTCATGCTCTCCAGTGGCGATTAGAAGTCTTCTTCGCTTGGTGGATTATTGCATTTCAGATTCTCTTCAGTCCACCTCATTGTTTCAGAAAGAGCTTGAGCTCCACTTTCATTTGTTTCTCTTTCTGAATCTCTGTGTTTGCGCATTGTTGTTAAGCAGACACATAAGTTTTCAACTTTTGTGTAAGGTAACCCGTAGGGGGTTTGTACCCTACAGTGACCCTTTTGTGAAGGGAAGATCTACAGTTGTAGATGGTCTTGTACCCCTTGGTTTAAGGGAAGACTTGCTGGTCAGCAATTAGTTGTATTTTCTCTCAGTTGAGAGAAGACCAAGTGCGCTTGGTAGTTAGTGAAATCCCAAGTGGTTGCTTGGGGACTGGACGTAGGACTTCCATGTGGGAAGGGCTGAACCAGGGTAAAATCTCTTGCGCATTTCTGTGTGATTATTTCCTCCAAGTTTACACTTGTTTCACACACACCACACTAAGTACTAATGACTCTATTTAGTGTTGTTTATTTTTTAGATAAAATTTTGAAAGCGCAAGAAGTCCTATTCACCCCCCCCCCCTCTCTAGGACAACTTAGTACCATCTCGATCCAATAAAACTGGCCAGTTGAAGTAAGAAGCCATTGAACCTCCAAATGGATTGAAACCATCGGTACATAAACCCAACCTTAAATTATGCAACTCTTTTGAGAAACTAGGGTGAGCACGGTTGAAGTGACTCCTAAAGTGCGGAGGTACGTTGGACAACCAAGAGGGGAGGGGTGAATTGGTTATCTCCCAATAAAAAAAAATTAACACAAAATAGATTAGACTCAATTAAGCAAACCTATTATGTGAGATGCACAGCGAAATATAACAAGTATACAGATGAAAACAACTATCCTAATGAGCATAGAACGGAGATAGAAAAGATAGAATCAAACCACACATGCACATAGGATTTAGAGCGATTTGACAAACACACCCCTGTGTGTGTCTACGCCCACTACCCCACCCCTGTGAGGATTTCCACTAGCTTGTTTCCTAGGTACAAGCGAAAACCCACACACACACACTAATTGTTTCCAGGGACAACCACAACCCCACCTCGTTTCATAGGGATGAGATAACCCAGCGTGTATACGCACACACACTACACACCAACAAAACACGTGCTCACAGATAGAGCACACAAACAGATATGTTCAGGGTTCTAGAAAGAACAATAAAGCATGAACATAAGATACAACAATCTAAACAGTAAAGTGTAGACTTCTCTTGTTCTAGAGATTCGTCCTTTGTGGTCGTCTTTGACTGACGATGACTCAGGTGAAGAACTAGACAATGTAGAAAGCTTCTGAACGAGGTCTTGCAAGTAGCAGTACTAGGTCCACACCCTTCAGATGTAGAAACACCTCTCAAGTATGTCTGGTAGGCTTCTGGATTACATAGACTCGTTCTTCTGGCTTCTATAGGTTCAGAGCATCTATTGACTCTTCCTTGGGTAGCATGATCCTCTCTTAAACTCTGGAGCTCAAGTTTTCTTGGAGGTGTGTTCTGTTCTTCCAAAACATGGAAACATGTTGTATTTATAACCCAAAGAATCCATGTATGTTTGGAAAGAGTTGGATCTTAATAGGACTCTATTTAGGAAAGTTTGTATAGATAAACTCCAGAATTGTTCCACCAAATTCTTCAGATCAGTCGTCCGATTTCAACTTTGATTTGACTGGGACTTCGGCTGGATGCTCGGTCATCCAATTCTGACATTTCGGCCAACCGACTTCGGGTTTGTCTTTGACCGATGTTTTGGCTGGTCAAGATACAACTTGAACATACGAAGTGACTTGTCTTCGACTGCCAGATCGGTCTACTGATTTCCTTAAGTTAGTCGTCTGACTTTTTGACTGTCCCACTGCCAAAGCTTATGGCTAGGTCGGTCATCCTATTTGCCCAAATCGGTCATTTGACTTTGGACCGGTAATCGATCTTTCATCAATTCTCTTTGATTCATAACCGATCTGACATGGATTCCTTTTCAATATCGGTCGATCGATTTTTGCAAGTCAGTCGTCCGATTGTCAGTTTTGTAGTTCTTCTTCCAGTCTTGTCTTTCTGTTTTGTCCAAGTCTTGGGCTTGGTATTGATCACTTCAAAAGCGACTTTTAGACAAAGTTACCATACACTTAACACACAAATTAGACCCTTAAATTAAATAAACATAAATCAAATGCTTGGTCATAAACATGAATTATATTCAGTGTTTTGTGATTTTCTGAATCATGAGTTAAACTTAGTGTTCTTGTGATCATCAAAATCTATAGAGTACAACAATATCCCCCTTTTTGATGATGACAAAACACTTGTAGATTTTTCACACAAAACACAACATTTGATTTTATATACCAATTTATTTGATTTTTTGTGTTTTCTTATGACACGTATGCATGCAAGCATTCACATTCATGTAAGAGTAACTCCCCTTGATAAAAAGACTTATGACTCTAACTCTCCCCTTTTCTTTTGGATGCAAACTCTCACCAAACCAAAATATAAAATCTACATATTCTCTCCCCCTTTTTGACAGCATCAAAAAGTGGGTGGTAATAAGGATAAGAAGTGCATTTGGCTCAAAAATAGAGTATATAACTAAAAATCTCACTATGAGGAGGAGGATGGAGTGCATGCATTAAGAACTAGCCATATTATAGCCCATGTATTTAATCAAGTTCTCAAGACACACTCAAAATTAAAATCCATAAAAAGTGATGTGTGAGATATGATTAAGAGGCATCACACATGATGAGAGATAGAAATTCTAATTTGACACTAACAAATACTCTCAATCTTACCCATGCATGATAGACCCTCGATTTTTGGTAGCTATTACTTTGCCCACCACACTAACAAATCCTTCCTTATCCACACCAAGTTCATTTTCTGCATGTTTCTTTTTAAGGAACAGTTGTAGTTCATATGAACATGCCCACCACATAAATAACATGTCACATTAGGATTGTGTTCTATGGGTTGTGATCTATGAACAACATGATATTCAATATTCTTACCTTTCACATGAGCTTTTTTTTTTGTACCTATTTCTTAGCATGAACAGTTGTTTTAGGTTGCACAAATTCCTTAGCATGAATAGGTTTTTCAACATGAGCAGTTTTATTAACATGTGATTGTGAAGTACTAAGAACATTAGAAGTATAAACAAAAGAGGTTACTGTCTTAGACTTAAACAATTTGTTCTTTTTAGAGGAATAGCCTAAACCATGTCTATTAGTGTTTACTTTAACACTAAGGACTTCATCAAGCTTTTGCTTTCCCTTCATGAGTCTAGAAATAGTGGACTTCAAGTTGTTAATGGTTTCATGCAACTTTTTAACAAAAATTTCAGAATTTTGAACATTCTCTTCAAGCACATGCACTTGGTTTTTCAGTTTTTCCTTTTCAACTCTGATTTTTTGCTACAGTCTTCTGGCTTGTTTTTGCCCTTATAATGTAACACCCCATATAAGAATATGTTAAATGGACTAAATCAGCAAACTACCAACAACTCGGACTAGTAATTTTCAGAGCTCGAGCAGGAAAAGAACTCTGAAGTTAAGCGTACTCAGTTGGGAGTAGTCCCAAGATGGGTGACCTTCCTGGGAAGTCTATCAACTAGTATGGTTATTGGGCCAGTTTGTTGGTTGGGTCGTCACAAATGGTATCAGAGCGTTGACTAACCGGAAGTACAGGAACTAAGTGTCACATAGGGTAAAGTGCTACGATATGGGAGCCACCTCTTGAGGCCATTATGGCGCAAAGTGCTACATAGTGGGAGACACCTCTTGAGCCTATGGGGGCCACCTCTAGAATCTTGCTTGCCTTGGATTTGATTGTATGCTATATGTGAGCAGCGACGAGGACGTCGCTTATATAAGAGTGGTAGATTGTAACACCCCATATAAGAATATGTTAAATGGACTAAATCAAAAAACTACCAACAACTCGAACTAGTCATTTTCAGAGCTCGAGCAGGAAAAGAACTCTGAAGCTAAGCGTACTCAATTGGGAGTAGTCTCAGGATGGGTGACCTTCCTAGGAAGTCTACCAATTAGTATGGTTGTTGGGCCAGTTTGTTGGTTGGGTCGTCACATATAATCTTTAGAAGATGACACATATTGTGGATTCTTTTTCAGAAACCTTTTGAAGCTACGGGCTACCTTGGTCACTTCATCCTCATCTTCACTTGAGGATTTTTCTTCAGAACTATATACCTTAGATTTTTTAGCCTTTAGAGCCACATTCTTTCGCTTGAAAATGGGTTGCTCTGCTTCCTCCCTTTTTAGGTTTATCTCATAGGTCATGAGACTCCCAATCAACTCCTCCACAATGAGGCTTGATAGGTTCTTGGAGTCCTTGATGATCGTGGCTTTTGTGTGCCACGCCGGTGGGAGGGATCTCAGAATTTTACGGACGATCTCAGTGTTCATGTAGTTCTTGCCAAGAGTCTTCAGTCCATTGGTGATCTTGGAGAGCCATGCAAACATGTCAAAGATTGTTTTCACTGGGCTCATCTTGAACATCTCATACTCATGGACCAAGATGTTGGCTTTGGTCTCCTTGACCTTTGAAGTGCCTTCGTAGATAAGCTTCAATTTATCCCACATCTCCTTTGCTGAACTGCATATGGAAACACGAGAATATTCATCAGAATGAATAACACATTGCATTATATTCATGGCACTAAACTTTATCTTGGATTTTTTAATGTTATCCTATGTCCACATTCCCTCATCCTCTGGCGGTGTGCATGGACCGTTGCTCACAACTTTCCAGATCTCATAGTCTTGAGCTCTGCGAAGGACGTGCATATGGTTTTTCCAGTAGGAATAATTACTGCCATCAAAGAAAATTGGACGTTGGATGGAGAAACCTTCAGGCATGAATCCCTTGTTGGCCATCGCAAACAGGATCTATGTTTAGATCAAGAGCTCTGCTCTGATACCAATTGAAGTGCGGGGCTACGTTGCACAACTAAGAGGGGAGGGGTGAATTGGTTATCGCCCAATAAAATTTTTTTTAACACAGAATAGATTAGACTCAATTAAGCAAACCTATTGTGTGAGATGCAAATAGAATATAACAAGTATACAGATGAAACCAACTATCTGAACATGCGTAGAACGGAGATAGAAAAGATAGAATCAAACTACACATGCACACAAGATTTAGAGTTGTTCGATAAACACACCCCTATGTGCGTCTACGTCCACTACCCCACACTCCCTGTGAGCATTTCCACTAGCTTGTTTGCTAAGTACAAGCGAAAACCCCCACACACACACTAATTGTTTCCAGGGACAACCACAACCCCACCTTGTTTCCAAGGGACGAGATAACCCAGCGTGTATGCGCACACGCACTACACACCAACAAAACACGTGCTCATAGACAGAGCACACACATAGATATGTTCAGGGTTCTAGAAAGAACAATAAAGCATGAACAGGAGATACAACAATCTAAACAGTAAAGTGTAGAGTTCTCCTATTCCAGAGATTCGGCCTTTGTGGTCGTCTTTGACTGATGATGACTCAGGTGAAGAACTGGCCAATGTAGAAAGCTTCTAAATGAGGTCTTGCAAGTAGAAGTACTAGGTCCACACCCTTCAGATGTAGAAAGACCTCTCAAGTATGTCTGGTAGGCTTCTGAATGACGTAGACTTGTTTTTCTGGCTTCTACAGGTTCAGAGCATCTGTTGGCTCTTCCTTGGGCAGCACGTTCCTCTCTTAAACTATAGAGCTCGAGTTGGATTCTTGGAGGCATGTTCTGTTCTTCCAAAACAGGGAAACATGTTGTATTTATAACCCAAAGAATCCATGTATGTTTGGCAAGAGTTGGATCTTGATAGGACTCTATTTAGGAAAGTCCGTATGGATAAACTCCAGAATCAATCGACCAAATTCTTCAAATCGATGGTTCGATTTCAACTTTGCTTTGACTGGGACTTCGGATGGATGCTCGGTCATCCAATTCTGGCATTTCGGTTGACCAACTTTAGGTTTAGCTTCGACCAATGCTTCGGCTGATCAAGATACAACTTGAACATACGAAGCGACTTAGCTTCGATCGGTGGATCGGTCGACTGA
The DNA here is from genome assembly GCA_014218235.1 of Colocasia esculenta. Classification (NCBI taxonomy): domain Eukaryota; kingdom Viridiplantae; phylum Streptophyta; class Magnoliopsida; order Alismatales; family Araceae; genus Colocasia; species Colocasia esculenta. The sequence continues at coordinate 31,742,093 of CM024766.1, forward strand.
TTTCCTCAAGTCGATCGTCTGACTTTTTACTATCTCACTGCCAAAGCTTCTGGCTAGGTCAATCATCCGATTTGCCCAAACTGGTCATCTGACTTTGGACAGGTAATTGATCTATCATCGATGCCCTTTGATTCATAACCGATCTGACATGGATTCCTTTTCAATATCGGTCGACCGATTTCTGCATGTCGGTCGTCTGATTGTTAGTTTTGCAGTTCTTCTTCCAGTCTTGTCTTTCCATTTTTTCCAAGTCTTGGGCTTGGTATTGACCACTTCAAAAGTGACTTTTGGACAAAGTTACTGCACACTTAACACATAAATTAGAACCTTATATTAAATAAACATAAATCAAATGCTTGGTCATAAACAAGAATTATATTCAGTGTTTTGTGATTTTCTGAACCATGAGTTGAACTTAATGTTTTTGTGATCATCAAAATCTACAGAGTACAACAACTCCAAGCTTTACCAACTGAAGGATGATTGATTATATTTTTCATGACGTACTCTTTTCGCATGTCATCTCATATGTTGAGCTATCTTTGATAACATATAATTCTCTGTTGTCTCGATATGAGAGAAAAATACTGCAATGACATGTATGGTATATTTTTTTGCCTTGAATTGCCCCCTCTCTTATGCTTGAATCTATCATGACCACACATGGAACATGATACCTTATTTTAATCCTCTTTATAATATAGGATGCAATGATTAGGACATGCATGTATTTTCTCATATCCAAGCACTAAGTCATTGACCATCTTCTTTGCACAGTAAAAATTATCAAACAACTTCTTATCTTGTGGTAACATACTTTTGATAATGAGCAATAGACGATCAAAACAATTCTCACTGATGTGAAATTTAGATTTTAAGTTTAATAACTACGAGACCATAGACAGTCAAGAGTGATTTTGACATCCACTCCACAATGGCTCCTCAACATCCTTAGGTAGCTAATGAAAAGTTTCAGCTATCTTGTTTGGCGGTTCTTCAGTGTGTACATGCTCCTCATGAACATTGAATCCTGGACCAACAACATCTATGACCATATCAACGTACGAACTTCCACTTCTTATGTTGGCAGGCTCGTAGGACCACAATGTTTCACCATGACATGTCTAATTTACATAACCTTTAACAAACCCATTTTTGTATAAATGATGTTATACATCCCATGTTGTAAGCCACATCAAGTTCTTGCAGACTACACAAGGACATCGGATATGACCCTCACAATCTATAGCTTCAATAGGATTTTTCAATGCAAATTGAACGAATCTCTCAATTTTATTTTTAAATTTCACAGACATCACCTGATCAGCTATTCTACATTACATCCATATATAGAGAGAAGAGTATTGTGTGTTAGATCTTGAACCAAGTGTCCACCTATCGGGTATGGCTTTGCCATTCACTGTTATATCCATGCACGAAGAGTAGGTAGGTAGAAAGTTGACACATAGTATAACATGAAAAAGGTATACTAGGTTATAGCTAGCTCAATCCTAAGTATATAAAATATATGTATTGGTACTCCCACACACTTTAGCACAAAAGGCAGGCAAACTTTATAGAGATAGACTTTAGGTGAGTACACTTGAATATTCAAAGTTGATGTATGACATGAAGTCAATGAAAAAGAATACTTTTTTTCTGTGCATCTTTAAAATATTTAGACAGATATTTATAGATTGATGCAATAAACAATGTTGAAAAAACTAGATGATCAAGATAAAATATAGATTTAATAATCGATGAAGCAATATCACAGTTGATGAAATTGATGAAAAGGTAAACCATTAGTCAAATAGATATAAATAATCGATGAGGAAATGTAACGCTAATCGTTAAGGTAAATTGCTAATTTGTCATCTAATCGATAAAAAGATATATTGCTAATTGATTGCTAATTCATCAAGTAATCGATGAAGGAATATATCGCTACTCACTCACTAATTCATCATGTAATTGATGAAGAGGTATATCACTAATCGATCACTAATTCATTAGATAATTGATGAAGGGATATATCACTAATCATTGCTAATTCATCAAATAATCGATGAAGAGATATATCGCTAATTGATCACTGAAGAGGTGAGTAATCGGATTGATAATTGAAACATTAAATAAAGATAATCAACGTGCTAATGAATCAATAGTCGATCCCAAAATATCGACAATAATCGGATCAATAATTGAATAGACTTTGTGCTGTAATTGATAGAATAATCGATATGATAATCGATGTATCAATTAGATCATAGTTCAACTAATAATCAAAGCATTAATCAATGTGGGTTGAACTTAATTGATTTCCTTATAATCGTAATGAACCTTAGATGTATTGTCGAAGTAGAAGTCATTCTATAATCGAAACAACATCTAAACAATAATTAGATTGACATTAGAACAATAATTGGAATGACTTTTGTACTGTAATCGAAACAATAATTGGACAATAATCGGAGTGACTTTTATATTGAAATTGAAACAATACTTCGATAGTAATGAGAGTGACTTTTGTACCATAATCGGAATGCTCATTTAAACTATGATCGAAGGAATGTTTGCACACTAATTGAAGCAATACTTATACTATAATTGTAAATTTTGTTTGAACAATAATTGAATGAACACTTGAACTATAATTGAAGCGATATTGGAGATATAATTGAAATGTTCATTTGAGCAGTAATAAGGGAGATACTTAAGCTATAATTGAAGCGATATGTGACCTATAATCAAAATATTTATTTGAATGATAATTGAACGAATACTTGAATAATAATTGAAGTGATACTTTAACTCTAATCAGCTGGAGATTATAACTGGTGATCTGAACATTAAATAAGAGTATTTTAAAATATTTATAGCAATGTCTTTTTAAGCAATGAAAATAACGGTTTTGACTGTTAACAAATTGTCTAGCAAATAATATTAGATGTTTATATTTTCAGAGTTTTAATTATCACCAAAATTTAGAGAAAATTGGGGTGAGTGGTTCAACCACTGCTCCTTCGATTGTTGACGTTGATCTTTGGCGGCAGCGGTGTCATCGGCGACAGCAGATCAGCGGCTCTAATATCAACTTAGAGGGAAGAAGAAGATGGAAACTGTGGTGGCTATTTTTAGCCACCTAGGCCTGTAAGACCCATCATGGCCCAGTACATCCCCAGACGACACTCCCCGTAGGAGCGGCCTCCTAGCTAGGCGCCACGCGTCCTCAAACGCAGCCGGCGGACCCCGAGTAGGAGCCCCGCGCAAGACATCTTCAGGGCCCAAGGGTAATCTCCAGACACCCTATAGCCTGTTTGGCCCAGGCACCTCCATCCAAACAGCATTGGCTCAAAGCATGCCTTAGCTTCGTCAACTCCATGCCACCAAGCACTGCTCAGGTGGTCCAGCTACCGAACAACCCCCCTGCTCGGTACCCTCCGAACAAAAGGAGAAGTAAAGTCCGTCGCCAATTGGCGACGGTTACGCCCACGACGTGGCACGCACCCCACGATTAAGTGGTGCGTTAACCGCAAGGTCCCTCAATGGACGCCTCAACGCGTAACTCCCCATCAAGGGCGCTAACCAATGCACCCTTTCCGACATTGTCTGAGCACGTTCCGTCCCTCTCCCCCAGCACTCCTGCCTATAAAAGACTCAGGTAAGCCTCCATGCAGAGGTATGTGATCTTACTCACACTGCCCTCGCGTAACACACACGAGAACCCCTGTTCCTTCAAGCTTCTCCAGTCCCACACTGACTTAAGCATCAGAGGGTTCTCCCTAGTTCTTCAACCGGGCCCCCCTGATCTGGTTCTTTTTTTGTAGGCATCTGTCCACACCAGTGATCATCTTCCCTCTTCCAAGCAGTGGCCCGTTTGGCCTTCAGCCCAAACAGGAAAACGCCCTCACACTTTTGGCATCGTCTGTGGGAACGACAACAGCCATGGCTCGCGGACGATCCTCATACCAGAATGTTGGGAGCCGAATGACAAGATCCCGTCAGTCCAGGGCGGACTCTCTTCAGTGGGTTCCCCCTGTCGACGTTGTCGTTGCTCCCGCCGGTGCAATAGGCATTGTCCCTATTGTCACTGTGCCTGCAACCGCCCTGGAGGTAGCAGAACTCCGGGGACAAATGCAGCACTTGACGGGGATCTTTCTGGGGCTCTAGGCCCAAATGACTAGGCAACCAGCCCCGGCAGCCTCCTTGCTGTAGGAGCATCAGGTGGAGTTGTCTCACCAACGCTCTCACGCCCCTCCTGCGCCGCTGGAGCAGCAGGAGGACTCGCCGCGACGATCGCGTCGGGCCCCATCTGAGAGGCGCACTCCGGAGCATCGCGGCCGCTCACCACGTCACTCTACGGCGGCTTCACCCCCTGCACATTCTGTCGTGGGCGCCAACTCCCACAGGTCTGGATGCAAGGCTTCTCCGCCCTCCGACCTGGAGCTAGCCAGACGTCTCCGCCGCGTCGTCGATTTGGAACGTCATGTAGATGCGATGGTACAGCGGGCAGAGGGCAAGGCTCCAATGGACGAGGACCTGGCCTTCTGCTCCCCCTTCACGGTGGAGATCCTGGAAGCTCGGGTCTCCCCCAAGCTTCACCTGTCCACCATCACGCCATACGATGGCACCACCGACCCGATGGATCACATCCACGGGTTCGATTCGCACATGGTGTTCCACAGAGCATCCGATGCGGCCAAGTGTCGGGCCTTTTCGGCCACCCTTAAGGAAACCTCCACGGCATGGTTTGAGGCCCTCCCTGCCGGTTCCATCTCCTCCTTCCACCAATTGAAGAGGTCCTTTTGGGACAACTTCCTTGGTGGAAGGTCGCAGCCTCGCACCGCGGCCTCTCTTCTGGCTATTCACCAGAAGAAAGGCGAGGCGCTATGGGACTTCGTCAAGAGGTTCCAAACTGAAGCTCTCTGCATCCCTCGCCTCGACATCCCTCTAGCCACCAGTGCCCTTATCCAAGGCACTCGCAATGGCTTCCTCCAGAGGATGCTTGGCATGTAGCAGCCCTCCACTCTGGCCGAACTACTCTCCATCGCCCAATGCCATGTAGCTTGCGAGGAGAGCCTAGCTGCCAGCCGAGCAGAGCAGGGTGAACAATCGGACAAGAAGAGGCCCTCTAACAACAGTTCCGACCGAGACTAGAAGAAAGGTTGACGCTATGGGGATTCACCGTGCCGACCATGCCCCTTCACCGACTATACCCCACTCACGGTGGTGCCCGAACAGATCTTGGCGGAAATCCGAGATGAACCATATGTTCGGTGGCCGCCGAGGATGCGCTTCGACCTCTGAAGGCACAACCAAGACAAGTACTATCGCTTCCATCGTGACCATGGCCACGACACCTCCGAATGCCACCAGCTCAAGGATGAGATTGAGTCCCTCATTAAGTGCAGCTACCTTGGATGGTTCGTGCGCCGCAATGAGGATCGCCCCGATGTCGAGAGCGGACTCCCGAGCAGCCGATCAACAATGAGCCTAACGGGCAGGAAATCAACGTGATTGCGGGAGGCTTCGACGCAGGAGGAGAAAGCACCCAAAGCCGACGCGACTACGCTCGGTGAGTACATATCGTGGACAGGCCTTCAGCACCCCGACCAGCCCCTTATCCCCCTAATCCCGCATGCGCACATTCCGAGGAGGCTATAACCTTCTCGGAAGAATATCTTTTAGGAGTTACTACTCCGCACACGGATGCATTGGTGGTCTCAGCCACCATCAACCATTGTAATGTGCACCGGATCTTGGTGGATAATGGAAGTGCACCGGATGTGTTGGCCTACGACAACTTTTTGCTTATGGGTCTAAAAATCGACCAGCTCACCCCTGTTGAGTCACCTCTATTTGGCTTCTCAGGGGTCTCGATTCAGCCCATGGGATGCGCTCGCCTCCCAATAACTCTTAGGACGGCCCCAAGAAGCGTGACCAAGATGGTGGACTTCTTGGTCATCCGGAATATGCCTGGTTACAACGCTATCCTCGGCAGGGGCCTGATCAGCAGACTTAAAGTGGTACCTTCGTCTCTCCATCAGAAGATGAAGTTTCCCACTCCGTGTGGGATCGATGAGGTGCTCAGCGAACAGCGCAAGTCTCGACGGTGCTATGTCCTCTCACTAAGGGACAAGCAGCCTCTCGAAGCCCTGACCCTCGTACCTCCGCAAGCCGATCAGCCCTCTACCAGCTGAGGAACTCCCGCTGAAGATCTGCTTCCAGTCTGCATAGATGACGACCCCAAGCATGTACTCTATATTGACTCACTGCTTTCGGAAGCCGAACAACAACGTTACAAGGATTTTCTCTTAGCCAATTTGAATGTGTTTGCGTGGTCAGATGATGAGCTACCAAGCATCCCTCCGGACGTGATGGTGCATCGCCTTCGTATGGACCCAAAGGTTCCACCAGTCCAACAGCGGCGACGACCCATCAACCGAGAATGGCAGACCACGATCCATGATCACGTCGTCAAAAGCCGAATAGTAGGGCTCCTTCAGGAAGCCCACTACCTGAGGTGGATCTCCAATGTGGTCCTCTTACGCAAAGCCAATGGCAAATGGTGTGTATGTGTGGACTAAAAAGATCTTAATAAGGCTACGCCCAAGGACAACTTTCCTCTGCCGCGCATTGACCAGCTGGTAGACTCCACGTCTGGGCACGAGCTCCTCAGCTTCCTGGATGTGTATTCGGGGTACCACCAGATCAGCATGCATGCCCCAGACCAAGTCGCCACTACGTTCGTCACTGACCTAGGGCTATACTGCTTTACTAGGATGTCCTTTGGTCTAAAGAACGCAGGTGCGACGTACCAGTGGTTGGTCAACAAGATGTTCGAGTAACAGATAGGGCGCAATATGGAGGTCTACGTCGACGATATGCTGGTCAAAACGCTTCCGAGCACCGACCACATCTCTGACCTCACAGACACTTTCGCAACTTTTTGGAAGTACAACATGAAGCTTTACCCAACCAAGTGTGTGTTTGGAGTATGCTCGGGTAAGTTCCTCGACTTCCTCGTCTCAAATAGGGGAATAGAAGCCAACCTCGAGAAGATCCAAGCCATACTTGAGATGACCAGTCCCAAGACAGTACGCGACGTCCAGTGCCTCACTAGACACCTCATCGCACTCAACCGGTTCATGTCCCGAGCAGCGGAAAGAAGCTTCAGTTTCTTCAAATTGCTGTGAGGCCCCAAGGGACCCTCATAGCAAGGGGAGCATGTACGGTGGACAAAAGACTGCGAAGCTGCCTTCACCGAGCTGAAGGCATACTTAGCGGCCCCACCTTTTCTCTCAGAGCCTGTGCTCAGAGAACCTTTGTTCGTGTACCTTTCAGTTACTGAACACTCCATTAGTGCAGTGCTGGTCAGAGAGGAGGCGGCGGCCCAGCGTCCAGTCTACTACATCAGTAGGGTCCTTTAGGAGGTTGAAAGGAGGTACCCCCGAGCAGAGAAACTTGCCTTGGCTCTGGTCACAGCCGCACGAAAGCTCAGGCCCACTCCATTACGGTCCTTACCGATCAGCCGTTGAAGCTCATCCTTAAGCGGCCAAAGGCCTCCGACAGGCTCATCAAATGGGCTATCGAGCTAGGCGAGTTCGACATCAGCTACCGTCTGAGGACGGCTATCAAGGCACAAGTGTTGTCCGACTTTGTTGTGGAATGTACTCTCCCTACCGAGCAGGACCCTCCATTGGTCGATGAGCCCCCATGGGAGCTCTACGTGGACGGGTCCTCTTGCGTCACAGGGAGCGAGCAGGCCTAGACCTCACCTCTCTGGAGGGTATAGAATTCCAATACGCCCTCAGGTTCCACTTTACGGCCTCCAATAACATAGCCGAATACGAGGCATTGCTGTCCAGAATCCAAATGGCTAGGCACCTTGGAGCATTTAGATTGTGGGTCTTCAGTGATTCGCAATTGGTCACCAGCCAGGTGAATGGACACTTCGAGGCAAGGGAGCCCCACATGGCACAATACCTCCAGCAGGTCAAAAGCCGAGCAGAGGGTATCCTCTATTTCGAAGTGATACACGTGCCACGGGAGCAGAATGCGCGAGCCGATACACTTGCCAAGTTGGCGTCTTCAGGTGACATCGCCCCTTCTTGCTCCATATTCATAGAAGAGCTAGCTTCACCGAGCACCGGGGTGGATATAGCGGCCGTGGAGTCTGGCCCTCCGGCTCCGAGCTGGATGGACCCTCTCCTAGCCTATCTACTTCAAGGGGAGCTTCTGCCTGACCAAGGTGAAGCCCAGAAGATTAGACTGCGTTCCCAGAGGTTCACCCTCATTGAAGGAAAATTGTACCGGTGATCCCTTTCAAGGCCTCTCCTACGATGCCTCAGCCCCGAAGAGGCGCTTTCGGCTACTGAAGAGGTTCACGAGGGGTTGTGCGAAAGCCACTTAGGGGCAGAACACTGGCAAGCAGCATTATCTGAGCAGGATTCTGGTGGCCTTTTCTGCAAAAGGACTATCTGTCCTTCGTTAGAAGGTGCCCGAAATGTCAGAAGTTCGGGCAGCTTATCAAGCAGCCCGCCGAGCAACTTCACACCCTGTTCGAACCTCACCCTTTCTCTAGGTGGGGCATTGACATTTTGGGTCCCTTCCCGGAGGCCCAAGGACGAAAGAAGTTTTTGTTTGTGGCTATTGACTACCTCACCAAGTGGATCGAAGCAGATCCCATTGCCGCTATAACCGATCAAGCCGCATGGAAGTTCGTGTGGAAGAACATCCTCTGTCGGTTCGGTGTCCCAAGGGTGATCACTTCTGACAATGAAAAGCAGTTTGACAGCACGTTCTTCAAACAGAAGTGCTCTGAGCTCGATATCTACAACCACTTCACCTCAGTGGTGCATCCTCAAGCAAACAGTCTGGTCAAAAATGCCAGCCGAATGTTGCTGCATGGGATACGCACAAGGGTTGAAGCTGCAAGAGGTTCGTGGATTGAAGAGCTCCCCAAGTCACCAGACGACTGCTCGGGTGGCTACTGGAGAGACTCCCTTCCATTTGGCCTATGGCACTGAAGCAGTCGTGCCTCTGGAAGTAGCTCTTCCCACCATCCGAACCATTCACTTCGACGAAGTCGCCAACAACCAAGCACTTCAGGAGAACCTAGACATGCTCGGCGAGCGCCAAAGCAACGCCAACATCAGACTGGTCTCTTATCAACAGCGACTTGCGCAATACTATAATGCGCGAGTTTGGGAACGACGTTTCTTTGAAGGTGACCTAGTCATGCGTCGCTGCTCGGCATCGGATCCCGGAAAGGCAATTGGCAAACTCGCCCCCAAGTGGGAAGGACCTTATCAGGTCACTCAGGTCCTCGGGAAAGGCTCCTATAAGCTTACTACTCTTAGTGGCGAAGCCATACCCAGGACCTAGCATGTATCTAACTTGAAGGCTTACTACCTATAAAAGCCTCCTGCTCAGCATCCTACTTTTCTTCTTCCTGTTCTTCTGGTTGGCTTGAGAAGGTATCTGAAACATCCTCGTTCAAAGCTTTTCAGCTCAAGAGGATGGGGAGATACCTCCAAGTAAAAAGGTGTTCTACACACGCCCCTAGTCGAAACTTCTTCCAGTTCCCTTCAACCTGCGCGGTAATTGCGAACCCTTTTAAACGACCGACGAATCCCGATTCGGACGAAACAAGTGCAAGGGAAAGAAGATAGAAAAAGTGAAGCCACTTACTCAAAAAGGGATTCATTAAAAATTCATTTTTTCTTACAGAAGCTCGGTAATCCCAAGCTATACAAAAAAAAGGAGGGCAGACAGATGCAACTACGGAGCCTGCTCGGAGGGCCCGGCGTCATCACCCCTATGGGACATACGCCCCGAATGGAAGTGCATGAAGTGCACTCCGTCCAGCTGCGAGTCCTGGGTCCTTCGCCGACACTCCTCGACGGCCATCTCGAACGCCTCACGAGCATAATCGAGGGAGGCCAGATTCCGACCACGGACTTCTCCAGCTTCTAGGCCCACTTTGTAGCAACGAGCACCGAACTGCTCCATGGACTTCTCCAGCTTCTAGGCCCACTTTGTAGCAACGAGCACCGAACTGCTCCAAGTCTTCCTTGAAGTCGGGTCCGGCTTTGTACTCTACCACTCCGCGGGCCTTGGCACTAGCCAGAATTGTGGTGAGTGCCTCCTTCTCGGCCTGAGCAACGACCAATTCGAGCTCGGAAGTCCGAAGCGCACCTTGGAGGTTCTTCACCTCCTCTTGCAACTCGGCCTCACGAGCCTTGTGGCGCGTTACCAGCTCGTCGTAGAAGGCGGACTCGGCCTCCCACAATTGCTTTTGGATCTGGGCCCGAGCAGCGAGCCTCTTCAGCACCTCCAGAGACTTCGTGACGCCATCCACTAGCGCCTCCACGTCAACATCATCTTCGTCGCCGTGCTCGACGAGGCGTCCTGAACGGTAGACCCCGCTGGAATGCTCCAAGGTCTCCTCCGGACTTAGTTGCTGGCACCATGCCACCCTCTCAAGGTGCGACATGGTAGGGCATAGGGGAAGAGGCCTCGAGGCATTCCCCTCAAGACACCTCAGCGCCGCCTCCAAAACTACCCCCGAGGGATGTTCGGTGGGATTCTTCCTCAGCACCTCGCTGAGAGGCCTCCGGTCCTCTCTGGAGTTAGCCTGCTCCTCGTTGGCGTTGCTTGTTCACCCGGCTGAGGGTCCTGCCCCTCCAGTAGTTTCAGAGACGCCAGCGCCAGACACCATCCCTTGTGCCTCGACAGCAAAGGAAGACCCTTCAACTCCACCCTCCTCGGTCTCCGCGGCTCTTTCAACCCCTCCGCTACCCGCACCGGCTGTTTGTGCTTCGACTCGTATAGCCGTTTCTGTGGGGGGAATGGGGGCTGGCTCCACTACTTCTGTTGCCAGAGGAGCGGACGTCGCCACAATCTCCAGTGCCTTAATGCTGGGACTCCCAGCATCATTGCTGTCGTCAGGGTCCCTCCAGGCGTTTCATGGCTGCGCGGCGTCTCCTCGTCCTCTCTGGCGGGCGCCTCCTCGTTGCCTCCTGCTACACCGTGCTCAATAGCATCGGTGCCAGAAGCCCCCGTTGCAGTCATACCTTGCTCTGCAGTCATGTCGTCCGGGGCTCCCGTCATAGCCACCTCTTCGGTTCGGTCTTTTTCGAGGTCTAGGGGCGTAGACGTCCCCGTGTGCTCCTCGATGGAGCCCTCGGACCCATCGCTCACCATGACGAGTTTGAATTCTGAGTAGGCCCCCTCCCTGGATAGGGGCCTTGTTGCTATGATGACACGCGGCTTGGTCTGTCCGGCCGCCCCCTCTTCCAGGCGAGGCCTGGTTTGTTCAGTCGACGCCACGGCCCTGCGTTCCAGCGTCCCTTGTTCGGTCACCTCAACGGCCCTTTGCTTCAACGTCGCTTCCTTGGTTGTCTCAATAGCCTTGCGCTTTCTCTATGCTATAAGTTGTGGAGCCTCTTCCTCGGCATCCTCTCCTTCGGCCTCGTCCTCGGGAGCTAGCTGCTCGATCGTTGGCATGCTCCTCTTCTTGGACGGAGGCTGATCCTCTTCTCCCCCTGCCTCGACCAAGGATTACTTTGCCACCTTCGAGGCCTTCTTCTTCAGGTGGATCTTCTCGTGCCCCTTTTTAGGGACCGACGATCCTACTGTGGCGCATCCTCCTCCAGGGGTTGGCGCCACAAGCGCGGTTGTCACAACTGTGGGGGTGCTCACCGCGGTAGGAATCTTGACCACGGCGACAACGTCGTCACCCTCAAACACCAGGTGGGAGGTGACGTGGATCTTCTTGACAAAATCTTCATTGGCCTCCTAGTCCCGACCAGCGGCCAGCTCTGCAGTGGCTGTAAAAGAAGAGCATAACGGTGGTTAGAAAGCAGTCACCTCTTGAACGCGCAAGCAAGACGAGTTAAGACACTTACTCCATGGTTGCTCAGACCATGTTCAACGAGCATAAACTCCGTCAGGTAGCCATTGTCGTTCCGCACGCAGGCCCGGAGCAAGCTATCTGAGGCCCTCGCCTCGTCTTGGATCAACTTCTAAAAAGTGTCTTTCAGCGCCGCCTAGATTCTAGTCGGGAATCCCCACTCCTCGTTTTGCCGACGCCTGACGAAGAAGAACCGTTGCATCTAGCCCTTGTTGTTCGAAAACTTCTTCGCCAGGTGGATTTGCATCCTCTCCGAGTAATGCTTCATGTAGTAAATACTCTCCCCCGATGAGGGCGAGGCGGCCAACCTAAACTGAGACCGAAACACATCCGCTGAGCCCCGGACCTTCTTCATCTTGCAGACGATGCAGAAGATGCATATGGTCCGCCATGAGTTGGGCGTCAGCTAGATGGGCGACAGTCCCCACCGGTTAAGCAATGCCTTGGCCACCTCCAACAGCGGCAACCGGAATCAGGCTTCCATGTGATCAAGCGAGAGGGTGAGGCAACCTGGTTTGTTCACCAGGTATAACTCCCCCTCCTTGGCATCGACGATCTCATATTCATCGCCGATCCGGAAACGCTCCCGGAGGCCGTTGTAGTGGCAATACCTCGGTCCCCGGGCCGCGGCCACCGTCACTCCTCTCGCCCCGGCGACTGCGATAGCTTTCCCCTTGTTCGCCATTGCCGGGAGTGGCAAAAACACAGAAGGCGTGAGGGATGGGCACAAGGAAGAAGATGAAGATGAAGATAGAGGCATGGGGGGCAAAAGACAAAAAGGTTTGAAGGCGTGGCTCCCCGCCTTCACCCCTCCTCTTCCTTATAAGGAGGAGGAGGCGCAAAACTCGAAAAAAAGCCAAAATGGCATTTCCCCCGCTCCAAGCGACCACTTAGGGCATATCGCAGGTGACCGTTCGAACGGGCTGTGCGAGATCTTCGGCTTGACACGATACCCTGCTCATCATGAGATCTTCTCAACCTTCGAGGAGAGTCCCCAAATGGCGTCGCCCTGCTATCGTTCTCGTTACCGAGGACAACCTCGCATTTAATGCAGAAAAGATGTTTGAGTAGCCTACCGCCCTCAAGCGCTCCAGTTCCCGAGCCTGCTTAAGGGCGTGGGGGGCAAGTGTGGTGGCTATTTTTAGCCACCTAGGCCCGTAGGGCCCATCATGGCCCAGTACAGCCCTATACGGCACTCCCTGCAGGCGTGACCTCTTAGCCAGGCGCCACGCGTCCTCAAACGCAGCTGGCGGACCCCGAGTAGGAGCCCTGCACAGGACATCTTCAGGGCCCAAGGGTAATCTCTAGACATCCTGTAGCCTGTTTGGCCCAGGCGCCTTCGGCCGAACAGCAATGGCCAGAAGCATGCCTTAGCTTTGTCAACTCCATGCCACCAAGCACTGCTCAGGTGGTCCAGCTACTGAACAGCCCATTGCTCGGTACCCTCCGAACAAAAGGAGCAGCAAAGTCTGTAGCCAATTGGCAACGGTTACGCCCACGATGCGGCACGCGCCCCACGATTAAGTGGTGCGTTAACCGCAGGGTCCCTCAACGGACGCCTCAACACGTAACTCCTCGTCAAGGGCGCTAATCGACGTGCCCTTTCCGGCGTTGTCTGGGGACGTTCCGTCCTTCTCCCCTAGCACTCCTGCCTATAAAAGACTCAGGTAAGCCTCCATGCAGAGGTACGTGATCTTACTCACACTACCCTCACGTAACACACACGAGAACTCACATTCCTTCAAGCTTCTCCAGTCCCGCACTGACTTAAGCATCGGAGGGTTCTTCCCAGTTTTTCAACCGGACCCCCCTGATCTGGTTCTAGTTTTGCAGGCGTCTGTCCGCACCGGCAATCGTCTTCCCTCTTCCAAGTGGTGGCCCGTTTGGTCTTCAGCCCAAACAGAAAAACCCCCTCACAGAAACAAAGATAGATGAGAGATTCCATGGTGGCCCCTTCTCTCTTAATCTCTTATTAAAGAAATTTAAGAAAAACCCCCTCAAATTAAGTACTATTACGATAAACATAGTGGAAGCAACACCCATATCGGCAAGGACCCCCTGCTGAAGCTGCCCCCCATACATGCATGGTGCCTCGTTTGCTCTGTTCATGACAAGTGTATATGTCTGCTGCGGCAAGATTAAGGACTGGATTTAAATCTCACAAGAAAGGGACCTCACAACAACAACACGAGAGTTGTGGGGAATTGTTTCGCCCGTTCACTTGGCGCATATACTTATGGACGGCACAACTCGCATCTTGTCCCCAGCTGCAGGCAGCTGCCATCACGCAACCCCTATGTAGCAGCGGTGATGAGGTGTTCAATTGGCTGTCCATTTGCGGGCGGGCCACCTGCGGCTGTGTGCACCCACGCGCGCGCGCGCGCACACATGCTCATGTGCTGCACCAGTGCTCGTTGGAGTTGTCATGGTTAATGTGGGCAGGCATGGGATTGAAATGGATGGGGAGGACGGTGAGAGGCGGGGGGGGAGGGGCGCTGTCGCACGAGCTTTTGATAAGAAGAGGACCACCTCGCACTGCAGGACGACCCATGGGGTGCCTTATATAATGCTTAATTTTTTTACAGCCACAAGCATCCACACACACACACACAGCCCCCCAACCCTTTTGAAAACGATGGCAGATCGCAAGCTTTCAAAATTAGAGTCACATCAGTCGCCTTTGGCCGATGAGACCGTCGACGGGCCGCCCGGGGCCCGAATTGAGAGAGTCACCCACGCTCATGTTCCATAACTGAGATGCAAGACCCGGCAAAGCACCCGATATGTATGTCTGCATGTTCTTGGTTCCGTGATAACAAAGAAATGCTGCTTGTCGAATTGGATTGGATAATAAAATTGAGCCTGTGCTGTTTTTGAGAAAGTCTTAATATTCGTATGATTGGGTATAAAAGTTGATATAAAATGTTCGGATGTCTGATCGATCAAGTGTCAGACCATATATGATGTAGACCCTCAATGTCCGACCAATTAAATTGACGTCCGAATAAATTAACTCAAATTTTATATTTAGTCACACGGTACAAAATATTTCTCTTTATAAATAATCTATCTCATATCATGCAACCTGATATAACATGATAGCATAGGTGTGGTGACAGAATAGATAGCAAATAACGATAAATATTTGTCAGTTAAGAATATATAGGAGAATTAATTGTTGGTCATTGACAGGGACGTCGACTTATTTTACAGTCCCTGTCAATTTTTTCCACGCCGCATAGTCCTTACTTTATGCAGATTTTATTTTTCAGTCCCTCGTGTTAACCTCTATTATCTTCCTTCTCCTAAATGCCAATTCTACCCCTAGCCGTAGATCACCCGTGAGCATCGACAGCTTTAATGCCTTTCCAAGAAGGCATGCAATATTGGTGAAAGGCTTCTCGCCGTGGCGATGCGAAGAGGAGTGCAAGGTTGTCGTTTTCATGAAAGATGCTAGCTTCAGGTGGCTTTCCTAAGTTGGTTGTGATTTCCTTCTATCTGTGGCGGAGGTGGGTTGGTCGGTGGTGTTTCAGTAGATATTCATTCCACCTACCCGCTTTCTCCTCTGTGGATCCACATTTGATAGTCGTTAGAGAATTTGTTGCCCACAATGTTTGATCCAGATCCGGCAGTAGTAGTCAGAGGCTTTTGTCTCACCACTATTTGTTATTTGCTCCACTATTTGCTCCATATCGTCAAGTCCATATTTTTCTATTCTGAACGCATACACACAGGAGTTACTGAAGTTACTACTAACCACTAATATCCTAGTTATAGAGTTACAGCAGTGTAAAAGAACACATTACTGTAAAAGTATTAACTATGTAAGTAAGTACATAGTTTTTGATGCCCTAAGTGTGTAAGTACTTCTTTCTATGACTTTGTAGCAAGATATGAAATACTTACATAGTTAAATGTGTAATTGCGTAAGTATGTAATTACTTATTTTTTTTCTATGTTAGTCTGTAAGTACTTGTATCTGTAACTATGTAACAATTTATGAAGTAATTACACTATTAATTATGGAACTACATAAATATGTAAAATGTAAGTACTTATATCTATAATTGTGTAACAAGTTAGGAAGTACTTACACAGTTAACTCTGTAATTGCATAAGTATGTAATTACGTACTTTTTTTCTACGTAAGTTTGTAAGTACTTGTATTTGTAACTTTGTAGCAGGGCATGAAGTAGTTACACAGTTAACTGTGTAACTTTGTAAGTATGTAATTACCTACTTTTTTTCTACGTAAGTCTGTAAGTACTTATATTTATAACTTTGTAGCAGCATATGAAGTAGTTACATAGTTAACTGTGTAACTGCGTAAATATATAACTACCTACTTTTTTTCTACGTAAGTCTGTAAGTACTTCTTTCTGTAACTTTGTAGCAGGATATAAAGTAGTTACATAGTTAATTGTGTAACTACGTAAGTATGTAATTACCTACTTTTTTTCAACGTAATTCTACAAATACTTCTTTCTGTAACTTTATAGTAGGGTATGAAGTACTTAGATAGTTAAATGTGTAACTGCGTAAGTATGTAATTATCTATTTTTTTTCTGCATAAGTCTGTAAGTACTTGTATTTGTAACTTTGTAGTAGGGTATGAAGTAGTTACACAGTTAACTGTGTAACTGCATAAGTATGTAATTAACTACTTTTTTTCAACGTAAGTCTGTAAGTACTTATATTTACAACATGTTTTGTGTATCCCAATACCAAATTGAGTCAACCCAAAAATATAGTTCTTTTCTACTCATCGTCCTCTACAACTTTCATGCTCATAGTTTTGTCCAAAGAACCCTAGATCTCGAATTATAGGTTGAACAAGCATGGTTGCATCGTTTTTAATGGTTTTTGGGTTGAACACTAAATCGCAACCAATCGAGACGTTGTGTTTCTGCCTGGCAATCGATTGTTTACATCTATTGTCTTGAACGCGTAGCACCTACCCATCGCATTTCTTCCTGGCAATCAATTGTTTTGATTGATTATCTTGAACGTGTCGCACCTACTCATTGTGATTCTGTAGTCAGCAATCGGTATCTCCTACTGATTGCCGTGAAAGTGTTCGACCTAGCCGTCATGTTTCTATCTGGCAATCGATTGTATTTAATGCGTTCGACATAGCCGTCGCCTTTATGTCCCACAATCGATTGTCTACATTGATTCCCTTGAGCGCGTTGGACCTATCGATTGCCTTGAATGAGTCTGACCTAGCCGTCGAGTTTCTATCTTGCAATCGATTGTTTACATCGATTATCTTGAACGCATTTGACATAGCCATGGCCTTTATGTCCCACAATCGATTGTCTGCATAGATTCCCTTGAACGCATCAGACCTATTGATTGCCTTGAACACGTCTGATCTAGACGTCGCATTTCTGTCTGGCAATCGATTGTTTACATTGATTATCTTGAATGCATCTGACATAGTCGTCACCTTTATGTCCCACAATCTATTGTCTACATCGATTCCCTTGAATGCATCTAACTTACCTGTTGTTATTCTGTGCTCACCAATCAATACATCTTATCGATTGTCTTGAACGCAATGGGTACCCACGTTGCAGTTTTTTCAGCCATTCCGAAGTCTTCCTAATCTGATTAAGCCCTGGAAACAGGCAACGACTAAACCTGTCGTGATTTTGTACATGGAAACCAAGATACTAAGTGTAAAGATTGAACTAATGAAATCAAGCCATTATACAACTAATGCCTGTGCATATAAGGGCCCAGTCTGGTCTTGGGAGGAGCAGTCGAAATACTTACAATTGCGAAAGTATATGATCCATTGAGGTGTTTGGCAATCACCTAATTAACTGCAAGATTCATCTGGGTAATTTCCACATTATTATTGAATGATTGATTGATTGAACTGTTAGAAGTGAAGTGGTCAAATCTATTGTATATGTCACTATTATCGAATCCAATATGTCATTGTTCACTGGAATTCAAATGGAATTCACTTGTGCTATTCACTATATATGCTATAGATTATTGAATCTCTTCTAATTGACGAATGATCGCACTGTCATCCATTCCATTAATACTCGTTCCTTCTCACATGGTAAACGTCATTAGATTTTGGTTATCAAATCGTTCTCGTACATGTTATACCTTTGGAAATTGATCCATATGGATATCATGATTATCTTGTCATGAGTATTGCATGATGGTATCTCACTTCATAAAATGTTAATTAACATAAAGCATGCTCGCGCTATGAGATGTAAATCCTACTAGGCGTAGAAAAAAAGTAGGTAATTACACACTTAAGCAGTTACATAGTTAACTATGTAACTACTTCAAAAGTTGTTACACAGTTACAAATACAAGTACTTACAAACTTACGTAGAAAAAAAAGTAGGTAATTACATACTTAGGTAGTTACGCAGTTAATTGTGTAACTACTTCATACCCTGCTACAAAGTTACAAATTTAAGTACTAACAAACTTATATAGAAAAAAAGTAGGTAATTACATACTAATGTAGTTACACAGTTAATTGTATAACTATTTCAAATGTTACAAAAGTTATAGATACAAGTACTTACAGACTTACGTAGAAAAAAAAGTTGGTAATTACATACTTACGCAGTTACATAGTTAACTGTGTAACTACTTCGTAAGTTGTTACAAAGTTACATATACAAATACTTACAGACTTACGTAGAAAAAAAGTAGGTAATTACATACTTACGTAGTTACACAGTTAACTATGTAACTACTTCAGAAGTTGTTATAGAGTTACAGATACAAGTACTTATAGACTTATGTAGAAAAAAAGTAGGTAATTACATACTTATGCAGTTACACAATTAACTGTGTACCTATTTCAAAAGTTGTTACATAGTTACAAATACAAGTACTTATAGACTTACGTAGAAAAAAAGTAGGTAATTACATACTTATGCAGTTGCACAGTTAATCATGTAACTACTTCAAAAGTTGTTACAAAGTTACAGATACAAGTAGTTACAGACTTACGTAGATAAAAGTAGGTAATTACATACTTACGCAGTTACACAGTTAATTGTGTAACTATTTCATAAGTTGTTACACAGTTACAAAAGGAAGTACTTACAGACTTACGTAGGGAAAAAGTAGATAATTACATACTTATGCAGTTACACAGTAACTATGTAACTACTTCATACCCTGTTACAAAGTTACAAATACAAGTACTCACAGACTTACGTAGAAAAAAAGTAGATAATTACACACTTACGTAGTTACACAGTTAATTGTGTAACTACTTCATACCTTGTTACGCAGTTATAAAAAGAAGTACTTATAGATGTACAAAAAAAGTAGGTAATTACATACTTACGCAGTTAACTATTTCATACCTTGTAACACAATTACAAAAGAAATACTTACAGAATTATGTAGAAAAAAGTAGATAATTACATACGTACGCAGTGTAACTACTTCCTACCCTATTACAAAGTTACAAATTCAAGTACTTACATACTTACGTAGAAAAAAATTAGGTCATTGCATACTTACGCAGTTACACAGTTAACTGTGTAACTACTTCATACCTTGCTACAAAGTTACAAATACAAGTACTTATAGACTTTCGCAGAAAAAAAGTAGGTAATTGCATGCTTGTGCAGTTACAGAGTTAACTGTGTATGTACTTCCTAACTTGTTACGCAGTTATAGATACAAGTACTTACATTTTACATATTTATGTATTTACACAGTTAACTGTGTAACTACTTCATAAATTGTTACACAATTACAAATACAAGTACTTACAGACTTGTATAGAAAAAATAAGTATTTACATACTTACACAGTTACAGATTTAATTGTGTAAGTATTTCTTACCCTACTGCAAAGTCACAAGAAGAAGTACTTACACACTTAGGGCATCAAAAACTATGTACTTACATACTTGCAGAGTTAATACTTTCAGAGTAATATGTTCTTTTACTCTACTGTAATTCTGTAACTATGATACTGATGGTTAGTAGTAACATTAATAACTCCTGTACGTATGTGTTAAGAACAGAAAAATGTGGACTTGCGGATATGGAGTAAATAGTGGAGTAAATAACAAATAGTAGTGAGACAAAAGCCTCCGACTACTATTTCCGGATCTGGATCAAACATTGCTAGCAACAAAAGTCTCTAGCGACTATCGGATGTGGATCTACAGAGGAGAAAGGGGGTAGGTGGAACGAATGTCTACCGGAACGCCACCGATCAACTCACTTCCGCCACGGATAGAAGGAAATCGCAACCAACTTAGGAAAGTCCACCTGAAGCAAGCATCCTTCACGAAAACGGCAACCCAGCGCTCCTCTTCGCAACACCGTGGTGAGAAGTCTTTCGCCATTACGTGCCTTCTTAGAAAGGCATTAAAGTCGGTGATGCTCACGGGAGATCTGCGATAGGGGGTAGAATTGGCATTTAAGAGAAGGAAGATAACGGGGATTAACGGCAAGGACTGAAAAATAAAACTCGCAAAAAATAGGGACTATGCGGCATGGGAAAAACTGACAAGGATGGTAAAATAAATCCACATCTCTGTCAGGGACCAATAATTAATTCTCTCAAATATATATTAATGAGCCAAATTATCTAAGTTGACTGATGTCATCAAATGCTGCGTGATTGCCATTATTGCCACTGAGGCCACACTTTGTTATAGACCATTGTCGTCGCATTATATCATGTCAAATGAGCGCAATATAAACTAATAAATAAACTGAATAAGCAATCCATCTCATTTTACTCTCCAATATATCAGGCAACAAATATGAGTTATTTTCACTTTTCAACCCAACTGACCGGGCATTCATCATCATCATCAGAGCCTTATCCCATTATTTGGGGTCGGCTACATGAATCCTTTTCCGCCAAAGATTTCTATCAAGTGCTATAGTCGTGTTTAAACTCAAAAAGTCCAAATCCTTCTTAATAACATCGCACCATCTCATTTTAGGCCTTCCCCTAGCTCTTTTACTAGCATCCACTAAAATTTGATCACATCTTTTAACCGGCGCCGAGTTAGGACGACGGTACACGTGTCCAAACCACCTAAGTCTATTTTCTCTCATTTTTCTATCAATTGGAGCTATCCCCAGATACTCACGGAAGCGCTCATTCATAATCTTATCTTTCTTAGTCTTACCACACATCCATCTCAGCATCCTCATCTCTGCTACACATATTTTGTTTACGTGTTCCTTTCGTACTGCCCAACACTCCGTGCCATATAATAATGCAGGCCTCACTGCTGTTCTATAAAACTTTCCTTTAAGTTTCGCTGGTATACGACGATCGCAAAGGACTCCTGATGCACTTCTCCACTTTACCCAACCTGCCTTAATCCTGTGTGCCACATCGTCATAAATCTCCCCATTCTCTTGGATGATAGATCCCAAGTATCGAAAGCTACTACTCTTAGAAATATCTTGACCATCAATTTGAACCACATCTCCTTGAGGAACCCTTTGATTACTATAATTACAGTGCATAAACTCAGACTTACTCCTACTAATTTTAAAACCTTTAGACTCCAAAGCATGTCTCCAACTTTCTAACTTAACATTTAAACCATCAATACTCTCATCAATTAAGACAATATCATCTGCAAATAGCATACACCAAGGGATATCATCATGCAAATGTTTTGTCACCTCATCTATAACCAGAGCAAAGAGATATGGACTTAGGGCAGAACCTTGATGCAAGCCTATAGTGACCGGAAATTCACGGGTCTCTCCAGCAATAGTTCTCACACTAGTAGTAGCACCCTTGTGCATGTCCTGAATCAAGTCAACATATCCTTGAGAGACTCCCTTCTTTGTTAATGCCCACCAAATCAAGTCTCTCGGTACTCGATCATATGCCTTCTCCAAATCAAGAAAAACCATATATAAATTTCTTCTCATCTCTCTATACTTCTCCATTAACTGACGCAATAAGAAAATAGCTTCTGTAGTAGATCTACTAGGCATAAAACCAAATTGATTTTCTGATATACTAGTCATGCATCACACTCGGCTCTCGATTACTCTTTCCCAAAGTTTCATAGTGTGACTCATAAGCTTAATTCCGCGGTAATTATTACAGTTTTGAATATCCCCTTTGTTTTTATAGAAAGGAACTACAACACTTTTTCTCCATTCTTCTGGCATTCTCCGTTCCTTTAAAATTTTATTGAAAAACTTAGTTAACTATTTAATACCAATGTCTTCTAAGCCTTTCCACACTTCAATAGGTATGCCATCCGGTCTTAAGGTCTTACCCAATTTCATTTTTCTTAAAGCATCGCCCACTTCTGACATCTTAATACGCCTGAAATACTGATACTTATCAAATTTTGTTGACTCTTGATTCTCTTCTAAAGAGGCATCCTTAAAACAATTTCCATTAAGTAATTTCTGAAAAAAGTTATACCATCTCTCTTTAACCTCTAGATCCTTAACCAAAACCTTTTGATCTTCATCTTTAATGCAACGAACATGATCTAAGTTTTTAAATTTTGGTCTATTTCTTTATTAATAAGCAATTCTAAATTTTGGCGGATACTATTTTAACAAATCAAAATTATGACCTACAAGTTTATGAATCATATATATAAATTCTTAATTGGTATACATTCTTGATATGAAAATGTAATTTTCGGTACTTCAGAAAATCGAACAGAGGACGTGCTAACGCACTTCACCAACGGTGTCGTCCCACTTGAAGAAGCTGAAAGAAAAGCCAACTTCGTGCCCTTTCACAGCAGCCACCTTAATTTGTTGAACATATAATACTCAAAAAGGTTTTGAGTTGTTCTCAACTTCGTGTTGTCTCACTTGTTAAGGATTATATACTACCTTTGCAGCCCTCTTAACGGAAGAAAAAGAGGAAGAATCTTTTATGTCCCTCTCTTCAACAATTAATGTGACAAAGCTTGTCAAAACGTGAAATTACTACATCACTAAACCCGTGGTGAAAACTCGAACTTACAAGATTTAATTGCAAGACGTGTCATGTAACAAATTGACGTGGATTATTTGGAAAGTGATTTTATTAGCTAAGAGTTTGATAAGATTATTTTCTTTTTCTCTCTCAATTAACTAATTCACACTAATTTTATTGCAAAACACGTCTTAAAATAAACATTTCTCTTCCGATATACTACAAACAATGCCTATGAAAAATCCCCCCAACGAGGTGCTAGGAAAATTTTGGAAAGGGGAGAAGGGGCACCATATGTGTATGATTTTGGGAAGGTGGAGATTGGAGAATGAGAGAAAATGACATGAGATGAGACAAGGAGTCCCAAGGATAGTTGGCCCTTTAACACCAATAAATCCCAGTCTTCCTATCGCGAGCCACCATCAACATTTGCCCGAATCAAAGAGGTGTAAGAGGCACTGATGGCCATCTAAGGAGGCAACGTCTGTCGGAATGCATAATGAGAAACTCAAGGAGGTGGGTGATTGTCCTCTTGTCACCACTAAAGATAGCAATGGAGGGAGCTAGTGATAGAGTGGCATCGTTGGTGGGGCTCTAGATCTGGATGTAGAGTGGGGAGTCTTTGCTTAAAAGCTATCTTTTATGGCTAAGAAGAATTCCTAGGTCTTCTTCATCCTATCAATTTGTCTAATAGTAGATATATATATATATAGACAAATGTACTCCAACCCCATCTTCAGTGTGACAGTGTGATAGTTCACCAACTTTCTTGGTATTCAAACAGTGGTCTAATAGTTAGCCTTTTGTAACATAAGGATAAGATCTCAAGTTTAAATCCCATTAGGAGCATAGTTTATAAGGAATTTTTTAAAAGACATAATAAGCTACCTTTCAACTCTCTTGTGTGGTGGTTTTCGATTAAGTTTCATCTCTATTAAGATTGTATAAGAGGAAATATTTATAGGGTGTTTGGGAGTATTTTTTTTTTAAATTTATTTTTCCCTAAAAAAATGATGTCTCCATTTTTTACTAAAATTTTAAAAATAATAAAGGTGTTTTGCAGATAAAGAAAACAGTATAGAGTGTTTGGTGTGTGTGTGGGGGGGGGGGGGGGGTCGGGGGGGGGGGGGGGGCAGGGAGGAGGAGGGGGGTGTCGGCGCAGGGAGGAGGAGGAGGAGGGGGGCGCAGGGGGAGTCGTGGTGCGGGGGAGGAGGAGGAGGGGGGGGGGGCGTGACACAGGGGGGAGGAGGAGGGAGGAGGGGCTGCCGGGGGGGGAGGAGGGAGGAGGGGGCGCAGGGGGGAGCAGGAGGAAGAGGGGGCGTCGGGGGGGGGGGGGGGGGGGGGACAGGGGGAGGAGGGGGGGGGGGGGGTGTCTTCCGGCGAGGGGAGGGGGAGGGAGGAGGAGGGGGAGTCTCGGAGAGAGCCATGTGCGTGTGTTTTTAAATAAAAAATTACTTCTTGCTTGTTTTTTTTGGGAGAGATTTATATAGGATAAAATTTCTTCCCTAAAATAAAAAATTGCTTAGTAACTGTGTCTGTATGTCTGTCCCTTCTCGTTTTTAAATTTAAGAAAAAAATTTGTTAAAAAAATACAACCAAACACCCTATTAACTCATAAATTAATGAAGGCATATACTCAAATGTTGTGGGACATGGGATGAACCCACAGACAATTCACTCTCCATAGTGGAATTTCTAGAGACAAAATGGTAATCATCATGAGAAAGAGAAAAAATTGTTACACTTTTCTCATGTATTTTTAATATATTTTAGACATCTCTCATTGACTAATGTATTGTTGATATATTATATCTAATTAATGAGAAGTGCAAAAGTGTATGAGAAAAGTACAACAACTTTTTCTCCATAAGGAATAGGAAAAATGTAAGATTGTGCGAAAAAAAAGTCTGCTTGAAACATATAAGACATAATTAAAAAACTTATAAATATATTGACAAAATAAAACATAGATTGATAGACAGTTTACAAGAGTTCTTTTTCCAAGAAAGTCTTTAGAAGCTTATGGCTAGGCATACAGGACTGTACCAGTTTGTCAGCTTGGTAACATTTTTTTTTCTTTTTTTATTATTAAATTTAAATACAAACCGAATGGAAGAGATGCTTATTTTTAAGGCACTCTAATATTGCCTGGTTCACCCCAACTTATTACAATCTGCCCTAATATCATTTTCTGTACCTCATAATCCAACTATTATAACACAATTTTACCAGAATCTTTTGTCCCTCCAAACTAAATCCTCAAACTCACCACTCCGGCAACATCCTCCCGAAGATCCCCACTTCTCCCCACCAACTCACATACTGCCACCTTCCCCTCTCAGAATGGTATCACCAGCAACAACTAGGGGGAAGCAATTGATAATAACCTCTTGCAACTACTCAGCATGGTCCAAATAGTACTTTTTATCTTTTTCTCAGGACAATGTGTGTACTAGCAACAACTAAGGGAAGCAATTGATAATAACCTGTGTGTGTGTGTGTGTGTGTGTGTGTGTGTGTGTGTGTGTGTGTGTGTGTGTGAGAGAGAGAGAGAGAGAGAGAGAGAGAGAAAGTTGAGGCCTGAGGGAGGAGGGGTTTTATTACTGTGTGTGAGAGAGAGAGAGAGGAGTTGAGGCCCAGGGGAGGAGGGGTTTTATGACTGTGTGTGGTGAGAGAGAGAGAGAGAGGAGTTGAGGCCTGAGGGAGGAGGGGTTTTATGACTCCCCACCCCAACCCACCTACAAATGGCAATAATAACAATTGTCACTGGTATAGATGAATCAAGAGAGTTGAGATGAAGGGGATTGTTAGCCATTCCCCATCCTCAGCTCCAAACATGATAATATTAGCATCAAACCCCTTTTCTTTTGTACTCCTTTTGGTAAGTATGTAGAGGCAGGAGTTTAAACCTTGGTCATTTAATTATACATGAAGAACTTTAACTAATAAGGCAATTTTTATATGGCTTCCCTTTTTTTTACTAATTAAAGCATAGAGAGAGAGAGAGAGAGAGAGAGAGAGAGTGGATGGGGTCACCAGCCCCCAGCCCCATCTCAAACAACTTAACCTCTACGCATAAGATCTACCATTACTTCTTCTGGTGAGTGGAAGGGGGAGCGCATTTACAACACTGGCTATAAAATAGGATCAGGTCAAGCCACTCACTTGGGAAAACTCTTTTAGATGAAGGTAATTGTGCACTTTTACTTTTAGCACAACCACAGCTATAACAACACTATATCTATATGGAACATGACACTGAAGGATCCTGGTGGCAAGCTCCACCAAGGGAGAAAAATAACATAGTAAAAAAAGTTCCCCATACCAGACCTCCTCTCAAACAGAAGAAACATGATAATTTATTATTCTCTGCCCAACTCTTTCTTGATCTATTCTCTTCTAATTAATAGAGAACAGTGGGCGACAGAACAATATGGGCAATGTTGATTATTCCTTCCCCACATTTAAAAGGACTCAATGCCCGATGAGGGCTAGAGTAGTTCCATTAAATGCGGCACAGAAGTTAATCCTCCACAAAAGGATTTAAGAATAACAAATTTATCCAACACCATAGTGGATTAATTTATGAGATTTGCCCACCAAGGCAATCACCATCCATCCACAGCTGTAAAAGAACTTTTTAAGAGATTTGAGATTTAAAAAAAATTGAAATCTTTATAAAACATTACCAAACGTATGCCATAGAGGGAGAGGGACCGTGATTTTTTTAACAGTGAGGAGGGTGGGGTTGACCCACGAGGTCGGAGGTGGGGGGTATCCCTGAACACGGCCCCGGAATTTATGGATCTTCCCACATCAAATGGGGGAGCAGAGGTAGGCCTCCTGATAGCGACTCGGTGATGGCTGCCGCCACCGGCGGCTGATAAACCCCCCACTAACTCCAGGCACGCACACACACGCGGAACAGAAGAGAGGAGAAGGGGGAAGAACGGTGAGGCGAGGGGGGTTGGGGAGGAGAGAAAAGCTGAAATAATTGGAGGGCAGGGTTGGGGGAAAGAGAGAGGGATGGTGTGTGTGTGTGTGTGTAGAGATTGAGGGGTTTTGGTGGGGTGCGGATGATGTTAAAAAAAGTGGGGGAGGGAGGGTCCATGTCACGGGATCAGCAGCAGCAGCAGCAGCAGGTGGTGGTGAAGGAAAATTTTCTATGAACACAACACCTGATGTGATGAGGTTGTTTGTGGTGTAGCTAGCCGATGATGATCTTCTGGGTTTTCTTCCAAGCTGGTGTGTCGGTGGCAACAGCAGGCGAACCAGGATGAACAAACAAAAAACCCCACACAAATTTGAAACACTTTTGTCGTATTTAACATGGGCTAACAGCAGCAATTCATTAGTTCAGTTCAGTTCCTCTTCCATCCTCCCTCCCAATCACATCTTCTCCGAAAGGAAAAATCTACCATTTCCCTGGCCATGCCCGGATCAGAAAGGATCGAAATGGACGTAGCAGAAGCACAAGCAGCAGAGGAACAGGAGCATAGAATGCTGATGCGAAATAAGTAGCAACAACAACATGAAAAATTAACACACAAGGGAAAAGACAGCGTAATGAATAAAAGAATCAAAAATATCATTAACAACAAGCACAGAGAGGGGACATAGTTTGAGTGTTTAGGCAGAGAGAGTGAGAGATCCATCCATCCATGAAGGAATTAACATTAAACTTCAAAACTTTTCTTTTGGGGGGTTATGCTCTCACTGTTCTTCTTCTATTTCTCTCCATTTTTTTCTTCCCTTTTTTTCTCTCTCTCTTTTTTTTCCCTTTTTCTTTCTTGGGGGTGGAGGCGCTTCGATTACAAGTGGGGTTCCCGCAGGATCTATATGTACAATTTGTTTACCGGCTCGATCGGCTTCCTCTTCAGATCCGTCTGCACCATGGACCGATGCAGACGGAAGCGGCGAGATCGAACCATGGGACTAGGATGTTGAAGCCGCAAGGGGAGGGTACGGCCTGTGGGGGAGATCGAGGGCGCCGGAGTCGTGTTGGTCGGCACCCGCGGCGTAGTCCAGCCCGTCGGCATCACCGCCGTCGTCGTCGTCGTAGGGGTAGAGAAAGTAGGAGGCGTCGGGGACGCCGGCGGCGGCCCAGAGGCGCTGGTCGAAGGCGTCCCGCATATAGTCCGGGACGAGCGGGGTGCGGCAGAGCGGGCAGGTACGCTGGTCGTGCTCCGTCCACCGGTCGAGGCAGCAGCGGTGGAAGACGTGGCGGCAGTTACCGAGGCGCCGGGCCTCGTCCCCGGCCTCGAGCTCGTGCAGGCAGACGGCGCAGGCATCGGGGAGGTCCCAACCCTCCGCTCGCAGCTCCCCCACCCGGGCCACCGGCAGCATCTCCTGTATCAGCATCGCCGACGGCGACCGGAACTCTCCACCAGCCCGGTGCTGGTGGTGCCCGTGGTGATGGTGGTGGTACTGGTGGTGCCCGCGGTGGTACTCGGAGGAGGGGACCGACTCGGTGGGGGAGGGAGAGAAGTCGGAGTCCAAGAGGAGGTCGCCGAGGCCGACGGCCTCGAATAGCCAGGAGATGAGCCGTCGGACGTGGCCGAGGAGGAAGATGAGGTGGAGAAACATCCTGGGCAGCAACAGCTCCGAGTAACCCACCGGGAATCCCATCTCTGCAGCTCCACCGCCACCGCTCTCTGCAAACTGTACGGACGACCCAACGAGCTCGGGGGGGGGGGGGGGGGAGTTCTTCTCCCTCTTTCTGTCCCTGTCGATGAGAATGGAGGAGGACGAGGAAAAGGAGGCGGCTGCGGGTGGGTGCTGCTGCTGCTCTCGCCGCCGTGCAAATCTGACCAGGTCACCCACAACAACAACAATGTGGAATCTATACAGCACACTCTCTTCTACAGCGCGCGCGCGCGCACACACGCACTGCTGGGTCCTGGAAAGGCTGCCCCTGCCCCCGAGTGCCATAGGGGAGGGTTTGTTATATACATCACCGGGAAGCGGAATGCCCCCGGTCTTTATCAGGAATGACTCCATGTCCACATCTTGTCCGCTTCCCCCATTTCACACGGTTTGTTCAGCTACAAGGGAAAGCGAGGGAGATCACGTCTCCTCCCACCCCAATATTGTACAATTCTTACTGTAGTAGGATTGGTGTGCGGTGCCTTTTTTATGGCATATAATTCGATTAGACTATATTATGTTTAGATATGCATAACGTGATGTGTTCGTCCCTCGTCCGTCGTTATTTTATTATATTATATTGACATATAACATGGTTCAATAAGATTATAGCCGATCATCAAACTACTTTTTCCTTCCGGATCTACTAAATGGCAACTGTTAATGAATACGGTTTGTGTTCTCATGTTCCAGTCTTTCGTTGGACTTTCTTCTAAATGCTGTCCTGATAAGAGTAGTGTGATTCGCTTCTTATGCAACTAGTGTCATTATATGTAAGTCAGAACTTAGTTCATGTTAGGTGTATTATTACGTCTGCACACAGAGCTTTCAACATCGAATCTGGTCGATAAATTTCTAGGTAAGGAAAAAAGAAAAACCTTGCTAACTAAGTTCACCCTGGTTATTTACAGGCTCACTGGCACAGCCCAGCCTAGGGTGATCCCAATGGCCAATTATTGTTGCTGTTCTTGCACAGGTGACTAGCCTTTCTTTGTTTGACCAGTAAGTGGACTCTTTTCTCTACTATTACTAGATAGGATAGCAGAACAAATATGAGCCTGTTGTTGGGTTTCTTTAACAAAGGTGTGAGTGACACATTTGTGAATGTGAACTTTGATATTTTAACCAATGATAGAATATAAACATAAGGCCCAGAAAGCCCAGACAAAAGCTTGGGCATTCGAGTAACAAAATATCCTTAACTTGGGCTTCTAGACTTCTCATGAAATCTTGGTTTTTTCAAAGAGCTAGTGCTAGATATTAAAAAAGAAAAAACAGTCTCCTGCTGGAGCTGGTCTGTGTTTCCCCCCTATGCATGCTGTAAGTATTATTCAAGATACAAAAATTTTCATTTTCTCCAAAATCTCCTCCCTTCTCTCCAAAACCTTCTTCATACCAACTTCTAGAGTTGTTATACATAGAGACAATATTATGTCTCTTTCTCTATGTTCTCATGTCCCCAAATCTGCAAAATGAAAAGGTCCACTTGTTCTAGAGATGCCCCCAATCTTATTATATGATTCCAATAAACAAAACCATCTTGAAGCTTTTTTTTCTCTAAATGGTGGCTAAACCTCGCATGTTAACACCATCACTAACAACAGCAACCTAGATATTATTATTTAAAAGAACATTTTGGGCTCTAATAGAGATTCGGTGGACACACGGTAGAGCAACTAGTCAAATGCCTACAAGCCCAACAATTTTTTCAATTTGTTTTTAATGAATCAGTAAGCTTCACTCCTCGTCTTCCCCATTACCCACCCACTAAGTGGTAGTTTAGTGTGACGGCATATATATTGATTTAAAATCATTGCTTTAAAATGTTATGAAAATAAATTACCCACATTTAGAAACATCAGTCGTAAAATTTTCATTTTGGTTATATGATGGATTTATATTGAAAATCAAATTTAATTAAAAGAGATACCGAGGACCCCAGGTGGGTCGAATAGTTAAGACCTCTCCCAATAAAGGGGAGGTTTTAGGTTCGACTCCCACTATCCGAAGAGATTTGTCTGACTTACACTTAATTTTCAAGGGGCGTAGATTTGAATTTTTTCTGAAGTAGTGCATAGACATAGTTTATGCCAGAGGAAATACAAAAAAGGCCACAAACTTATTGTGGCACGTCAAATAGAAAAAATTAATAAACCATCATATCGTATTCTACGGCATTTTACAGTGTTGTTAACATACTAAACGGCTCCTTAGCTGATTTCTCAGTAAAGCATTATTAAGACGTCTTTGACGGAAGGATAGGATAGAGTCGATTAGTGTAAAGTCTGAAAGAAAAATCTAATATTTTCATTTTTTTTTTTTTGCTTCCATTACGAAATTCTTGTTTTAGTAGGACATTAAACCTATTCTTTGATAACTGAATAAGATAAAATGAGTTTGAATAAGGTCAAGTAGGAAAACCCAAGATCTTGATCTTTTTTTTTGGCCACATAATTTCCTATATCAGTGGGATAACTAAGCTGGTTATGAAATGTTTATCCTGAATGATACAGTATTTATAAAAAATTATCCATGCAATTTAACAATGCACACTTAATTACAATACCTAACTACATAGGCACTCTTAAAAAGTATTTGAGTTTTGTCAGAAGTTTTTCATCTAATGAAAGTTGACTGAACCGTTATATTAAAATGAATCGGATATTGTACTAGGTACACTGTATCGATCTAGTTTGACTCTAATTAAATCAAATAAATCATAATTTTTTATTATAAAAGTGAAAATAATATTATTTATATCAAACCATCCTCAAGATCGAAAAATATTTAGCACAGTAAAATACCATGGGGTACCAGACAAACCATGCATCTAATTATCAGAAATAACTTCTATAGATGCCCAATTTAACCGATCGAATAGAGTCCGGATAAATGTCCTCATCCAGTTAGAAAGCGCATGCAAATAGGCACAGAGACAGAGAGTTACGGACAAACATGAAGCCCCATCGGGTCGGCAAGTGAGTGTGAATTCGGGTGACTTCAACTCCGCATGTGTGGATTTATCACGGCTGCTACGAAGGGTCAGATCAGGTCAGGTGGGGACGCCGGTGATGGGGGAGTTGGACCCCCGACGGTCCAGTCAAATTAATGCGTTGGGGGGTGCGATTGGGTGGGGGGTTTTGATGGTGGATCCTACATGCCGCCCCGCGCACACAAAACCAACTGCCCGGCGCGCGCGGTGTGTCGTGTCATGTGTGTGTGTGGGGGGGGGGGGGGGGGGGGGGGGGGGGGAATCCCACCACGAAGAAAGAAAGAATGATGACACGAGACCACCGGAGCCCACCCTTGCTTGGTTCCTTCCTCCCTTGTTTGAAGCCGAAGGTGGTGGGCCGGTTGGTGCCAACGCTCGTAGTACTGCTGACTTCTCCTCCTCCTTCCTACGAAGCTACTTCCCCCAGAATCCCCTTTTACATATTATTTTATGGTGCAAGTGTAAAGCAAAATCCTTACCTTAAGCCTGCCAAAAGAGCACCGCATACTTTGCCTAATGAGAGCATCACAGACAACATTATCCTAGGACCGACGATGGATGTTCCTGCGGTGGCATACACATCTCATCTCGCTGTGGTCGTCAAGGGGGGTGACTTGTCTCTTTTCAGAGGGATCCATGTTACCCGTCTATATGGGCAAAGAAAGGACCACTAACTGCGTCTATGGAGTTAAACTCGTGTTATGGGCAAGTTTTATTAGTGACATGTCGCTTGTGGATGGATACTGACTCCAACAAACTCATTTCTCTCGGTCTTTTTATTTCTTTTTTTTCCTATATATATATAATATGAGAGCGAAATTTTAAACCAGCGGCATCATTAAGATATATGTTTAAAAAGACTTTTAACTGTACATTGAACCCTTCTTAATTTGTATACTCATTCCTTATCGGAGAGCAAAGAGCTGTATATACTTTTTCTCCAACGTGACCACTGGACCCAAAAGAGAAAAAGAGGACAAAGTTTCTCTCGTCATCTGATCTCCCTTATTCTCCCTCCGCTTGTCTTCTTGTTCCAAGTTCAAAGTCTGCTGTCGGACTCACACCTTCTTCAGAATTTCATACTTGTGGGGAGGATTTTGGTCTATTGTTGATTCTCCTACGCCGCCGCGGGCGGAGCTGATGTCACCGCCATGGTTCTTACATACAAAAATGTTGGCAGGAAGAAGGTGCAGCCGGCCCGCCCCAAGAAAGTAGTAGTTGCCGGCCCGTCGGGTCTCCTCCCCCACTCTTTACTAGTTGACGCTTTCTTCACGGTTTGGCAAGTATTCCTCACGCTTCTTCAGTGTGTTCTGGCACTTTGACCGGAGACCCACCCACGAGAAACTTCTTCACACATTACATAAGCATACAGAGGGTGGGTCTTATACCTGTTTATAAAGAATTGAAGGGGTCTCTGATTATGTACCATCTTATCAGCGATCAATCTGGCCATCACCCGTCAACATTAATATATATTTATATATATAAAGTAAGGCATTTGTGCTGTCTTATCGCTGGAAACTACTCACTATATAAGTACAAGGTGATAGTAGTAGGGGCATTGCATGATTGTGCCTTTCGATCTGACTATGAATAGTCCCAATTCAATCAAGAACTATTCTTATCATCCAGAGGATAGATATCATCTGACATGGGGATGCATAATATGACGTATGGGCGTTCAGTCGAAGTGTCAAAACATTTGTGGGCAAATACATATACAATCTTTCTTTATAATTTCCTTCTTTCATCTCTCCAAACAGGCCGGGCCAAATCCCCCCCCCCCCCCCCCCCCCCCCCAATTGATCTCTTCTTCGGAAGCAAGCGACTGCGAGTGGGATCTATATATATATATATTATTTTTTACAGAGAGAAGAGAGAGTTGAGTTTTATCAGACTAATTCTGGTCAGGCGTTGTGATGGTGATGAGGCCTGACAATTCAACTTGACAGGCATGCGAGCAGAACAACCTCGTCTTCGGATTCCCCATGGCGCCGCCGACTGTCCATTTCTGCTCTGGGCCGGGGCCGCCACCCCACCCTCTCCCTCTTCTTCCATCCCTCGTCGACCAAATTATTCTGGATGGAATCCATGATAGATTGAAGAGAAAGGCTTAGTGCACTTTTATATAAAGTGTAATATGATTAGGCACTCATCCCATGTGACACTTAATTATTGAGTTGTCACTTTATCACCTCCTATGTGAGTGGTGTCATATGAGATGAGTGTCTAATCATATTACATTTAAGTGTAATAAAAAAGTGCACTAAACCTTTCTCTAGATTGAAAACAAGCCTAGATCGTGTTTGAGGAAGGAGCTTTCTTTTAATCACCCTTCGTCTTTCTTGCTAAATGATGGACTACACAAAAGAGTACTATTTGCCATTTGGGGTGCACACCGACTTGGCGGGTTTCACGACTAGGGAGAAGAAATCTATCGAAGGATCCTGGATAAGGGTTCTTCTGACTTGTCACATTCTTTCATGAGTCTTCTTCATACAAGAAGAAACTTGAGATTGAGGGCGCATGTTTTGTGCCAATAATGGGCAGCCAACTAGGGTTTTTAGCTCAATATCAGCAAGCAAAGCAAGGATTAGGTTGGGGATGCATGCCCGGTTGACGATCCAATGTTTGCAAGTTTCAATGTAGAGGATGCCAATTTATAAGATGCAGAACTTTATACTCTCTCACTTGATTAGCCACACTTAGATTTGATTAATAATCGACACCTAATTAGTCCAATGTATGAAGGAAAAAAGAAAGATTTGCAGATCCAAACAGAGAAAAATAAAGTGCTATATCAATATCACACGTATTTTGTCACTCATAAAAAGTAAGTATCATTTCATCCTTTCTTAAAATTATTTTCACATGAGAGTTAATAATAAGTAAATGTGATATTTATCTTTGGTATATAGTAAATTAATTTTTCTTTCCAAAAAATGATACTAGAACATATATCTCTGGCAAAAAATAACATTTGCCAGCTGACTCGTTCACACTACATTACACTGGTGAACCTGAGTACCTAGCTCAATACAGCTTCCCATCCACTCTATAATGGGCCAGCCGATCCACCGTCATCAACAGTTCGATCCCAAGAACCCACCACATGAACTAATTTTTTTTTTTACCTAGCACTCGCCCTCCACGTTAAAAAATAAATAAATTTGATGGGTCAATCAAATTCACGACTTATCACGTCCATCCTGGGTCGGTTTCACAAAATAAATTGAGTTGTACAGATTATAAATGCACAAACACTGACATGATCCCGTGGTCCATCCAGCAAAGGTATGAAAACCCTCCACAATGTGGGAATCATCAGGTTGCTTCCAACTGCGTTGTAACTTAAGATATTACACAGGGGAAAATACACATATACCCTTGGAATGCCTGTATTGGAAGTTAAACCTTTGAAATCTTATACATTATAGTCTATAACCTTAAAGTCGAAAAAATTCATAGTTATGTCCCTATTTAGTTGACCATCAGCATTTAAGGAATATTCCACTATAATCTAAGGAAATTGTTAAATAAGAGGCCAATTTATTAAAATGTCCTTTATAAAAGAGAAAGAAATTTAGAGAAACGAGAGAGTGAAGAGAAAGAGAGAGACGATAGAAGGAAGAGATAGAGGAGGCCAATTTGAGTGTGAGAGAGAGCAAGGGAGTGAGAGATAACAACTAGAAGAGAGAGAGTTGGGTGGGAGGAGGCATTGGATATATATATATATATAGAGAGAGAGAGAGAGAGAGAGAGGTGATATCCGAGTGGAAGGGGGGACCAAAGGGGAGGTTCGGGGCATTTAGGAGGGCACTATATATGCAAGAGACAGAGAGAGTTGAGTGGGAGGGGGCATTGGAGAGAGAGTGAGAGAGAGTTATTAAAAAAGATTAATCTTTTTACTATTTTAACTCAATTATAATTACGTTGATTAGATGGAATCAAATATAAAATATAATTTGAAGATTTTAGTGATATAACCTCAATGTATTCGAGGGTATATCTATGGATATATTTTTCCCTATTATATAACTAAAGTTTCTTACCATAAGTTGTTGTTGCGATTGGACATAAGAAAGGGACCAGATTGATCACGTGACTATTAATTAATGGTGAATGGGATGGAAGCCGGGAGACCATGATCAATGCGCATGCGAGAGAGTAGAGATGATCACCAATTCCTTATTTTCGTTTGAAAGAGATCTAGACAGGTGCACCTAACCTTCCTTGTTCCATCAGTACAATGAGGTCCTCCTGGTTTGTTTGTTCACATGTCAAATGTTGCCCATAGCCATTCAATTCTCGAGTAAGTTTCAAGCTAGTTATTGCTCAAGTGTGACCCGGTGCTTTGGCAAATACTGAATTGAATGGTTCTTGTTTCAAGGAAGTTGACAGCTTTGCACGTATATGGTTGTCATTTCACACAGGCAAGCAACAGTCTTCCAATGTAGTGACGTTGCTGGCTCAAGTCTGGTGCCCAAATGTATGATTGGTTTGGTTTTTTTTTTTTGTTGGTTATTCGATGTTGTGATTTAAACCACCATCTTACTAAATCAAAGAAATATGTTTAAAATTTTGAATTTTGAAAAAACACCTCAAATTCCTTCACAAGAAGCACGTAGCGCTCCCCACAAATCAGTCGAACATGACACCTCTAGCGGTTATCACATGAGCAATCAACGTAGACACCCCGCCCTACTTCTCCTTTAGTGCTCAATCTCTCACATTCGTTTGAAGAAGAAATGAACTAGGTTCACACATATATAGGAGGGAGATAGACAAGAGGGAAAGAAGGCGACTACCCTAAACCTTGATGCTTGGCCAAAGCTTTAAGATTAGCCTTCTATTTATAGTGTTGCTTGTTCCCTAATTAGAACCACACCCTTGGTTCCTGTTCACAATTGGTTTCTTAAACTGCTCCTACATTTATTGGGATTTGACTCTCCCTTCCGAGTGAGCTAAGCCCAGGAATCCAAAATGGGCTTGGATTGTCTAGACACTCTAACCACAAACCCATGTGATAGGTCCGAGTTATGTACCCATATATGTAAAGGCCAAATAAGTATCTCATATTTATTCTACTACCTTCTACTCAATCACTCTAATGTGTGTGACCCTCTAGACCCAATATCGAGTTGATCATGAACCATCCAATCTTGAAACACCTTCCAACTTTGTGAATAATTATCACATAATCAATTCACATTGTTCCAATGATCATGGGTTGTGAAAGCAATATGCCATGACCCCCAAACGATACAGAAGATTCATAATCCATTGAACCCTATAAATTCACAGTTATCATGTGACTATATTCCTTTATTCATGCAATGTCTCAGACTTTGCTAATGGGCGTGGTATATTGTCAACCCTAATGCAGAGTCCTACTATGATACAACTATCTTGGAAACTCTTTTTCATTAAATCAAGTAACCTTGGCAAAAGATTTCCTTAGTATGAGGGATACATTCTCTCTTGTAATACCAAAAGTGAATGATTTCGTATTAACCACTCAATTGCCATCTCATAATTTGCCCTACACTCGACTATAGGACTATACTAGACCTACAAAATGCCAACCTATAAACCCGATGTTAAAGCACAGAGATCCTCATGCAATACATCTTTGGTATCTGAGGTCTAAGGATCAGTCACTCCATTGAGACTACGAAAATCTTGACTGATAGTTAGACATCCATTACCATTCAAAATTCTCATGATGGATTAGTTTAGTTAATCAATCTCCAACGAGCACCTACATATGATATTGTAAGTATAAAGTCGTGGTTGTCTGGATTCTAGTTTAGTGAACTTCTTGTGATTATTGGGCCAATGTGGGACCATTGAATTGTGTTTTGGGCTTTTGGGTGTTGTGTGGATTTTGAGGGTTAGGAATTTTGGTCCACATAGCACCTAGCTTCTCTATTTAAGAAGGTGAATGGGGAGAGCATTGCATTCATTACGTGACCTTCACCTATGTCGTGATCATAGAACTGTCAGTTTTGGTTTTTCCACTGCATGTGCGACATGTGGCACGCGCTAGACTGCCGCATGACATTGCGTTCATGAATGCGACTGCTCGATAGCTCGCGTTGTGAACGCAATGATAGACCCCGACACGTTCTCACTTCCAATGCTTTAAAGCCCTGTTGGTCGGCCAAATAGGGCAAACAACCTTGTTCGGATGAGGTGAGCCCCTACAGAGGGCTTCTGGTGATTTTGGCCAAGGAGCTTATGTAACACCCCATAAAAGAATATATTAAATGTACTAAATCAGTAGACTAGGAACAACTCGGACTAGTCATTTTTAGAGCTCGAGTAGGAAAAGAACTCTGAAGTTAAGCGTGCTTAGTTGTGAGTAGTCCCAGGATGGGTGACCTTCCTGGGAAGTCTACCAACTAGCACGGTTGTTGGGTCAGTTTGGTGGTTGGGTCATCACAAATGGTATCAGAGCCTTGCCCAGTCGGAAGTGCAGGAACTAAGTGCCATATAGGACAAAGTGCTATGCTATGGGAGCCACCTCTTGAGGCCATAATGGCACAAAGTGCTACATAGTGGGAGCCACCTCTTGAGCCTATGGGGGCCACCTCTAGAATCCTGTCTGCTTGGGAAGTCTACCAACTAGCACGGTTGTTGTGTCAGTTTGCTGGTTGGGTCGTCACAAATGGTATCAGAGCGTTGCCCAGTCGGAAGTGCAGGAACTAAGTGCCACATAGAACAAAGTGCTATGCTATGGAAGCCACCTCTTGAAGCCATAATGGCTTAAAGTGCTACATAGTGGGAGCCACCTCTTGAGCCTATGGAGGCCACCTCTAGAATCCTGCTTGCCTGGGGTTTGATTGTGTGCTATATGTGAGCAACGACGAGGACCTCGCTTATATAAGAGGGGTAGATTGTAACACCACATAAAAGAATATGTTAAATGTACTAAATCAGTAGACTACCAATAATTCGGACTAGTTATTTTTAAAGCTCGAGTAGGAAAAGAACTCTGAAGTTAAGCGTGCTTGGTTGGGAGTAGTCCCAGGATGGGTGACCTTCCTGAGAAGTCTACCAACTAGCACGGTTGTTGGGTCAGTTTACTGGTTGGGTCGTCACAACTCATGTTTTAGTGCTATTTCCACGCGATGAGGACAATTGGAGTGCAAAAAATGTCAATTGTGTGTCGTTCTTCACATAGGTAGGAGAATTCTCCCGCTTTCCTGTGTAGTTTGTGTGGTTGAATGCATGGGAAAGGTTCTTTAGAAGTGTATGAATGTTTCCACATCGAGATAGTTGTTCACAATGGTTGCATGGATGTGAGAATGGTGGTTTCTTGGGATTTTTGGATGGAATTTGTGTGTTGTGCATTCTGCCTAAGAACGCAACAGGCTAGGATATCATGTTCAGAATGTTGCCTTTGCCTACGACACATTCTCATCTAGAATACAGTGTATTGACGCATCACATTCTTAACGCGACCCTCCACCCTGCCGTGTTCTGAATCCCGAAGTCTTTGGGCTTCTTGGTTGCAGTGTGGGTCCAAGGGACTTTGGTTTCTGGTATTTACTCACTAGTTATGTAGCAACCTGCTAATTTAAAATGAATAAATTAGAACCCATTAAACAAAAATTTAGAGATGGGCATTATTAATGGAGCACACTAGAGTTATAGGGCCAAAATAGGAGTTTAAAATGATAGAATAAAAGAAAATACTATTAAATTCGTAACCCCATTATTTCTTAATTAAAAAGGGTAAGTAAATCATGAATACAACTCATATACATCAAAATTAGAGTCCAAACCCTACCCCAATATTTTAGCCACGAAATTGGAATTCTATCCTAACCAAAATAGAAGATTTGGATGCTAGGAAATCTAGATAAACATGAAAATTCAGACTTAAAAGAAAGTTAGAGTTGTAATAGGATTTGACAACCCTAGATCTATAAATAAACCTACAAACCCTTCATGGCCGACCTTAATGCTCTTCTGAGACTTTTTGGACATGGAAGGGAGGCCAAAGGAGGAGGGAATCAAGGAGAGGAGGTTGCTAGAAGATCTTGAAGTTCGTTCTTCGCATTCTAAAGCCCTAGGAGCTTACATCGTCCAAAGGTAGATAATCTTACAAGTAAAACTTAATTAATCTCGTCCATAGATTGTTCTTGATCTCAGGAACAAAAGTCCCTTGTTTTCCCAAATTCTATCATTCTATTCTTGTCAATTTCATGCTTAAAGTTCTGTCACAAACATGTACCTGACCCATCACATTCACCTCAATTCCTTATTCATACATTACCTCGTGATGTGAAACTTTTTTTTGTAGATACTACATGATGTTTTGAACACATTGGTATCGTTTTCCCCAATTTCTACATGATGTTTTGAACACATTGGTATCGTTTTCCCCAATTTCTATTGTGTTTTGTGCGAATTTCTTAACCCAAGATCCATGTGTCACATACTTAGTTCTTTATGAAAGAACCTGATCATATCACATTGTAACCATGATGAAACCCTAATTGCTCTTTACTGTTTCTTCTCTTGCAAGTCTAGTTTTGTTTAGTTCAAGTTTCACAATTTTTCATGATATATATATATATTGAGATATTTGTCGTTTATGGTCACTATGTCATGGAAGCAAACCACAATCTAAGGAGGTTTGATTTCCTTTTTAGGGTCCGACAGGAACCCTGAGATTGCGACATGTCGATACTTCGCATTCTCATACGGGTTGCAACAAGCCCCATGTCACATTTTGAAAGCGACAAGTATTGTGTCGCATTCTTCCTATCTATCCTGAGAGGCCCTATCGCGTTCTGTTAAAGTTTATGTCGCATTCTGAAGGTACCTTGTCACAACCAATGTAAGGGTACATTGCCTTCTCAATTTTTGTCCTAAAATCTTAGTTTTCTTCTGTTCTTGCCTTAAGCTGGTGTATTTACTCCATGTTCAGTTCCTATTAAGTCTGAAATGCAGTAAAAGAAGTCAAATAGTCATGAACTTGTAATTATTCTTTTAAAATCTATGCACTTGATCTCTCAAATCCTTGATTTTTCTATCACATGCACACACACAAAACCACCCACCTCAGACTTGCAATGGTAATAAAATGCTGCATAATACATCTGGTAATTTATTGGTATATTGAACATAAATTTCCCTATTTAAATTTATGGGTGTGTCTTTGTTTCGATCAACATTTTGGAACACCGTTACCAGTGCTCTGCTATTCTAAAAGTCCTCTGGAATGTCGAGCAACTACTGTTTCCACACTTTCTCTTGACTTGGACAAACTCTCCGTCAGATATTCCTTCTAATAGACTAGTGAATCCTTGTTCAAGGCCTTCGTAAGTCTCCTCTGACCATGGAATCCCACATGGTCGACGAGTGGGTTGTACCATTAACACCTATACACCCTAAGGGGTCATGCTGGACTTGTATGACATGCTCCAACCAGCCATAGTACTATCTATGACATCACGCCGACCTCTTGAC
This sequence comes from Colocasia esculenta, assembly GCA_014218235.1. Taxonomy (NCBI): domain Eukaryota; kingdom Viridiplantae; phylum Streptophyta; class Magnoliopsida; order Alismatales; family Araceae; genus Colocasia; species Colocasia esculenta. The sequence goes on from CM024766.1 coordinate 31,783,069, forward strand.
CGTGTTGTTGTCATGACCAAGTGGTAGACCGCGAGATTTGCCAAACTACCAGTACCCAAAGGTACTATTGCAACCATTACTATCGCCTGTTTTAACTTCATTTTACGTGCATTGACCTATATTTCTCGTCTATTCCATATTCACTCATCTATTCACATTCTCTCTATACTCTCATATATTCTTCAATTACTCTCATCTATTCTTGGTACTCTCTAAGGCCATTTGACTGATTGTCTAAAGATAATAAACATAATCAATGTCTGATAATATAAAGGGGTCGGGTCTAGTCTTGGGAGGTGTACCCAAAAGTGCTAGTGCCCGTAGGACTTAATTGACCAAAGTGTTTGGCATTACACTCAAGTGCTATCTATCTCGACTATCTAATGACAATCAAAGTGCTATACTATACTCGACTCATCATGCTATGTGCTATAATATACTATTTTGTGCTATTCGTGATAATGGCCATCCTCCTCTTTGTGCTATACTTGAAACATGTGCTAATTGAACTATGTTATTTGTGCTATTCCTCTCTCGACATTACTTGATTATCTCTATCATTAGTTACTCTACTCTTTAATACGTTAATCACTTAAGGCATGCCTGGCCATGAGATTTAGGGTCTGTTGGGCGTTATCGCTCACCCTGTGTTATTTGTGATATGTTCTCAGATGAGTCGAACCACGAAACCAACACTTATAAGGAAGGAAATGACCAGGGGTGATCCAAGAGCATCCGTGAAGCACCAATGTCTTATCTTAGAAGTCTTAACTTAGTATTTTACATTTTATTTAGTTGTAAGGATGTTAATTGGGCCCAAAGTAATGGCTCTAAATTAGTGAATGTAATAGACATTAGTGGAGATTATGAATGAAATATAATGATTTTGCATTATTCAATTGTCTAGTGGATTTATGTCTATTATATGCTCTATACTTGTGCTATTGCAACTGCCTCACGTTCCGATATTCTACATCAGGACATGACAATTTTGTGGTATCAGAGCTAAAGATGTTGTAAGTCTAGGAGGTTTTAGGTTGAATGGCCTTGACCACTTATTGATATCATACCTATGTGAGGATTTGGTAGAACCATGGTTAGGATGTAAAAGCTATTCACACACACACTAACTTAGTATCACTTTAATATCTTAATGTCAAAATTACTTTTGAAGGAACTTAGGAATTTGCAATGACTATTAAGCGTGCTCAAATGCATGGCATGCAACAAACCACTCAAGAACTCACTCGCGCACTTGTGCAAGCCATGCAAGGCAGAGGAAACTGTAGAGCTAGTGATCTTCACCGCAACTTTAGGATCATGAATCCACCCTGATTTGGTGGTACTACAGATCCTGATGAAGCTGAGCATTGGCTTAAGGAGATTGAAAGGATCTTCTACATCACGCAATGTACAGATGGTGATAAGGTATTGCTTGCAACATTCCAACTAAAAAAGAGATGCCAATATATGGTGGGAATCTGTGGAAGCGATAGAGCTGATGATCAATTTACTTGAAATGAATTCAAGGAAGCATTCAATACCAAGCACTTTTCTGAACGTATCCAAGAAAGGAAGGCTACGAAGTTTGCTACTCTAAAACAAAGAAGTCTTTCTATAGCAGACTGTGAGGCTCAGTTCTCTAGACTAGCCCATTATGCTAATCATCTTGTCAGCACTGAAATGGTGAAGGCTAGGTGGTTCCTCAACAGCCTTAGGACATAATATATCACACAATTAGCACATCTTGATATTCAAACATATGCCAAGATGTTTAAGAAGGCTCAACTCCTTGAAGATGCTACTGACCTTACTGATCGCATCAAGGGGAGAGCTATGAAAAGAGAGCAAGTATCTGGCTCTTGTAGTACCAAGACAACTAACAAAAAGAAGCGGTCGTTCAATATCATTGAAGGGCCGAGTCATGAATGGAAGCCAAAGATCACTATCTCCACTACTCTGGCTAAAATAACCTATCAACACATTGACAAGCTTGGTCATACTGCCAATGAATGTTGCAGGAAAGTTGGCGCATGCCTGCGTTGCAAAAGTCGCGAGCATCGCATCCCTGAATACCCATTGCTTAAAGAATATGGGAAGCGCACGAATGGGCCGGAGAAGCAAGGCAGACTGCAAGCTCTGCAAAAAAATGAAACCACTGAAGATGGAGGAGTGGTAGAAGAAGCATTACAAGTTTTCTCTCAATCAATATTTGATTTGTTTGATACTGGCACTACACATTCATTCATATCTAAAAAATTTACTGATACTTTAAATGTTAAACTTGCATCTATGTGTTTTGTTCCTATCATAACACCACTGGGAGAGAAAGAAAAACTTAACAAATGCTTCCCATTATCCGATGTGATGATCAGAGAACTCAATCTAAGAGCCGACCTAGTGTGTATGCCCATGGAAGGCTATGATGTGATTTTGGGAGCCAACTGGCTTTTCACTTATGGATCTAGCATCGACTGTAGAAAAGGGAAAATTACATTTAGTGAATTCTCAAAGTTATCATTCACTGTGTTGCCCAGCTAGCAAGCCCAGAGGGGGGGTGAATGGGATATTTAAAATTTTGATCACTTTAAAACCTATCCACAAAAATGTTTACACAAAACACACTTTGATGACTGTTAGTGTTAGTAAAGATAAGATAGCAAACACAAGGCAATCAAACACACTACACAAGGAATTATCCTGGTTTGGATCTCCTCTCCACAGGAGTCCTATGTTCAGTCCCTGAGCAATACATTAGGATTTCACTACCCAAGGGTACAGTCCCCCGTAAGGACACTTACACACCCAGCCGCAGCTGGTCTTCTCTTCACAGCTCGTAGAGGAATTACAACACCCTAAAAACCCCCAGATCTTCCTTCTACACGAAGGGAAACAAGCACCCTGGAAACCCCCAGGTCTTCCTTCAACATGAAGGAAACAAACACAAAAAGGGTTCAGGAAGACAAGCCCCTAGATCAAGCTTAAAGACCAACGCTCGATCTGAAGCAACGACTGAGAGATAAGGTTCTACGATGAGGAACACTCTCAGTACACAGAAGCTCTCAAGACTAACACAATGAATGCAGAGAGCTAAGAGCTAGACAATCAAAGGAATGAGGCTTCGCTCTTTTCAGATGCTCGCAGAAAGCTTGTAAAAGATTGTCGTGAGTGTTGTTCTTGTTTCTGGAGCTTCAGTCTTCTATATATGTCTTCCATTTGAAAATTAAATGTTGAAGTATCTGTTATCTCTAAGCTTTTGTTTACGTTAGACTGCATGGCACTGTATAGCTTCTTGTTCAACAGTCTTTAGCTTTCCATGCACGCAAAATGAGAGAATCCTCTTTGATATCGTTCAGCTTCTATTGTGTCCAACATTGTATCGAGATGTGCTGTTAGAGACCTGCACACATTAAAAGCTTGAACGATGGATAGCTAAGCTGTCTCTCTGTGTCAGTCAACGTTAAGAAAGATTTTATATTGAAATGGAAATTCCATTCTGTTCTTCTAAAAAGATGTTTACAGTATAAACATGGAAATAGAGGATATCGTTTGCATGCAATGCAGTGATATGATCAGTCATGATAAATGTATGGATGTGAGAGAAAAGTGAGGGAAAACTTTGACTTTTCAAACTATCTGAAAATAGGTTTAAATATCAAGTCGTTATACACCATGAAATCGATATGATCATGACATATGAAATCGTTGTGTTGATGAGTCATTATTCATGTGAATCGTTATACATTCATAAGCAAATCGATGTACACACAAATCGTTATGCATTAATAACCGAATCGTTGTAGAGACAAATTGTTATGACAGTGTAAGCAAATCGTTATGAGCAAATCGTTGTTTCACTTATCGAGTCAATATAGTGAACGATTTGTTGTTTAATGTATTGAATCGTTACGGTGACCAAGTCGTTATGTAACTTAATGAATCGTTATAGTGACTAAGTCGTTGTGTAACTTATCGAATCTTTAGGAGACTTAATGAGTCGTTGTGAAACCGAAATCGTTGTGATAGCAAATCGTTGTTGTCACTTATCAAATCGATGCAACGACCAAATCGTTATGAACCAAGTCGTTGTAAGAGCAAATCGTTATTCTCACTTATCAAATCGATGCGACGACCAAATCGTTATGAACCAAGTCATTGTGAGAGCAAATCGTTGTTCTCACTTATCAAATCGATGTGACGACCAAATCGTTATGAACCAAGTCATTGTGATCTTTTTATCAAATTGTTATGAGACAAATCGTTGTGATTTCTTAGCGAATCGTTATGAGAGGCAAATCGTTGCGATCTCTTAGCGAATCTTTATGAGAGGCAAATCGTTACGATCTCTTAGCGAATCATTATGAGATAGACTTCAATAGAATAGCGATGACTTATGAAATCGTTATAGAACCAAAATCGATGTGAATGAGGAAATCATTATGATTCTAAGGAAATCGTTATAACAACTAGAGAGTCAATGTGTACTTAAGAGAATTTTATGCTTTGAACTGTAAATACTACAGGGTGATAAATACTAACTGATTTTGCTTGTATTTCCTTGATTTGCTTCCTGTGCTTAAATCTCATAGAAATCTTGTTAGATTAAACTATATCTGAGTTTTGTTAATCACCAAAATAGATATGTAATTTATTTAAATTACATGGGGATAAACTGATCATCAATCTCCCCCTTTTTGGTGATGACGAAACATAGCAATAATAAAAGAAGTTCTGAAATAAATTTAAGTAAGATTTACGGAATTAACATGAGAGATGTATTTTAGAAATACTATATTTCTCCCCCTTTTTGTCATTAAGCAAAAAGATGCACGAGTTGACAAAGAAGAAAGGAGAAAAGATGGATGAGAGAGCACAAGAGTATATTTGATTAATCTTGAGGGGGTACATTAAGGTAGAAAGTAGGAGAGAGAAGGGAGGCATGCCGTTGAATAATGCGTAATGCCTTGCATTCCTGCTCCTCAAAATAGATCTGAAAGACCCCAAATGCAATAGAATAGGATGATCCCATTTCAGGAAGCATTCTCTTGATGTGAAGTTGGCGCTAATCTTCTAGAAAATAGCATAGTCATCTTTGCCAAGAGATTCTTTGAAGGAGATGAAAGATCCAAAGCTGGCAAACTGAAGAAATTGGTTGATCTTGATAGGGTAGTGGATCTGATGCTGCAGAAAATCTTTCTTCAAAGCTATAAACAGCTTGTACCGCTCGACCCACTGATCATAAGGCTCTTTAACCAGATTGATTGAATTCAGGTCTAAGAAGGCTTCAGCTATGAGAGTAGGCTTGCTGGCCTTAAATAAGGAGCTGTTCAAGGCTTCCAACTGAAGGGCTGACTGGTTGTAGTGCTTTTCCTAGTCCGTGGGAGAACATTCTGATAGCAGAGGGGCAAGAACTTCAGAGGAGATATGGCCTAGATGAAATTCTCTGAAGATGAATCTTTGGAAGAAGGGAAGACGACCATGTTGAGCTAAGATCCTTCCCATGACACGAGCGAATCTCCCAAAAATGACAGGACCAACTGAGGAGTCAATGACCAAGTAGTGCAGCTTAGGAAGAAACACAGTGTCTGGAATTTGCAGGGTAGCGAAATCCACTTTGAAGGAGCAATTGACTGGATTTTCAATTTTTAATGAAGCAACGGCTCCCTGGAACTGACCCAACTGCACTTCAGGTAACTTGTGAAGATACCGATAATCATTGAATAGCTGGAAGTACCTGATGAGCTTCACTTCCATTTGAATAAAAGTTGCCCAGATGGTTTTATGATGAATGACAAACCACTCAGAGAGAGTAAGTGGAGAGTCCCTGGGTGGAAACCGAGCTGACTTTTCAAGAAAATATTTCCTGTAGAGAGCCGAGTGCCCTTTAGCCCACTGATCTTCAGATTTGCATTCAGCCATTTTGAAGATTTTGGATTGATCAGCTTTTTGAGAAGTGGTTGTAGGGAAGGACAACATTGAGTGATCAGTTAGATTTAGAAAAGGAACACAAAAAATGGTGGCAAGGACACACTTTTGGAGATATTCACGATAGAGTGGTTTCCTTCGATTGTCAATAGTGAGGGAAAACCAAAGAAGAGGAAATTTAGGTTCGGTGGGAAGAGCAAGAGTAGTGGAGAGTTTCCTCTTTTTAGAGACTGGACTAGAAGAATCAGTCCTATGGACATGAGAGGCAACTGCCAGAACTGAACGGATGGTGGTGATTTCCAACTCATCCTCAAATTTATTTAGAAAGGGACCTTCGAGTTGAGCACCTTCAGGTATAAAGGTGATAAAGGAGGGAGGAGTAGGAGGATGGAGAAATGATTGAAGGGTAGAAGGAGGTATGATGGATGGTCCATCTAAAGAAGGACCAGATGAAGAGGAGGCTCCAGCTGATGATGAGGCTGGAGGGTCTTCAGGAACAAGAGGAGGTGGTGGAATGAATGTAGTGGTGGCAGGAGAAGGAGAGGATTCAGAAGGAAATGGAGTTGGGGAATAAAAGGTGCGAGGCAGGGGTTGTTTGAAGGTGATAGGTGCTGGAGGTGCTGTGGAGGAAGATGGTGGTGAAGGAGGGGCTGGAGTCGCAAGAGGAGAAGGATCAGGGGCATCTGGAGAGACAACTAGCTCTTCCACTCTTGGAATCTCACCCTCGGAGACCACTAGCCTTGTTGGCCCAGAAACATCCTCTATTGACCCTGACAGCCCAGACTTCATAGCTTCAACCTGATCCTGCATTGCAGTTGCTGCCTTGTCAACACCCTGTGGCCCGAATGGCCCTACTGGCTCTTCTGAAATTTGCCCTGATGGCCCAACATCTTGTTGCCTAGCCTCAGAAGGCCCAGAACTTTGGACTGGTACTGCAGGAGAAGGAGCAGGAGGGGCATTTGATGACTGCGCCCTGACCAAATCTCCAAGTGCGGTTATAGATTCCTTGATACTTATGAGCTCACTTCACACCCATCTCACTGCATTTCTCACCATTCCCATTTCCTTAGCTGAAGTACTCTGGCTTATGAAAATTGACTGAATATCTGATTGCACAGAGCACAGAATCTTTCCTTGCTCATCCAGTCTTTTGATAGCAAGCTTCATATTTATCTTCAGCTTCTTCTTCTTCTGATGTGGCCGCCAGGTAAGGAGAGGAGTTCCCTGAGCCACTTCTTTTCTCTTGACTTCTCTTGCCCTTGCAACGGGCTCCACGGAGTCATCACTGTTATCTGAGACATTTTCAACAATGCCTTCTCTGAACTGATCAACATTGGGGACATTAGCTGTGTGCTCCTCTTGAGAAGCGGCTTGCTCTTCAACAATTTGCTCTTCTTGAATAAGAGTGGTTACTCTTTGCACAGCTTCAATCACAATCTCCTGCTCCCCCTGAGTGGGAGCTTCCTCCATCACCATATCTACAGTGTGGCTTGATGCCACAACTTCTTCTTCAGGAGCAACCTCTGGCACACTTTGAGTGCTTGGAATGGAGTCTAGCACTCTTCTGAGGACTGACCCTACCATAGTAGTTGGAGGGGCAATCACTTGCAATTCCTCGATAGGTTCAAGGTGCTCAGGAGGAATATCCTCTATTCTGCTGCCTGCTGCTTCTTCTAATGGTTCTGCTGCTGCTGGTGCTTCTGCCCAAGTATCTACTTGCTCAATTGCCTCTTCCTGAACTGTTGTTGCTACTACTGCTTGCTGGACCTCTTGGGCTTCGCCGATGATGGCTTCACCCTCAGCTACTATGGTCTTTGTCCAAACCCCAGCAATTAATGAAAAACCACTTTTCTTCATATTCCTAGACTGGATTGCTTGGCCCATCTTCTCAGACACATCTCCTACCGTACTGATGCCAAAGTGTTGAAATATCTTGGTTAGAAAATGGTAATAGGGTAGAGACACGTGCAACTTACTCTTCTTGCCCCATAACTGAGCACTTGAAAACTTCATTCTTTCCAATAATACTTCTGCAGTGTTGATACTCTGGTTCTGGATGGCCCAGAACATCAAGTCTAAGTCTGCATTGGAGCATGAAGAGAAGGTGGCACTCCTTGGAACTACTATCTGACAAACTATGAAATGTAATAGACGATTGAAAGCATTTAACTGGTTAATATCTAACTTCCCATCCTTTAATCTGAACTCGGGACCAATAATTCCTAACCCTTTTGCCAGAACATCAACATTGTGAACTCCAGTGTGATCGGAGGTAGTCACACCAAACAATGACTCCAACAAAGTATAGGTGATTCTAATCTGGGTTCCCTTGACTAGTGAAGTCAAGGACCCATCTTCCTTAGTCTTCAGACAGACATAAAAGGCCTTTACTAGGTCAGGATAACTTACTGCCGATAGAGTAGCAATCTTTGTCCATTTGAATCTTTCCAACACCGTGACGATGCTGTGCATGCCATTCTTTTCCAAATCTGCCATATCTACTACCTTGTGACCACACAACTTGGTCTTCACTGTCGCAAACCTCTCCTGCTACTCTGCTGTGAGATACGCAGCTCCATAGCCTCTGACGGTGCCAGAAACTCCAGAAACGACCATGATTTTGAATGGGGAAAGGTTCTGGATGATTGGAATGAATATTGGAGCAAAAGCCCCTAAGAAATTTCTAGCGGGAAGAGGTGAAAGCTTTGAAATCGCACGAGGTGGATGCCGGAGTCGTTAGGGTATCGTCTCAGGCAAGTCGAAAGAGATGAAGGCAGGAGGTGAATCGTTGCGACACAGATTTCAAGATATATAGAATAACAAAAAGAATGACTTTTGAGGTGCTGACGCCATAAGGGCAGAAAACGACAAACTAGCATGATTTTGAGACGAAAGAAGACTTTAAAATAAACAAACCGTCTCTGATAAAAACGCAACATCCAATATTGATGAAATTTTGCTTAACTATAGGGGAGAGAATATTTAATATTCTGTAGTAATTATTATTTCAGTTATTTGCAGGTAAATCTCTCACAATTTACACATGCCTAATTTCCTTCTAAGAGATGTAAATCTCTTTTCAGATAAGACTTTTGTGAAGATATCTGCTAACTGATTCTGAGTATTAATAAAAGAAATTTCTATATTACCATTAGCTACATGATCACGAATGAAATGATATCTAACCTCTATGTGTTTTATCCTTGAGTGCTGCACTGGATTTTTGGTAAGGTTTATTGCACTGGTGTTGTCGTACAACAAAGGAATTGTCTTGATGTTGAGTCCATAATCCTCAAGTTGTTGCTTAATCGATAGAAGTTGTGTATAACAACTTCCAGAAGCCACGTACTCAGCTTCAGCTGTAGACAGTGCTACTGAATTTTGCTTCTTTGAGGACCATGATATCAGACATCCTACAAGAATTTGACAACAACCACTGATGCTTTTTCTATCTATTTTGCATCCAGCGTAGTCAGCATCAGAGTATCCTACTAAATTAATTTCACATGATTTTGGATACCACAGACCTAAGTCATAAGTTCTAGTCAAATATCTAAAAATTCTCTTGACAGAAATTAAATGAGACTCTCTAGGGTCTGCCTGATACCTAGCACACATGCAAACACTAAATAATATATCAGGTCTACTTGCTGTTAAATAAAGCAAAGAGCCTATCATACCTCTATAAAGCTTCTGATCTACTTTCTTACCATCTTTATCACTGTCTAATCTTGTTGATATACTCATTGGTGTTGACAGTGGCTTGGCATTTTCAAAACTGAATTTCTTTAGCAGCTCTTTTGTGTATTTGGCTTGACAAATATGTGAGCCTTCTTTTCCTTGTTTGATTTGCAATCCGAGGAAGTAGTTAAGCTCCCCCATCATGCTCATTTCAAATTCTCCCTGCATTAGCTTCTCAAAATACTTGCAAAGAGATTCATCAGTAGATCCAAATATTATATCATCAACATATATTTGAACACGTAATACATTTTTCAGTTTAGACTTAATGAATAGTGTGCTATCTACTTTTCTTCTAATAAAACCATGATCTAATAGAAATGCACTTAATCGTTCATACCATGCTCTAGGTGCTTGTTTTAAACCATATAGAGCTTTATGCAATTTAAATACATGATCTAGAAAATCCATGTCATTAAAACCAGGCGGTTGTTCTACATAGACTTCTTCTTTTATAAAACAATTTAAAAATGCTGATCTCACATCCATTTGAAAGAGTTTTAAATTTAATGCAGATGCATAAGCAAGTACAATTCTAATAGCCTCAAGTCTAGCTACTGGTGCATAGGTTTCATCGAAATCTATACTTTCCTCTTGGGAATAGCTTTGAGCTACCAGTCTGGCCTTGTTTCTTATGATCACACCAGCTTCATCCAATTTATTCCTAAACACCCATTTGGTGCCAATCACTGGATGATCTGATGGTCTAGGAACAAGTGACCACACATGGTTTCTCTTGAACTGATTCAGCTCATCTTGCATGGATAAAATTCAAGATTCATCAGTGAGAGCTTCATTGACTGTCCTAGGCTCTACTTTTGAAACAAAAGCTAGATAATCGCAGGGGATTACATTACCTCTTGTCCTTACCCCAATAGATGGATCACGAATGATGTTTTCTGGTGGGTGATCTTTCTTATGTCTCAATTCTTTTGGAAGATTATCGTGGGTTTTATCCTTTTGTTGCAGGTCTTCCAAAGGTGGATCTTCCTTGTCCTCGATAGATGATTTCTTTAATTTCTTGGACAATTCATCTGTATCATCAATATCACTATCGACTTCCTTTCTCAAGGAGGGGTTAGTTTCGTAAAAAATAATGTGTAATGATTGTTCAATTAACAAAGTACGCTTATTAAATACTCTATATCCTTTAGGTTTAGAGGCATACCCCATGAAGATACCTTCATCTGATTTAGCATCTAACTTACCAAGGTCTCTTTTGCCATTGTTGTGGATGAAACATGGACATCCAAACGTCCTGAAATGACTGATCTTTGGCTTCTTCTCTTTGTATAGCTCATATGAAGTCTTCAGGATTGGTCTGATCATGACTCGGTTGATGATATAAAATGCAGTATTGACTCCTTCGGCCCAAAAATACCTTGGCAGATCATATTCTGACAGCATTGTCCTTGCCATATCCAATAGAGTTCTGTTCTTTCTTTCAGCAACTCCATTTTGCTAAGGCGTCCTAGGCGTTGAGAAATTATGCTCTATACCTTGATCATCACAAAACTTAGCAAATCTCTCATTCTGGAATTCTCCTCCATGGTCTGATCAAATGCTGATAATACTATACTTCTTATCCTTCTGTACCTTCTTCCTAAAGCTTACAAAACTATCAAAAGTATCATCTTTGTGTTCTAGGAAAGAAACCCATGTAAACCTGGAGAAGTTGTCTACAATGACAAAACCAAAATTCTTTCCTACAAGACTTGTGGTTCTCATTGGCCCAAATAAATCCATGTGTAGAATTTTTAAGGGTTTTGAGGTTGTTACCACAGTCTTTGACTTGAAGGATGACTTGGTGTGCTTTCCTTTTGCACATGGCCCACAGACACCATCTATTCTTGTGCTAACTTTGGGTAGGCCTTCCACCAAGCTTCTCTTGATCAACTTTCTCATGCCATCCAGACTACAGTGGCTCAATCTTCTGTGCCATAGTTCAGTTGATTGCTCTTTGCTTGCCGCCAGGCAGATATCCTGATCTTTTAGTTCTTCTAGGTAAAGTACGTACAGGTTCTTTTCTCTATTGGCTTCAAATATGACTGCACCATCCTTCATAATGCTGCACTTCGACTCTTGAAATCTGATTTGATGTCCTTTGTCGCACAGCTGGCTGATACTGATGAGGTTGTGCTTCAATCCTTTGACGCATAGCACATCTTCAATCACTGTTTTGCCTTTGCTGCCTACTGATCCACTGCCTATCACAGTCCCTTTTCCATTATCTCCATAGGTGACTGTGCCTTCTTCAGTTTTGAGATGAGAAAATTGCTTCCTATTTCCTGACATGTGCCTTGAGCATCCACTGTCTAAATACCATTTTGATGCTCGAGGGTTTACCTGCAATGAAAATATTAAGCTTTAGGTACCCAAGTTCTTTTGGGTCCTGGTTGGTTAGTATCATCATTTTTCCTTTTGATTATCCAGATTTTATACTTAGTTGGACATGTCATTTTGATGTGACCTAACTTGTTACAATGGCTACAACATGATATTCTAGTTGTCTTTTCATTTGGAATGTGTTTAAGATCTGATTTATATGTTGTATCTTGTTCAGGTACAAATTTAAGAGTTGGATATGTTTTAGGATACACTACTGTTTCCTCATTATCGGGAGGAGCATAACCTAATCCATGTTTCTTTTTACCTGACCGTCTAGCTCCCTTTAGTATTAGTGATGGTTTTCCATTTGTGAATTTATCTAATGTACTTAATAGCATTTCATTTTCTTCAGTTAGTGTGTTAATCTCCCTTTTAAGTTCATCTAGAGTTTCCTATTTTTCTAGTTTAACTATCTATTCATTTTTATTTTTCAGATCTTCACATAACAAATTGTTTCTTCTTTTTAGTTCCGTAATTTGTTTTTCAATTTGCTCATTTTTAGATTTTAAATCCGAGTTAGTATTTTCTAAACATGCGATGTTTTTCTTACTTGTTTTCAGTAATTTACATACTTCTTTGTATTTACAATATAGTTCATTAAAAGCTTCTTCCAAATTATCAGAATCTGATTCATTGCATGAAGAAAAGGATGAGTCTGATGTTATCTTGTCTTCGATGTTGGCCATGAATGCCAGGTTTGCTTCTTCTTCTTTTTCATTGCTTGAGCTTAACTTGCTGTCCGAGTCGCTACTGTTGTCCCAAGCTGCTGCCATAGCTTTCTTCTTATACCTTCTGAATTTCTTGGAACTATCTTTCTTTCTGAATTCAGCTTTCTTGAGTTTCGGACATTCTGCCTTGATATGTCCTGGCTTCTTACATTCATAATAGATTGGTTCATTTTTCTTTGAATCTTTGACTTCAGACCTTTTGAGGTCTTTCCCTTTCTTGAAGTATCTTCTTCCAGACTGATACTTCTTTTTCTTAGCTAGTATTCGTTGTAATCTTCTAAACAACATTGCTTCTTCATCTTCACTGCTGTTCATGCTTTCTTGGCTGTATGAGCCTTCTTCTGATTCGTCTTCTTCTGCCTTGAGTGTGTTGGAGTGCTTTTTTCTGCTAGAAGATTCTCCCAACCTTTCCATATTTATTTCATGGGCCATGAGGGACCCAATGAGCTTTTATAATGACATTATCTTCAAGTCATTAGCCTCCTCTATCGCTATAACCTTTGGAGTCCATGAGGCAGGTAGGGATCTGAGTATTTTCCTTACCATGTCTCCCATCTAATAAGTCTTACCCAGACCAGCTAACCCATTAGTGATATCGGTGAATCTGCTGTACATCTGAGTAATGGATTCTCCTTGTTGCATTTGAAACCTTTCGTACTGTGTTACCAGAATGTCTATTCGGGTTTCTTTAACCTTGTCAGTACCTTCATATGTGATCCTTAGCTTCTCCCACATTTCCATAGCGGATCTGCAGGCTGATATGCGGTTGAACTCTTTCTTGCTAAGAGCACAACATAGGATACTCTTGGCTTTGCAGTTCAAAGAGATCTTCTTCTTGTCATCTTCCGTCCATTTATCCTTTTCATTTGTGACTAGAAGGTCACCTTCTTCAATAATCGACCAAATTTGATAGTCGAGTCCTTGTAAGAAGAACTCCATTCTTGTCTCCCAGTATGTGTAGTCTTCACCATCAAACAGTGGTGGCCTGTTAACTGACTGACCTTCGAAGTGACCTTGGGCTGCCATTTGATCTTTTCTCTTCGGATCATTGGATCTTCTTCTTTGTCGAAAAGACTCGCATTGATACCACTTGTTGCCCAGCTAGCAAGCCCAGAGGGGGGGTGAATGGGATATTTAAAATTTTGATCACTTTAAAACTTGTCCACAAAAATGTTTACACAAAACACACTTTGATGACTGTTAGTGTTAGTAAAGATAAGATAGCAAACACAAGGCAATCAAACACACGACACAAGGAATTATCCTGGTTCGAATCTCCTCTCCACAGGAGTCCTACGTCCAGTCCCAGAGCAATACCTTAGGATTTCACTACCCAAGGGTACAGTCCCCCTTAAGGACACTTACACACCCAGCCGCAGCTGGTCTTCTCTTCACAGCCCGAAGAGGAATTACAACACCCTGGAAACCTCTAGGTCTTCCTTCTACACGAAGGGAAATGAGCACCCTGGAAACCCCCAGGTCTTCCTTCAACACGAAGGGAACAAACACAAAAAGGGTTCACGAAGACAAGCCCCTAGATCAAGCTTAAAGACCAACGCTCGATCTGAAGCAACGACTGAGAGATAAGGTTCTACGATGAGGAACACTCTCAGTACACAGAAGCTCTCAAGACTAACACAATGAATGCAGAGAGCTAAGAGCTAGACAATCAAAAGAGTGAGGCTTCGCACTTTTCAGATGCTCGCAGAAAGCTTGTAAAAGATTGTCGTGAGTGTTGTTCTTGTTTCTGGAGCTTCAGTCTTCTATATATGTCCTCCATTTGAAAATTGAACGTTGAAGTATCCATTATCTCTAAGCTTTTGATTATGTTAGACTGCATGGCACTGTATAGCTTCTTGTTCAAAAGTCTTTAGCTTTCCATGCACACAAAATGAGAGAATCCTCTTTGATATCCTTCAGCTTCTATTGTGTCCAACATTGTATCGAGATGTGCTGTCAGAGACCTACACACATTAAAAGCTTGAACGATGGACAGCTAAGCTGTCTCTCTGTATCAGTCAATGTTAAGAAAGATTTTACACTGAAATGGAAATTCCATTCTGTTCTTCTAAAAAGATGTTTACAGTATAAGCATGGAAATAGAGGGTATCGTTTGCATGCAGTGTAGTGATATGATCAGTCATGATAAATGCATGGATGTGAGAGAAAAGCGAGGGAAAACTTTGACTTTTCAAACTATCTGAAAATAGGTTTAAATATCAAGTCGTTATGCACCATGAAATCGATATGATCATGACTTATGAAATCGTTGTGTTGATGAGTCGTTATTCATGTGAACCGTTATACATTCATAAGCAAATCGATGTACATACAAATCGTTATGCATTAATAACCGAATCGGTGTAGAGACAAATCGTTATGAGCAAATCGTTGTTTCACTTATCGAGTTGATATAGTGAACGATTCATTGTTTAATGTATCGAATCGTTACGGCGACCAAGTCGTTATGTAACTTAATGAATCGTTACAGTAACTAAGTCGTTGTGTAACTTATCGAATCGTTATGAGACTTAATGAGTCTTCGTGAAACCAAAATCATTGTGAGAACAAATCGTTGTTCTCACTTATCAAATCGATGCGTCGACCAAATCATTATGAACCAAGTCGTTGTGAGAGCAAATCGTTGTTCTCACTTATCAAATCGATGCGACGACCAAATCGTTATGAACCAAGTCGTTGTTCTCACTTATCAAATCGATGTGACGACCAAATCTTTATGAACCAAGTTGTTGTGATCTTTTATCGAATCGTTATGAGACAAATCGTTGTGATCTCTTAGTGAATCGTTATGATAGGCAAATCGTTGCAATCTCTTAGCGAGTCGTTATGAGATAGACTTCAATAGAATAGCAATGACTTATGAAATCGTTATAGAACCAAAATCGATGTGAATGAGGAAATCGTTATGATTCTAAGGAAATCGTTATAACAACTAGAGAGTCGATGTGTACTTCAAGGAATTTTATGCTTTGAACTGTAAATACTACAGGGTGATAAATACTCACTAATTTTGATTGTATTTCCTTGATTTGCTTCCTGTGCTTAAATCTCATAGAAATCTTGTTAGATTAAACTATATCTGAGTTTTGTTAATCACCAAGATGGATGTGTAATTTATTTAAATTACGTGGGGATAAACTGATCATCACACTGGACTTAGAGAAAAGAGTCCAATGTCTCTAATCTCTGCCATACAAGCCCACAATATGATATGGAAAGGATGTGTGGGTTTCCTTGCAGCCGTAGTGGTTGAAAAGAAGGAATCCAAGATAGAATACATATATATAGTACAAGACTACCCTAACGTCTTCCTCGATGAGCTGCTGGGAATTTCACTTGAACGAGATGTCAATTTCTCTATCGACTTGATACCTAGAGCTGCATCGGTGTCACATCAGCCAATAGAATGTCACCTGTCGAGTTAAAAGAGCTAATGCACAATTGATAGAGTTGTTAGAAAAATTGCAACGACCCTATTTATACCGGTACGATTATACCGACCCACATCGATATAAAGGACGCTGTCACAGTGGGACATGTACGCAACACAATACAGTAGGTAGAGATGTACATAAATAACAAAAGAAAGTATAGCAGAAATAAAAGATACTCTTATTCCATCATCAATCACACAGTCCACAGTCTATATAGTAGCATGAAAAATAAACCAATGTCCACAATTATACAAGTCCATAACATATCACCATTGTCGACATACTAGTAAATGAAAATGTAGTCTAAACAAGTAGTCTCCACAAGCACAGCTACTCCTCTCGCTCGGAGTCGCTCCTTACAATGTCCTCCTCTAGTATGGTGACACCTGTCTCAGCTGTATGTTAAAGCAAGTATGAGTCTTCACAAAGACCTAGCAAGCAACCCATTGGCACATCCTTACACATATCACATTTCTACTATTCTTTTAAACAACAAGAGAAGTATGACACATGGTTTTTGTCAAAATAAACAAGTACACAAGAATAACCTATAACATGCTTTCTACACATGGTCATTAACTTGGTTCATGGTACCAATTTCAATTCATTCATATCATTTCATATTTCTAAACAAGTAAATCATGAAATTAAGCACATGGTTACTAACAAACCTAGCATTATATCTATCACTTTTCACATACTTTTATATCACATAACCACATCTTTTACTTGCTGTTTTAACTTAAATAAAACATATTCACATGGTTTCACATCTTTTCACATGGTATCACATTAACATATCACCTTCACATGAACACTTTGCACATTTACACATGTTTCACACTTTTACACATTATTTGCCATGACACATAGTCCGAACCATCATAAAGAAGGACACACATATCACATAACACATAACACATACCCGTCACCTAGGCATTATAGTGACGAATCTTGATAACTGTGCAGAATCGGGAGAAGCCCTCTCCACCCTAACCAATGGTACTTGTCCACCTCCAGGATTTCATCCCGATGCCCACAGGATATCACATACACATTGAGCCTGCCCATATGGACTTTTCTACAGTACGGCTCCACAGCCTTCTATGGTAGCAGTGTCAATTTCGGTACACATTTCACTTAAACACATTATCTCACTTAATCACATGATTAACATCATCTTACATGCACTATTTGGTCCATTCACATGCACATTGTTCACATACATATACTTCAGTTTACAAAACTTATCATTACTGTCTGACAGTATCAAATCATGCATAATAGTACCTAACATGCTGCTAATCACTTGAAAATACATTTTCTTAATCAAACATGCTTAACATGGCTTTAATACCCTTTATAGGTGCAAATAGTACCTATGGATCTCAAAACAGTCCCAATTTTTAACTACAAACTCTACACATAGCATATATCATAAGACTAATTTTTCAGAATTTTCGTTATAGGATACTATTTTTAAAATTTAATACATATTACATGCAATTTTTGTAAGATATTAAACTTTAACAAGATAGATAGTAAACATTCGGTTCTCACAGTTTTAAAACATGTAAACAGTAGCCCTAAGTTCATTAAAATTTTCTAAAACAATAACATGCATTAAATTTAATTATCCCGAATTTAACTCTATCAAATCATGCATATTTCTCCATAATAGAAATTATTTTAAATGAAAGTTTGATCAGAAATTTATGGTTTAACCCTAAGACATTACTTAAACATCCATGATTTTTACAGCATGAGCAAACATCCAGAAATCTGAAAATCATATCACAGATTGAAATCACAATTCTATAAAAACCAGAAGAACTTGGCGGCAAAGGTCTTGCCGTGAAGGTGGGTTAATGGCACAATCGGTTGCTGTTAACTCAGGAACTTGGCGGCAACAAGGTTGCTGTCAACCTCCTGTCTGCAGAAAAGTGCAGACCGAGCAGATAAA
This sequence comes from Colocasia esculenta, assembly GCA_014218235.1. Classification (NCBI taxonomy): domain Eukaryota; kingdom Viridiplantae; phylum Streptophyta; class Magnoliopsida; order Alismatales; family Araceae; genus Colocasia; species Colocasia esculenta. Next base: position 31,801,269 of record CM024766.1, read on the forward strand.
AAGACAGAATTTGGGCGTCCAGGACACGATTTAAAAATCTGTAAAAATTCCTAAAGTCTAGGGGACATGTCTAGGGATGGAACCCCTAAGTTACTTGCCTTTAGAAAAATCTCAGAAGATCTAATTCTGGCGATGAAGCCCTCCTCGGCCAAGCCAAAGAGGTGATTTCTTCAGCCCAAATCCGATCCCCATGCTTGCACAGATGATCTCTCGCAGTCAGGAGAGCTCCTTCAGCTCCAGAAGAGCCTTCCAGTTGTTGAAGATCGCCAGTGAAGCCTCCAAATTGGCAGATCAAGCCCTCACTAGAAGCTCTCTTTTTCTCTCCCCGAAACCCAAAAGCCCTAGGTGAGAAAAGTCCTCTCCTAACCCAGATCTCTTGGTTATATGTGCTAAGAGTCGGGGTAAACCTAGTATTAGGAGTCCTAACTGTTGGGGGGATACGTTTCCTAAACAAATTCTGAAGAAAACAGGGCTGTTTCAGATCTGGAATCCCAAACACAGTCGGAGAAGTAAACGACCACTTTGCTGTCGTTAACAGGAAGTAGGCATCAATCGATGTTGACGTCTATATCCTCTGGCCATACAGTCAATGGCACACAAGTTGTCGTCAACCTGCTCTTAATGTCAAGGGATGTTGATGTTAAATAGGGATTTCATGCAGAACATCAAAACATCAAACAACATATATGCATAGAAATAAATAAATATAATGTACACAGAATTTGAGGGCCTTACACCCTCTTCCCCTAAAAGAAATCTTCGTCCTCGAAGTTAGAACAGAAATACTAACCAAACAAATGGGGATATTTCTTCTTCATGGCGTCCTCAAGCTCCCATGTAGCCTCCTCCCGTGAGAAATTCTTCCATAACACCTTCACGGATGCAATAGCCTTGTTCCTGAGGTGTTGAACCTTCCGATCTAGGATAGCTACTGGTCGCTCTACATAAGACAAGTCTAGCTGAATCTCTACTGGCTCGTGATTGATAACATGTGATGGATCTCTCACGTATCTCCTGAGCATAGACACGTGGAAAACTAGGTGTACACTAGCTAGCGCTGGGGGTAAATCTAGCCCATATGCCATGATGCCCATCCGCCTAAGAATCTCAAACGGGGCAATGAATCTCGGGCTCAACTTGCTATGCCTGCTAAACCTGACCACGCCTTGGGTAGGTGAAACCTTGAGAAATACATGCTCGCCAAACTCGAACTCTAAGTCCTTTCTTCTGTTGTCGGCGTAGCTCTTCTGCCTATCCTGCGCCGCATCCAATCTCTGCCTGATAAGATGAATCTTATCTGAAGTCTCCTGCACCAACTCCGAACCAACCAACTACCTATCACCTGTCTCCTCCCAGCACAACGGAGATCTACAGGGCCGCCCATACAAAGCCTCGAATGGAGCCATGCCGATGCTCGCATGAAAACTGTTGTTGTAGGCGAACTCCACAAGAGGTAGATGACGTTCCCAATCACCCCTCTAATCAAGCACGCACGCTCTCAACATGTCCTCAAGTGTCTGGATCGTTCTCTCGAACTGGCCATCTGTCTGAGGGTGAAACACCAAACTAAGCTTCAACTAAGAACCCAACGCCTCCTGAAGACCCTGCCATAGCCTCGATGTAAACCGCAGGTCTCGGTCAGAGATAATAGACTTCGGCACACTATGCAGTCTCACAGTACTGCCAACATACAGCCTAGCCAAACTCTCCATAGACTGTTTCTTCTTCATGGGTAAGAAATGAGCAGTCTTGGAGAAACGGTCTACAATCACCCAAATCGAGACATTCCCTTGGCTGACCTGGGCAAACCTGTCACAAAATCCATGGTGATTGCCTCCCACTTCCATACAGGTATCTCCATCTTCTGCATAAGGCCCGATGGTCTCTATCGCTTGGCCTTTACTTGCTGACACACCAAACACCTGGACACAAACTCCGCCACATCCTTCTTCATGCCAGACCACCAGAAGGATCTCTTCAAGTCCTAGTACATCTTGGTCATGCCTAGGTGAATGGAAAATCATGACCTGTGAGCTGTTGCAAGCACCCGCTCATAAACACCCACAAAACAACTATCCAAATGTGGCATAAACACCCTGTTCATGAGATCCATGAATGTTGTAGGGGCGTTAGTCAAACCAAATGGAAGTACAAGGAACTTATAGTGTCCATAGCGGGTCCTAAATGCAGTCTTAGACACATCTTCTCCCTTGATCCTCAACTGATCGTAGCCGGACCGTAGATCTATCTTGGAAAACACAGATGCATTCTGCAGTTGATCGAACAAATCATCAATCCGCGGCAAGGGGTACCTGTTCTTCACTGTCACCTGGTTGAGCTTCATGTAGTCGATACACAGCTTGAGGGAACCATCTTTCTTCTCCATGAACGGCACAGGTGTGCCCCATGGTGACACACTAGGGCGAATGAACCCCTTATCAAGCAAATCCTGCAACTGCTTCCTCAGCTCGACTAACTCCACAGGTGCCATCCGATATGGAGCCTTAAAGATAGGTGAGGTGCCTGGAAGCAACTCTATAGTAAACTCTATCTCCCTTGTTGATGGCAATCTAGACAAATCATTAGGAAACACGTCTAGAAACTCCTACACAACCTCAATCTCCTCAAGGGTAGGTGACTGATCAGCCTTAGGGACTAATACCACGCTGGCAAGATAAGCGTCACAACCCTTGTTCACCATCCTCATAGCCTTCATGGCGGAGATCACAAATCTTCCCACTAAAGTCCTTGGCAATGGATGTGAGAACTCATCCACTCCAAGAATACGGAAAGTAATTTTTTCCCCCTGCAATCCACCAAGGCATAGTGCTCCTCAAGCCAATTCAGACCAAGTATGGCATCGTAGTCCTTCATCTTGAGCAAGTAGAAGCACCCGAACAAGCCTCAGTCTTCAATGCACACAAGTAAGAATGGAATGCACTTCCTAGTTGCTACCATACCTACTGGTGAGTGCACAGACAAAGGGACTTCTAACTCCTCTGCCTCAACTCCAGACTCCACTGCTAACTGCTTGGCAAACTGCTCGGAAATAAACGAGTGTGTAGCACCCGTATCAAACAACACTCGAGCCTGCACACCCATGACTAGAACCATACCTTTTGTGATGTTCTCAGCCTGCTCTGCATCCTCTCAAGCTAGTGCAAAACACTCAGGCTTGGCTGAGGCTGGGGCTGGCGCTCTTGCTGCTGCGTCTGAGCAATCTCTGTCTGGCATCTCTGCCACACTTCAGGCACTTCCCTGCTAGCTTCCAACACTCAGATCCACCATGTGTCCTACCTCAATGAGGAGATGCCTTCTTATCGCTAGGTCTGAAGCTAGGAGTCTGTGGTACAACTGCCTGCTAACTCGAAGCTGCCACTGGACGCTGTGGTGACTGGTACACCACTGCCTTCTTCTTGTCCTACCTCTGGAAAGGTGGCACTGATCACTTTTGAGATGCCCTCTTCTCTTCCAAGTAGTGGTCCATCTCACTCTCCTGCCTGCATGCTGCGCTGAGAGCCTCGTCAAAAGTACGGTGGTCAAACGCAACCAGTCTCGACCTGAGTGATGGTTTGAGCCCCATCACAAACTTCTTGGCCTTCATGCGCTCATCAAAAACAATATGGGGTGCATATTTGGAAAGCTCGACAAACCTGGCCTCATACTCCAAGATGGTCAGGGAGCCCTGTGTGAGAGAAAGAAACTCCTACTCCTTCTTATCTTCGATGTGCTCGGGGATGAACTTAGCCTGAAATAGCCTCGTGAACTCAGCCAAGTCACCTCAATAGAACCGTCCTTGTACCTCGTACGTAGCACGGAGGCCTGCCAAACATCGGCTCTCTCCTGCAAAACACAACTCATAAGCACCATCCAAACTAGAATCATAACCTTATACAAGTACATATACTCGAAGTACTTGTAGCATGTAAGTGGCCAGTGTAACGACCCGACCTCCCAGACCTCCGCTAGGGACCCCGAAGTTCGTGTCGCCACCCACGGATCTGAAGACCCAGAAGGGTTATAAGAAATAGTCCAGTGAGATATGTACTGAATTTAAATAACTATAACAATATAACAACTATACAACGTGTCCCAAGTAAAATCACATGTACAAGAAGAAAGGTGCAGTCCTTAAGGGGCATACCCCGAGAACTTGCAAAGCACAACTCTCAACTCACTCAGGTACAAGAGCTCACAACACTCGCTCTCACTACTACTGACAACACACGGCGCCACAGCCTCCTCCGCAACCCGTCCGACACCGAGCTCCCGCGACGACGATCCCCTAGCTGAAGGAAGTAGGGGGGTAAGCCTCGCGAACAAGGCCCAGTAGGGATTACTAGTCCCTCACCGGCCAGAGCAGCAGGAACTCTGAAAACAGGAAACTACCCTAGAAAGCTCTAAAGTGAGGAACACCTACAGCAGGGTACTACTAAGCAGTGGAATAGAACAGTCCAATGCCACGACCACCAACCAAGGTCGTGACACACACACAACTCTCGCAAAAACCAACGGAGTCAGGCACAAAGCGAAAGCAACCCTCGGCATAGCTACCGAGACCACGCAACAACCAAGTGAGAACGACATCTCACCACAAGCACGGCCACCTCAGACCTCCACAAGGTCGACAGCCGACAAATAGAACCACCACGGACCCTGGATACACCACGAGGTCGGGAAGCCACACGAGCCGGTGCCACCACGGACTGGCGCCCAAGAGCAGGACTATGGACCCGAGAGGACACCGAGCGGAAACCACCAGAAGCACGGGTCCGGACAAGGCCAGACCAACGAAGCCCACATAGACTAGACACAACCTGGCTGTAACTGCCGTGTAAGATCGGGCAACGAGTCGTACTTGGAAACATTGTGAGGAAACATCGTCACAACAACAGCAACCAAGCCACCGCCACTAGCAGCCAAGAGGGGGACACGCCGTCCACGCCCTCTGCTCGCCAGCCAAGCTCTTGCCTCCCCTCCTCGGAAGAGCGAGACAGAGCCGCCACAGAAACACACAAACGCACGCAACACCACAGCCTGGCCAAGCTGCGACCTCACGCCTAGCACCATTACGTGGCTCCGGAACCAACGCAGAGAGAGGCAGTGAGACAAAGGACTATCTGGGCCGCGCCGGGAAGAGAACCGCCTCAACGACCTCAGCGTCCCGCCCCAGACAAGAGAGCTCTACAAACGACTCAGCGCCCTATCCAAACCTCATTTTCCCCTCAGCTCTAGAGTCCACCGGCTTGGCTGCCAACTCGAGCACGCTCGTAGCCCGGAGTACTCCCTCAATAGGCTCCTGAGGACGGGGGTCCCAGACAACGGAGAGAACCTCTAAACGGGACAAGCCCTCAAGTGCCAAGCACCGGGCGAACAGGCGGGCAAGCACAACAAGAACCACGCCAAACAGCTGGCTTGTAACCCACGACAAGCCCAGCAAGCGAGAGGCACGCACGAACCCTCAAAAGGGCCGTCGGCCAATTAAGGCATGCACGAGCAAGCCAGAACCTCGGAACACTACCAGAAGTACGGAAAGCCCGTCACTCTACTAATAATCGATTGACCTCCGGTCAATCGATTATTAGATAGACGCGACCCTCCTGGCACCAACACTAAGACACGGCCACGAAGGTGTCACTTCAGTCACTGTACGCAGCCAGGTAACCTGCCACGTTCCCCACCTGAAGGTCCTGAGGGCAAGCCAGCCCTGGGGCACACGCCGACACCCCAACCGGAACCATGGAACACCCGAGGCACACACAGGCACTATCGCGTCCTCCTAGGCCATAGCGATACCATCGCGACGGGGAAGGGCACTGCGACAGCAACCATATCATGACAGGGCAGAGTGTCGCAACATCAAACCATGTCGTGATAGGAAAATGCATCACGACAGCGATCCTTATCGCGACAGGAAAACACGTCGTGATAAGGTCTCACCCGACCGGGCAGACGCCTCTTCTAGTGTCGCGACGCGCACTGCGGTCGCGACACCAGCAGAGAGGTAGACCCACAGGATGCTCCATCCTAAAGCCACCTACAAGCCACACACATATCACAAGGGGGAGGGGAGCATGGAGAACCTATCTAAACTAACTAGAAAGCATGAGAAGCTCCCTATCCACCCGGATCGAGAATAGTTCAAGCAATCCCTACCTTAAACAAAGAACAAACCCCAATAGGGCCCTTCACGTCGGATTGGCCACCTCCTCCTCGCTCCAAGCGAGCTCCACGATGCCGGGAACACGGGCACAACCTCCTCCTCACCTGAAACGCACAAAGGGGAGAGAGGGAGGCGGAGCACCACCGAAGGGGGAGAAGAGAGGGAAAAGAGGGAGAAAGGGGGAAGGGTTGCCGGCCAAGGCCTTAAGCCTTCGGTACCCAAGATGCGACAGGGCGACCCATCGCGTTAAAGACCTTAACGCGACGGGTCAACGCACCGCGACAAGAACGCATCCCCCAGGGATGCCGCAACAATTCGACAGGTCATACTGACACACCTGCCACCCTGACAGGCGTTAGACGATCAAATCGACAGAAAGCTATCGCGACCCGTTGACCGGGTGTGACACGAATACGCGATGGAAAAGCCGGGCGCGACAAGAACGCGACGCACAAGCTCGTCACGACAAGGATGACTGTCACATCGCACACCCACGACATGACACTAACGCATCACTTATGTAGCAATCCGGAAAATTTAATACTTAAAAAAATCCGAAATAATAATTTCTTTAAATCGAAATTATAGAAACATACGTACCATTATTGTATGTGCAAGAACACATCTAAAAATTCCTTAAAAATTGTAAATCAACTCCAAATATTATCCCTAAGTGTACCACGAACGAATTCATGCAACGAAAAATCCAATTGGCCAAACGTACGTCACAATGTGACTAATTATCCAAATTAGAAAACTAACTCAGAAAACCATTAACATGGAAAAATAACACGCCCATAAATTAAACGAACATGTCGAAGAGATTTCCAACATCATGAAATGAATAACCATTATCGGGTTTGGACCAATGGACCTCTCATAGCCTATGAATAAATTCAAATAAGAAAATACAATAAAAATCACAACTCTATTATTCCCTAATTAAAAAGGTCAAAACCTATAAGATAAATTCCAATAAATAATGGGCTTGGTTAAATGGACCCATTAGAATTTAGTGGTCCAAAATAAGGATTTTAAAAATAGGAATAATGGGAAAATACCCTAAATTCGCAACTTAAATATTACTTAAATAGAAAAGAGACATTTAATGCATTAAATAAGCAATTTGAGATGGAATTGGATTCCTAAACCTACCCCATATTGTTTAGCACGAATTTAGACCTCAACTTAACCTAAATAGAAGTTGGAAAGCAAGGAAGGAAAGAAGGAGTTAGGAAATCTCGTAATTAAAGAGAAATTTGAGTAGTAGTAGGAATATGAACCCTTACTAGCTTAAATACTCTCTTAACTCTCCATGGCCGGCCCTGAAACTTTGCTGGGGCTCTCTAGACGTGGAGAGAAGGCCAAGGAGAAGGAGAATTCGTGGGGAGAAGGCTCTCTCAAGCATCTTCCTTTGTTCTTCAAGTTCTAGCCCTAGAAGAGTAAAACAACTATAGGTAGGCATTCTCACGAGCAAAACTCAATTAAATCCATCTGTAGATTGTTCCATACATCAGGAACAAAAGCTCTTGTTTCACTTTTTTTCATCGAGCCAATCTTTTGATCTCTATTTTTGAAATTCTGCAAATATGATGAACCCGACCCTTCTTCTTTATTCTTGATCTCCATGTATACTCAACCTCGTGCTCTCAAATTTTAACTAGAGTTACTGATGGATGTTAGGCATCTTTTGCCCCTAAAAGCCCTAATTTTTATCCATCCTTTGTCACGAATTAAATCTTGCATGATTTCGACAATGTACTGTTGCAGTTTAACCTTGACTTGTGTTACAAGTTCCATACCTCTTTGTGGAGTCATTTTTAGACCAAGTGTTCAATAGAGAACTTGTTACCTCATGCGTCTACTTTCATTTGGCACTAGTTTCCCCAGTTTTTGTTGACTGTAGTGAGAGTATTAGTCTGAACATTACCGCTGTGTCAGATTCACACAGTCAGTCACAATACTTTTTATTACCTAGTCAAACGACCTTTGTTTCTCAATTATTTGCTATTGTAGAAAGTATTGGAAGTAATCTAACTAACAAAGGTGGTTTCACTAGATTTGGATTACCCTAGCATTTGTTTTGATTTTTCAAACCCACAGCTGTCAAACCCAATCCAAGTCGGAGTTGGAAATAGGTAGAAAAAGCAACCCAAACGTCATTTTCAGGTAGCGACAGGTTGACACGTCGCTACCATAACGCGACAACATCATGGTCGCGACCCATATAAAAAATCAGGCCGTTTCGTGGTCTTTTTCAGAAGGCGACAAGTTCATGGTCGTGTTCACTTTTAGAAGGCGACAGACAATGCGTCGCGTTCTGCCTGTGTCCGCTTAATCGGCCATAACTTTTTTTTATAGACCTCGGATTGACGAGCCGTTTTCTTTGCTGGATTACTCATTCAAAGGGCTTCAATTTGGTATATTAATGTGTGAGATTTGAATGAAAAATCAATGAGTTATGACCTTAGGAAGTGAAGTGATGAGATTGCATTTGCCATCTAAAAGGCATGCATCTTGGTTTCCGTCGTTTGGCGTCGTTCTTTGCATGTGTGAGTTTGATCTCTTCTAGTAAGGTTCTAGAAAGTATTAACATGCATTTATCAACCCATATCAAAGTTAAAACCTAATTACATGATTTTTAATTGATCTTAAGTTCATGATCATGCTCTCTACTTGCTGATTATCCACTTCTTGCCTTGTTATCAAACTTGCTAAAAACACATGTTATAAAATGGAGTCATATTGAATGATTTAAAATGCAATAACACGACATCTTTCTATCTATGATTTTTCTCACACGTTCACACACTTGAACCATCCAATTATGGCTTGACTTGGCATGAAAATATCTCATAATGTATTTGGTTAATTTGTTGCAATAATGTACATTAAATTGCTCTATTTTAAATGAACATGTCTTCGTTTCTCACGTTGTTTGGGAATACCGTTACCGACGCTCCACTGTTCTAGAATTCCTCTAGAACGTCGGGCACTTGTTTTTATATACACACTGTCCTTGACTTGGACGAACTCTCCATCCGATATTCCTTCTGCCGGACTAGTAAATCCTTGTTCAAGACCTCCGTAAGTCTCCTCTGTCCATGGATTCCCACATGGTCGACGAGCTGGTTGTACCCTAACACCTATGATACCCTTTAGGGATCGACAAGATTCAAACATCCTTAGTTGCTCTCGCTCTTATCTTGAATCACACTGGACCTCTGGACCTGTGCATAACGAGGCCAGCAGAAGGGTTGTGTATTCCACCTGACTGCCAACGCCGTATGCGTTTGTTGTGCAACTGTTACTATCGCTCGTTACTCGACGTTTCTTATGGAATGACCATAAGATCTCATCTGTACTCTACTCGTTCGTCTATTCACGTTCACTCTACTATCTCGTCTATTCATCTAGTAATCTCTTGGTACTCTTTGAGCTATGTGGCTCCTACTGTTTTGTACTATTCATGACTGTCTAGCGCTATAATATGGGTCTTGCGACTCTACTCTATCCAATGCATACTGTGCAGGGCACGGAGAGTGTCCGAGGGGCTCCAATCTAGTCCTGGGGGCAGAGAGCCACCCGAAATACCAGCAGGGGCTATTGACGGTGTTCTGCATTGCACCGGTTCTGACTATACTGTATTGGCTAGACATTTGATTATTATCCTTTTAGTCTGAGGAGTTCAGACGTACTGTGATATTACTGTACTATCACAAACTATTATACTATTAGTCTGAAGAGTTCAGACATACTATGCGATTACTGTGTTATCGCCGACTGTTATTGAACGGCTACTGTCCTAGAAGTGACTACTGCCGTATTCTACTAGTGCACCGTTTTGCAACCATACACGCTATCTCGTTACACGCTATCTCGTTACACGCTATCTTGTCATACGCTCTACTTGATACTTGCTATCTTGAGTTATTGCGTACTATCGTGACTTAATCGCATTCAAAGTGCTCTACTCTCTCGTTGTCTAATGACAATAAAAGTGCTATACTCTCTTGGCTATCTACAGATAACCAAAGTGCCATTACTATTTCGATTGACAAAAGTTAATCGAAAGTGCTATACTATCTCGATTGATGAAAATCAATCAAAGTGCAATTTACTCTTTACATGACCAACTACTATCTCTCCTTGCTATACATGTCGCTTGCTATTACTTGCCCTTGTCGCTATATGTTGTTCCGTTGTTATCGTTTCTATCGTGACTTGACTTTAATCATCGTGCTATATTTGATTCATCTGCTATCTGAACCATGTTACTTGTGCTATTACTTTCTCGACTTTACATGACTCGCTCTATCATTAGTTACTCTGCCATTTAATGTATTAATTATTTAAAGCCTGCTTGATCCTGAGATTTAAGTCCTACTGGGCGTTATCGCTCACCCTTCGTTATTTGTTATTGTGTCTCAGGTAAGTCAGGCAATGACGTCACACACACCAATGGGACGGGACCAATGTGATGAGCGACCTGGAGTCAGTTGATGAAGTTGCCCTAGTACTATGGAGTATGATAGTTATTGCTTTAGATTTCTTTTGAATGTAATGATGTCATTGAGCCCTAGGTATTGGCTCCGAATTAGTGGTTGTAATAGTCTTCGTGATTTTATAATGAAATGAAGAATTTATTTCAATTATTGTTCGTTAGATGCTCTGATGTTTGCGTCTGTATGCGCAATTCACGTTACCATACTCGTTGTTCACATTCTCCTCCGATTTATTCCGCTTCTAAATTGGAGGGGCATGACAGTTGGTATTAGAGCCTACGATGTCCTTATTAGGATATTTTAAGTCTAGGGATGTTCTAGGTGAACTGCCATAACCGTGTCTAAGTCAACCACCATACCTATGTGAGAGATTGGGTAAAGCTTGGGGTTATGCTAGGAGCTTAACTATATGTATAAGTACCCTAAGTTTAAGAAGCAAATTAATAAGTATTATTGCTCGCAGGAACTAGAGGAGATGGCTGGCGAGCATGCACCAATGCACGAATTACAATAGACCGTACAGGAGTTAACTCAAGCCCTTAACAACGTAATTCAAGCAGGAGCAAGAAATGGGGCAGGTGACTTATATGGGAACTTTCAACGAATAAATCCCCCTAGGTTTAATGGAACTCTGGATCCCGATGAAGCTAAAAATTGGGTGAAGGCAATGGAACGGATCTTTAGGGTTATGCAATGTTCAGAGCAGGAGAAAGTCCTTCTGGCAACCTTCCAATTGGACCGCGATGCTAGAACCTGGTGGGAAGCTGCCAGTCGACAATTACCCAACATCAACATAGAGTGGGATAAATTTTCAGAACTCTTCAACACCAAATACTTTTCCGAGAGGATTCGTGAGAAGAAGGCAAATGAATTCGCCAATTTAAAACAACGAATGATGTCTATAGCAGAATATGAAGTTCAATTTGAAAGACTAGCACAGTATGCACCACATTTGGTGAGTACGGAGAAGATGAAGGCGAAGAGATTCCTAGAAGGGTTGAGACCTGTGTTCTGGGAAAAATTGGCTCCACTAGACATTGAAGTATATTCAGTCATGGTATTGAGAGCTCAATTAGTAGAAGACACCATGGAACTTCTTGAAAAGATTCATAAGAAGAAGGTGTTGAAAAGGCAACGTGCTACTCATTCCAATGATAATAAAGAAAGAAATACCATAGATAGCAAGAGAATGAAAGGGGAAGTGAAGCAGAAGGAATTCTGTAAATTTTGTAAGAACCCAGGGCATCATATTGATAACTGTTGGAAGAAATTGGGCAGATGCTTGCGATGTGGAAGTCAACAACATCGAGTCATCGATTGTCCAACAAAGAAGAACCAAACTCCACACCAAGGATGATTACAAGCCCTCGTAGATATGAATCATGCCAATGAAGGCGAACAAGGTACCATCACTAAACCCTTAGTTTGTTTTCATATTATTTTCGCGATAGTAAAGTCCTAAGTGGGGGAGGTGATGGAATGAAATATCCATAGTAATTTGATAGTCGTATTATATCATATGAATTTGGGGACCAAATTCTTTTAAGTGGGGGAGGATGTAGCAACACGGAAAATTAAATACTTAAAAAATCCGAAATAATAATTTCTTTAAATCGAAATTATAGAAACATACGTACCCTTATTGTATGTGCAAGAACACATCTAAAAATTCCTTAAAAATTGTAAATCAACTCCAAATATTATCCCTAAGTGTACCACGAACGAATTCATGCAACGAAAAATCCAATTGGCCAAACGTACGTCACAACGTGACTAATTATCCAAATTAGGAAACTAAGTCGGAAAACCGTTAACATGGAAAAATAACATGCCCATAAATTAAAAGAACATGTCGAAGAGATTTCCAACATCATGAAATGAATAACCATTATCGGGTTTGGACCAATGGACCTCTCATAGCTTATGAATAAATTCAAATAAGAAAATGCAATAAAAATCATAACTCTATTATTCCCTAATTAAAAAGGGAAAATCTATAAGATAAATTCCAATAAATAATGGGCTTGGTTAAATGGACCCATTAGAATTTAGTGGTCCAAAATAAAGATTTTAAAAAGAAGAATAATGGGAAAATACCCTAAATTCGCAACTTAAATATTACTTAAATAGAAAAGAGACATTTAATGCATTAAATAAGCAATTTGAGATGGAATTGGATTCCTAAACCTACCCCATATGGTTTAGCACGAATTTATACCTCAACCTAACCCAAATAGAAGTTGGAAAGCAAGGAAGGAAAGAAGGAGTTAGGAAATCTCGTAATTAAAGAGAAATTTGAGTAGTAGTAGGAATATGAACCCTTACTAGCTTAAATACTCTCTTAACTCTCCATGGCCGGCCCTAAAACTTTGCTGGGGCTCTCTAGACGTGGAGAGAAGGCCAAGGAGAAGGAGAATTCGTGGGGAGAAGGCTCTCTCAAGCATCTTCCTTTGTTCTTCAAGTTCTAGCCCTAGAAGAGTAAAACAACTATAGGTAGGTATTCTCACGAGCAAAACTCAATTAAATCCATCTGTAGATTGTTCCATACATCAGGAACAAAAGCCCTCTTGTTTCACTCTTTTTCATCGAGCCAATCTTTTGATCTCTATTTTGAAATTTTGCAAATATGATGAACCCGACCCTTCTTCTTTATTCTTGATCTCCATATATACTCAACCTCGTGCTCTCAAATTTTAACTAGAGTTACTGATGGATGTTAGGCATCTTTTGCCCCTAAAAGCCCTAATTTTTATCCGTCCTTTGTCACGAATTAAATCTTGCATGATTTCGACAATGTACTGTTGCAGTTTAACCTTGACTTGTGTTACAAGTTCCATACCTCTTTGTGGAGTCGTTTTTAGACCAAGTGTTCAATAGAGAACTTGTTACCTCATGCGTCTACTTTCATTTGGCACTAGTTTCCCCAGTTTTTGTTGACTGTAGTGAGAGTATTAGTCTGAACATTACCGCTGTGTCAGATTCACACAGTCAGTCACAATACTTTTTATTACCTAGTCAAACGACCATTGTTTCTCAATTATTTGCTATTGTAGAAAGTATTGGAAGTAATCTAACTAACAAAGGTGGTTTCACTCGATTTGGATCACCCTAGCATTTGTTTTGATTTTTCAAACCCACAGCTGTCAAACCCAATCCAAGTCAGAGTTGGAAATAGGTAGAAAAAGCAACCCAAACGTCAATTTCAGGTAGCGACAGGTCGACACGTCGCTACCATAACGCGACAACATCATGGTCACGACCCATACCAAAAATCAGGCCATTTTCGTGGTCTTTTTCAGAAGGCGACAAGTTCATGGTCGCGTTCACTTTCAGAAGGCGACAGGCAATGCGTCGCGTTCTGCCTGTGTCCGCTTAATCGCCCATAACATTTTTTATAGACCTCGGATTGACGAGCCGTTTTCTTTGCTGGATTCCTCATTCAAAGGGCTTCAATTTGGTGTATTCATGTGTGAGATCTGAATGAAAAATCAATGAGTTATGACCTTAGGAAGTGAAGTGATGAGACTACATTTGCCCTGTGTTTAGAGTGAATACCTGGAGGAAGGGGAAGAACCCGCTGATCGCCGTCTGCCGGTCAGAAGACCCTAGACTATAAAACTAGTGTCCCAGAAGGGCAGCACCCCAAGCATACTCTCCTACCCTATCTAGGTCCTCTAGGAGTGGCAGAAAGCAGCAGTGGACCACGTCGCCCCTCATAGGAAACAACAGTCTGCCAAGAAAGAAAGTGAGGAAGCACCGCAAATCCAAATCTACCTAAGCACCAGACTCGCTGGCTAGGGTCTCCCTACACCATCTCACTAGCCAATCCAGCTGCTCATCTGTAGTCTCCCCTACCTTTCTATCCATCTAGACTAGCCACAGGCTCTTCTGCAGGTCTACTCTAGGAACTAAGGAAGACCTACGACCGACCGTCAACCCTCGGAGTCTCTGAGCCATGTCTCTATAACAGGGGTAGGTGAATCCACTAACCGGGCGACCATATACCCTCAACCCGGTGATCCTACCTATGTCCTCGAGGTCAGGGATCATGTGACCCCATGGGAACACGAAGGCAGTCACCTCCACGTCCCACCTGCTCCTCAACGCCTGGGTCAAGGGAGCATCCGCCCTCATCCTCTCCATGCGGAGGACCTCCCAGAATCCCATCTCATCCAGCCTCTCCCTCTGGAAGCTCGAGAAGGCCAGATACACTGCAATCACCAAGAGCCATGACACCCTGTCATGCCCCAACGCGGAATATCAGAACGTGAAGCAGTTTCAAGTAGACTGGTACAGAGCATGTAATAGACATCAAACCATTGGTCAAGAATAATTCTAAAGCAAATGCATTTCATTAATAAATCCTCATGTCTATTACAACAACTAATATCAGAGCCATTCTATAGGGCCCAATTACATTGAATAAAAGTAAAGACTAAACTACGACTCTAACATAATACTAAGACTCCAGGGTATTCTTGACATCACTCGTGGTCATTCCCGTCCTCTTGAGTGTAAGTATCATCCTCGGTCTCAGCTGAGAACACACAACAATAACGCAAGGTGAGCAATAACGCTCAGTAGGACTTAAATCTCATGATCAGGCATGCTTTAAATGATTAATGTATTAAAGAGCAGAGTAACTTATGATAGTCTAGAGTGGGATTTTCTCTTCGCGGTGTTGAGAAAATTTGGTTTCTCCCACAGATTCATCTCTTATCTGGGCATGATGATTAGTAATTGTTGGTTTTCTGTTCTCTTCAATGGTTCGCCTACCGGTTATTTCCATTCCACCCGGGGTCTCAGAAAAGGGGATCCGATTGCCCCAGCTCTTTTTATCATCATGGAAGAGGCTCTTAGTAGAGGTATCAAGGACCTGGTCCATACCGGTTCTCTTCAGCCTTATGCTAGTCCAAGAGCTTGCCCACCGATCTCCCACCTTCTGTATGCTGATGATACCCTTATCTTCCTTAATGGGGGGTTATATAATGTGAAGAATTTGATTGGCTTCCTGAACAAATACTCTTTCTCTTTGGGGTAGCATATAAACACTGCCAAGAGTAGCTTCATGATATCTGATAAAGCTTCTACTCATACGGTCAACAGGATTCAAGTGGTGACTGGTTTCAAAAGGCAAAGGGGTCCTCTTGTCTACCTTGGTGTTCCATTGAGTCTAGGCAGGATTCTTGCTTCAGACTTCTCCCCACTCATTCAGAAAATTAATGGCAAACTTGCATCCTGGAAGCCCAGACTTATCTCCCAAGCTGGAAGAGTCACTCTCATCAATTCGGTACTCGCCTCCCTACCGGTATACCTGGCTGCTTCTTCCTCCATACTGGCTAGTATTCTGAATTATATTAACAAAACTTGTGCTGCATTTTTCTGGAATAACTCTGATGGCATGAGGAAACGCCATTGGGTAGCCTGGTCTACCATTCAACGTCCTACTGCTGAAGGAGGCTTGGGGGTTCGCATTATTAAACAGATGTAGATTGCTTTAGCTGTGAAATCTATTTGGAATGTTAACAATGGTTCCTCCTGCTGGGCTTTGTATGCTAGGAAACGTTATAATTCTGGTTTTGTATCAGAGAGTTTAGAGTGAATACAAAGTCACTTATGCTCGTTTCTGGTTGCTGTTGCATTGCCCTCTAGGTTGAGGTGCATCGCTTGGTTGCCCTGTGTTCTGGTGAGGTTTCCCAGAACTGTTTGTTGTTGTCTTGGTGAGGGTTTTCCCCATAACTATTATGTGCTCATTTCTGCTATTGTTGTACTGCCTCAGGGTCTGAGGTTTTCTATTGTTTTGGTTGGTGTGTTCTGGCGAGTCTTCCCAGAACTGTGCCTTGGTGGTTCTGGTGGAGGTTTTCCCAGGATCGACTTGCGTTGCTTCTGCAGTTCTGCTCTCTCTGCTGGTTCGTATTGTTTGGTCATTTGGGTTGTGCGTTCTGGTGAAAGTTCTTCCCAGGATCGCCCTTTGTCGTTTCTGACGGAGGTTCTTCCCAGAAGTGCTTTGTGTTCGTTTCGGGCCACCGTTGTGTTGCCCCTGTGGTTTGAAGTGTGTCGTTTGGTTGGGCTGCGTTTTGGTGAGGTTCTCCCAAGACATCTCTTGGCACTTTTGGTGGAGGTTCTCCCCAAAGCTGCTTCGTATTGTTTTGGTTGTCGCTGCTCTCTCTCTCTCTCTCTATAGAGGTGAGTTGTCATTGTTTCTGATTGGACTGTTTGTGTTATAGTCTGCCTGGGCATTTTTGGTCAAGGTGTGGTGCCCTTGGCTGTGCGTCTGGCTACTGCATTGGCCAGCTTGTCTCGTTGTTTGTTTCCAAGTTTCTCGATTGCACCGGTGGAACTTTGTGTGTCCCTATGGCTCGGATGGTTTGTTTTGTTTTCCTGTGCTTGGCGTGCTCTCCCAGATGGTGGTCTGGTGAGTGTAATGGATGTCTGGATGGTTGTGCTTCTTTTGGAAGTGTCAGTCTTGCGTTGTGGTTTTATCTCTCTTTCGTTGGTGGAAGAGACTCGTTGCGTGTCTCCTTCTTCTACTTTTTGTGGGTTGCTCGGGGTGGCGATGCTCCACTGTGGTGTTGTGTTGCCAGGGTGCGCATCGTTGCGACCTTCTGGTGGAGTCATCTTCCCTTGAGTTGTTTTTGGGTTGAGTTGGTTGCTCCCCTCGTACCGACGTTTCCTTGTGGCACAGTGGGTCGGTGGACCTGTTCATGCCGTTTGTCATTGTGATTGTTTCTTGCTGCCTACCTGAACAATTTGGGGCATTGGGTCCCTGTTGATTTGGTGTGAGATAGTACCATTTTCTTGTTGGGTTGCATGCGTGAGTGTTGCTCTGCTGTGCACCGGTTTTCTTGCTTGGCTTGCTCGTGCAAGCGTTGTTCCGGTGTGTTCTCAATTGTGCCTCAGTTTGTGCCTTGGAGGCTTTTTCATGTCGTCGTCTTGGTGTTTGGCCTCTCTATCGGTTGCGATAGAGGTGGTGCTTCTTGCTTTTGCGCGCCAGGGAGTCGCTGTGGTTTTCACTCCCTGTGCGGCAAAGTCGGTGCTCCGTGTTTTGTGTGATTTTTGGAGCCGACGTAGTCATTGTGCTCTTGAAGTTGTCGGCTTTCTATCTGCTTCTATTGTGGGTCTCTGGTGGAGAGTCCCCTTCAATGGGCCTTGTGTCGTCTCGAGCAGTTGGTGCTGTTGTGTGTGCTGCACCTTGAGCGTTTTCTTCGATACATTGTGTTTTTGTGCCTCAAGGGCTGGGGCCGGCATGGCCTGTTGTCCCCTTTTAGGCTTGCGGTCCTTTGCGTGTGGCTTCTGGCGGGTCTCTGGTGAAGAGTCCTTCATGTTATCCTATGGTGTTGTTTCGGCCGCTAGTGCACCAGTGTTGCACTTTGCTTAGTTTTGGTGCTTGTGGTAGCACCGTGTGCTCGTGCTCGAGTGTTTCGGTTTTGTGCCGTTTGGAGCTTTGGTGCATTGTGTTGTACTTTGGGTGGCTGCCGGTGCTTGTGATAGCACCGTGTGTTGTGCCGTGTCACCTGATCGTGAGCTGTGTGCTTTCACGAGTTTACTCGGTGTTGGAGGCGTTGGGCTTTCCATCTCTGGGACACGTGTGCTAGCCTGAGTCTTGTGGTTGTACCTTTGCCACTGTGGGGTGGCTGCTTTGCCTTGTCTAGGTAGCCCTATCGGTGGTACGCCAGGCTTTGGTCATAGCATGTGTCTGAGTTTTCCCTCTCTCTTTGGGAGCGAGTGTCACGTTCTAGCAAAATTACATTTACTTAATATGACCGATATTATTACAAGAACTAACATAAATGTTTATACATAAACAACTAGTTTAGCGGAAGCTTATTACATGACATCCTTCATTATAGTCTAAATGAGGAACATGCAAAAGTAAACTGTAGCCTTATTACATTTCCACTTATCTACAAAGAAAACAAAAGATGACAGCAATGCTTGTCATGGTGTGGACCACTCAGCACACAAAATCCCCTTAAGCTTCATCTTCGTTGGGCCCACCTGAAAATGGTAAATTGAATGAGCTAACTAACCCAGTAGAACTCAATTCCATTAATTGAAAAGGATTTAGATGTAAATTCTCAAGGTAAGAACATGTATAGATTGCTAGCGATGGGTATTCAAACAATGATCAAATGAATCAATGTGATAACATGTATTGAACAAGAATAGTTTAGAAACAAGATCAATAACTCAGGATGATATTTGAACTCAAAATCAGACACATTTTCACACACACAAGCATGTGGTGATGACTAATCAAACAGAATTAATGTATGCCAACATCCAGAAATTCTTATCACCCCCGCGCGGCCACTGATGAATTCGGGCGCTCCCCCCAGGACTGAACCAGCCCTATATTTGCCAGCATATTTCTCGAACGAGTCCCAAAGACTCACAACTTGTCATCATAACACATTCATCCTTGTAAAGGATCAAGGACACACAAAGATTCACTCATGGTTTAAACACAAGAATTAAGGAACTCTGTTCCTTCATTGATTTCAGAAATTGATGCTCTCACAAGGTCAATTATGTTCGGAACTTTGAAGTGATAATTCATGGTAAAAGGAAAAGAAGCTTGACTGGTTTAGTAGGGGTTTAAGTGGTAGAAACATCCATGAATGAGTGAGCATTTAGTTAGAACAATTGGGCGTAGTTCCGATCAAGAAATGAGTCAAGATAGGTGCAAAATTTTCTAGACTGACTGTGCCTGTCGACAGCCAGGGTGTTGCTGTCAACAGGTAGGGCTTTCCCAGAAGCTGAAATCTCAGCCTGGCAGTGGCTGTCGACAGCCAGGAATGTTGCTGTCGACAGCCCCTGTCAGGTTCCATTTTTTGGGTTCTGGACAGAGGCCCCTGTCGACAGGTAAATGCACGGCTGTCAACAGGTGCTACATAGACTTTCAAAAACTGATTCACTCCAACTAGAAATTATACCAACAAGCTCTTCTAGCACTCCTAACATGATTAGGACTTTGAAAAAGTATGATTTCAATTTTATAACTCAATGTAACATGACAAGAAGATGGAAGAAAGATCATGGAATATAAATCACATGGATTATACACTCACTTGAGACCTCCATGGCCTCTCAATGAATCAATCTCACGAAGGAGAAAGAACCGTTATGGTTCCGTCTACACTACACAGGAAAATTGATATGATTTCAGATTTGAGACATGTTGGGAATGAAAAAGAAATGATGGGTGATCTCCTATAATCAAACACAAATTTAGTCATGATGATGGTTTGATTCTTGGCAGGGAACTACTTTCCAAGTCTGGAAAATAGCACACACGTGGTAAAGGATCACTTTACATTACCTAAATTATGTCGAAAGGTAAGATGAATAGGTGAAGAGTAGGAAGAGAATCCTACCTCTATGACTAGCACAACCTTCTCCTGATGTTAAATTCCCCAAGAGCCCAATGTAAAGCAGCTGAGGAAGTAGCCAACAGTAAGGAGAGAGTAGTTGAATCCTCCCAGGTCTGCTTCGTCAGCTTCACAACATCCCCTGCAGTAGCTCCAGCGACAACTCGAGCAAGGATAAGGGTTTCAAACACAAGGACAGTAGTTCCAGCTACGTATCTAACTCAAGAATTGTGCAAACACAGCAGTAGCATAAAAGTGGAAAGGTTCAGAAAGATAGGTACGAAGGATATCGGGGTGTATTTATAACCTCAAAGGTCTCCATGCATCGCAACACGTCAATGGTTAATGTGTCATGGTAAAAACCATGGGCTTTTACCATGTGACACGGGTTACATGCATAATCCACAAGTTATACCTGGGGGGTTAACGTGGTAAGCTCCTACCAAGGTGTTTTGGCGTTCTCAACACCCAACACGTAAGCATCACAAAAATTCCCAGAAAATCCAACCGTAATTGCCAAATAATTCAACTGGCCCATTAAGCTTGATGTAAACATATTCAAATGGTACCCATTTGTCATGAAATTTTAACCATAGACTAATATAATGGTTTTGCTAATTATGGTGATTTTATTTAATTTTTATATTTTATTTTACACTAAGTGAAAAATCACCCGAAAAATAGTCGCGTCGACTTAATCACAAAATCCGTACGTCGAAAAATTTGAATATTTATATTTCCGAGATCTCCACATTTTTCTAAAAATTATGGTATTCTCGGATTTTTATTTCGTTGTCGTTTTTCGGTGTCGCCCTATGGGAGCGCACACCTCTGTGTACGACACTGGGGTAACGTATGTTACCACTAATTAAACTCAAATTCTAATTATTTCAATTTAATGACAATACTAATGTATAATAACCATATTATTCATATTTTTCTAACATTTTTAATTTTTGGGGTGTTACAACTCTCCCCCACTAAAAGAAATTTGGTCCTCCAAATTTAACAACACAAGGAGATGGTTACTAACCTGTAAACAAGTCCGGATACTTGATCTTGATGGCATCTTCTAGTTCCCATGTTGCCTCTTCTTGTCCACGCTTACTCCATTGAATCTTCAACAAAGGAACTTCTTTGTTTCGTAGTTGCTTGATTTTTCGATCAAGAATCTGTACAGGTCTTTCCTCGTATGCTAAATTTTCTTGTATCTCCAGATCTTGATATCCAATGATGTGTTCTGGGTCATAAACATATTTTCTCAACATTGATACGTGAAAAATATCATGTACATTAGATAATTGCGGTGGTAGTGCCAATTGATATGTCATTTCTCCAATTCTTTTCAATATCTCAAATGGTCCAATGTACCTTGGACTCAACTTTCCCTTGATTCTGAATCTTCTAATTCTGCGTCGAGGAGATACTTTAAGGAATACATGTTCTCCTTGCTGAAACTCCAATTCCCTTCTCCGAAGATCAGCATAGCTTTTCTGTCGATCTTGGGCAGCTTTCATCCTATCTTGCACTAATTTGATAATTTCTGTGGTTTCTTGAATCATTTCAGGTCCAAGAATATAGGATTCTTTTAGTTCCACCCAACACAGTGGTGATCTACACTGGCGACCGTATAAGGCTTCAAATGGTGCCATTTGAATAGTAGATCGGTAACTATTATTATAGGAAAATTCCATAATTGCTAAATGAGTGTTCCAGTCATTTCCAAACTCCAATATACAAGCATGGCACATATCTTCGATAACTTGGTTTACCCGCTCAGTTTATCCGTCAGTCTGAGGATGAAATGATGTGCTAAACTTTAATTTAGTCCCCAATGCTTCTTGTAGTTCTTTCCAGAAATGTGAGGTAAATCTTGCATCCCTATCTGACACTATATCCTTCGGAATTCCATGTAATCAGACAATTTCTTTCATATATAGTGCTGATAAGACACCCACAGACCATCTTGTCTTGATTTCTAAGAAATTAGCTGACTTAGTAAGTCGATCAATGATTACCCATATGGCATCAAATCCACCTCGTGTTCTAGGTAATCCCACAATAAAATTCATACCGATACTATCCCATTTCCACTCTGGCACTTCGAGAGGTTTTAACTTTTCGGCCAGTTTTTGATGCTCGGCTTTAACTTTCTGACATGTCAGACATCTTGCTATGAAGTCCACAATGTCTTTCTTCATATTGCACCACCAGAAATGCTTCTTTAAATCTTGATACATTTTGACAGCTCCAGGATGAATGGTGTAACGTGACCGGTGAGCTTCTTCTAAAATTTGCTTTTTGATCTCGGGATTATCCGGCACACACAACCTGTCTCGGAATCGAAGATTCCCATGAATATCCTCATTAAAATCAGGTTTAAAAGTTAACTTTTCTCGAATCTCTGCCAATATAGGATCATTATCCTGTTGTTCTCCAATTTGTTTTATCAAATCTGATTGAACTATCAAGTTATCAATTACAACTTTTCCTTCTTGTGACTCAACCTTGAAGCTTAATGTGGAGAACTCTTCTAACAATTTTCATTCCTTTACTTGTAATTGAAACACCTTAGCTATAGGATTTTTGCTAAGTGCATCTGCCATAGTATTTCCTTTTCCTGAATGGTATTCAATTTTGAAATCATAATCTTTAATATATTTCATCCACCTTCTTTGTCTCATATTCAATTCTTTCTGTGAAAACAAATGCTTAAGACTTTTATGATCAGAGTACACTATAAATTGATTGTCGTATAGATAGTGCCTCCATAGCTTGAGTGCAAAAACTACTGCGGCTAATTCCAAATCATGTACTGGGTAATTTTTCTCATGAGTCTTCAATTGCCTTGATGCATAAGCAATGACTCTTCTATCTTGCATCAATACACATCCTAGTCCAATACTTGAAGCATCGGTATACACCTCAAATAATTTACCCTCTACTGGCAAGGCTAGAATTGGTGCCGATGATAGACATTCCTTTAATAATTGAAATGCTTGCTCGCAATTCTCACTCCATACAAATGCAGTTCCTTTTCTGGTCAGTTGTGTGAGAGGCGAGGCAATTCTAGAGAAATTCTAGACAAATCGCCGGTAATAACTAGCCATACCCATAAAACTTCTAACCTCAGTGAGGTTCTTTGGTTGCTCCCATTTTTGTATGGTCTCAATCTTCGAAGAGTCTACAGACAATCCTTCTTTTGAAATAATGTGTCCCAAAAACATCACTTGCTTCATCCA
Source organism: Colocasia esculenta (assembly GCA_014218235.1). Taxonomy (NCBI): domain Eukaryota; kingdom Viridiplantae; phylum Streptophyta; class Magnoliopsida; order Alismatales; family Araceae; genus Colocasia; species Colocasia esculenta. Next base: position 31,824,550 of record CM024766.1, read on the forward strand.
AAATTCACATTTACTAAACTTTGCATACAGTTTGTGATCTCGTAATAATTGCAGAGTAATCCGTAAATGTGTCTCGTATTCTTCTATGCTCTTAGAATAAATCAGTATGTCATCAATAAACACAACCACAAATTGATCCAAATAAGGTCTGAATACGTCATTCATTAGACGCATAAATGCAGCAGGTGCATTAGTTAATCCAAATGGCATCACTACAAATTCATAGTGTCCATATCTTGTTCGAAAAGCTGTTTTGTGAATATCCTACTCTTGAATTCTGAGTTGGTGATAACCAGACCTTAAATCAATTTTGGAGAAACACTGAGCACCAGACAGTTGATCAAATAGATCATCAATTCTTGGAAGTGGGTATTTGTTCTTTATAGTCAATTGGTTTAAATGTCGGTAATCTATACATAATCGCATAGACCCATCTTTTTTCTTTACGAATAACACTGGAGCACCCCAAGGTGAGGTACTAGGTCTAATAAATCATTTTTCTATCAATTCAACAACTGCCTTTTCAGTTCTTTCAACTCTTCTATTGACATTCTGTATGGTGTTCTTGAGATTGGTGTAGCTCCTGGTACCAATTCAATCGAGAAATTCACCTCTCTATTAGGTGGTATGCCAGGTAACTCTTCAGGGAAAACATCATGAAATTCCTTTACCACCGAAATATCTCCCAATCCCGTGATATCTTGATTTAGTAGAGTTATAGAAGCCAAGTACCCTTGACAACCCTTCCGTACTAGCTTACAAGCCTTAACTGCTGAAATTATTGGTATTCTCTTGGTGTAGGGTTTATCAAAAGTTATAGAACAAATTCCTTTTCCTGGAAAAGTGACTTGCCTTAATTGGCAATCTAAATTGGCATGATATTTAGATAACCAATCCATCCCAAGGATCACATCATAATCCCACATTTCCAAACATATCAAATCACCAAATAAGTTATGTCCATTAATTAGGATCTGACTAACAGGGTAATACTCCTTAAGCTTTTTACCTTCACTCAAAGGAGTTGCTACTTCCAATTGTGTAGGCAATGGGACAGATTGTATTTCCAAAGATTTAGCAAAATCATAACTAATGAAGGAGTGTGTAGCTTCTGAATCAAACAATACATGTGCAGGTTTTGAGTTTACTATTAGTGTACCTTCAATCAGTCCGCCTTCCTTCGAGGATTCAGGCTCTACCTCTTGAATAGCTTGTATTCTCCCTTGCTTTGGTTGCCTTGCTTGAGGATTCGGTTTGGCTGGCGCATTCTTGATTATCAGACAATCTGAAATTTGATGCTAAGTACTTCCACACCTGAGACATGCTCCCAATCTACGCCAACAATTTTTTGCCTTGTGTCCACAAACGTGACAATGCTTGCACACGTCCTTGCTTTCACTTGGAGCCTTCTCTGTCTTCTTTCCAGATTGCTGAACTTTCGGGGTATTTCCCGACTCAAACTTTCTCTTCCGATCCGAAGATCCTTCTCCCGACCTTCCTTTAATTTTTTCCACCATATCATTTGCAGCTTCCAAAGCCAAAGCTCTTTTGACCATATCCGAATACGTAGTAATCAGATGTGAAGTTAACTGCATAATATAGATAGGACGTAGTCCATTCATGAACCTCTTGGCTTTTAACTTATCCGTGGCTATGAGATGTGGAGCATACTTAGACAATCGAGCGAACTGAGCCTCACATTCAGACACTGACATTCTTAGTTGTTTCAGATTAGCAAACTCATTTGCTTTCTTTTCCTGAACAACCTCGGAAAAGTACTGGTCATTAAACAACTCCACAAATTCATCCCAACTAATTTGGGTCAAATCCTCTAAAGTGGATATTACTATTTCCCACCACGCTCTAGCGTCGCGTTCCAACTGAAAAGTTACCAACCGGATCTTCTCTTCCTCGGTGCATTTAATTACTCCAAATATCCTTTCAATATCTCTTAACCAATTTTCCGCCTCGCTTGGGTCTGTACTTCCTACAAATCTTGGAGGATCTAAACTTCGGAAATCCCTGAATAGACTTGTCCCATTATGGCTGTTATTCTTAGCTGCAGTCCTCATCACTCAGGTCAAGTCATGCATCGAACTTTCCATTTTTCTCCAATTGGTGTCACTTCCTTCCATAATTAAGTTGGAAATATATCTGAAACATACAATAGGGCATACATTAATTCCACAGTCCATCCAAACTTGCATTCATCACATACACATTTCAAATCCATCTAACACACCATTTCTATTCATCAACCAAATATTTACATCAAAACATACATCATAAACCAACAGCTAAGTCACTGCCATTCCTCCTTCCAACTTTTCACAGTACAAAACATACTTTCACTAACCTCTCACTTTCCCTTCACATGGGAGTTATATATACATTCAGTATTTAAACAAAAGGAGAGGTTTACAAAAAGAAGGACAAGTTGCCTAAGTCCCTTCTAGTTCTGGGTCAGGTCGATAACCGACTCTGCAGGTGGTGGCTGCTATGCTTCTCCGGCTCCAAGGTATAATTCCCTTGCCGCATCGGTTAAAGCTTCCCAATACCCTTCAAACTGGTGAAGCAGCATATCTTGCCCCAGCCTGAGATTGTCTAGCCTACACATGACTTGAGTCATTACTTCCAATGAAGCACCAGGATTGCCGGCAAAGAAAGCACCCGCAGTCAAATTAAGCACTTCTTCCTTAATTTGCATATGAGCTTCCTACTGGGCTTGGGCATACAGCTCAATGTCTTGACGTAGCATTTCTAATGCTGCTACCATCCTTTCTTGGGCATTCATGTCCATACTGAAACAAATATCAAGTTAAGCATTTACATAATTACAAATACCATGCTAACTAATCCCATGTTTCTACCCCAACTCACTGGTTATCCCTAGGTTTATCGAACTAGTGCTCTGATACCAATTTATCTGTCACGTTCTAGAAAAATTACATTTACTGAATATGACCGATATTATTACAAGAACTAACATAAACGTTTATACATAAACAACTAGTTTAGCGGAAGCTTATTACATGACATCCTTCATTATAGTCTAAATGAGGAACATGCAAAAGTAAATTGTAGCCTTATTACATTTCCACTTATCTACAATGAAAACAAAAGATGACAGCAATGCTTGTCATGGTGTGGACCACTCAGCACACAAAATTCCATTAAGCTTCATCTTCATTGGGCCCACCTGAAAATGGTAAATTGAATGAGCTAACTAGCCCAGTAGAACTCAATTCCATTAATTGAAAAGGATTTAGATGTAAATTCTCAAGGTAAGAACAGGTATAGATTGCTAGCACTGGGTATTCAAACAATGATCGAATGAATCAATGTGATAACAGGTATTGAACAAGAATAGTTTAGAAACAAGATCAATAACTTAGGATGATACTTGAACTCAGAATCAGACACATTTTCACACACACAAGCATGATGTGGTGACTAATCAAACAGAATTGATGTATGCCAACATCCAGAAATTCTTATCACTCCCGCACGGCCACTGATGAATTCGGGCGCTCCCCCCAGGACTGAACCAGCCCTTTATTTGCCAGGCATATTTATCGAACGAGTCCCAAAGACTCACAACTTGTCATCATAACACATTCATCCTTTTAAAGGATCAAGGACACACAAAGATTCACTCATGGTTTGCACACAAGAATTAAGGAACTTTGTTCCTTCATTGATTTCAGAAATTGATGCTCTCACAAGGTCAATTATGTTCGGAACTTTGAAGTGATAATTCATGGTAAAAGGAAAAGAAGCTTGACTGGTTTAGTAGGGGTTTAAGTGGTAGAAACATCCATGAATGAGTGAGCATTTAGTTAGAACAATTGGGCATAGTTCCGATCAAGAAATGAGTCAAGATAGGTGCAGAAATTTTTGGACTGACTGTGCCTATCGACAGCCAGGGTGTTGCTGTCGACAGGTAGGGCTTTCCCAGAAGCTGAAATCTCAGCCTGGCAGTGGCTGTCGACAGCCAGGAATGTTGCTGTCGATAGCCCCTGTCAGGTTCCATTTTCTGGGTTTTGGACAGAGGCCCCTGTCGACAGGTAAATGCATGGATGTCGACAGGTGCTGCATAGACTTTCAAAAACTGATTCACTCCAACTAGAAATTGTACCAACAAGCTCTTCTATCACTCCTAACATGATTTGGACTTTGAACAAGTATGATTTCAGTTTTATAACTCAATGTAACATGACAAGAAGATGGAAGAAAGATCATGGAATATAAATCACATGGATGATTAGCAAGAAATTAAGCTCAAGGGAAATTGAATGGGAAAGCACTTCTCTTAGAACTCTCTTCTCTTTTTCCATTAATCACTTATCAAGTACACTCACCTGAGACCTCCATGGCCTCTCAATGAATCAATCTCACGAAGGAGAAAGAACCGTTATGGTTCCGTCTACACTACACAGGAAAATTGATATGATTTCAGATTTGAGACATGTTGGGAATAAAAAAGAAATGATGGGTGATCTCCTATAATCAAACACAAATTTAGTCATGATGATGGTTCAATTATTGGCAGGGAACTACTTTCCAAGTCTGGAAAATAGCACACACGTGGTAAAGGATCACTTTACATTACCTAAACTATGTCGAAAGGTAAGATGAATAGGTGAAGAGTAGGAAGAGAATCCTACCTCTATGACTAGCACAACCTTCTCCTGACGTTAAATTCCCCAAGAGCCCAACGTAAAGCAGCTGAGGAAGTAGCCAACAGTAAGGAGAGAGTAGTTGAATCCTCCCAGGTCTGCTTCGCCAGCTTCACAACATCCCCTACAGCAGCTCTAGCGCCAGCTCGAGCAAGGATAAAGGTTGCAAACACAAGGATAGTAGTTCCAGCTACGTATCTAACTCAAGAATTGTGCAAACACAGTAGCAGCATAACAGTGGAAAGGTTCAGAAAGATAGGCATGAAGGATATTGGGGTTTATTTATAACCCCAAAGGTCTCCATGCATCTCAACACGTCAATGGTTAATGTGTCATGGTAAAAACCATGGGCTTTTACCATGTGACACGGGTTACATGCATAATCCACAAGTTATACCTGGGGGGTTAACGTGGTAAGCTCCTACCAAGGTGTTTTGGCGTTCTCAACACCCAACACGTAAGCATCACAAAAATTCCAAGAAAATCCAACCGTAATTGCCAAATAATTCAACTGGCCCATTAAGCTTGATGTAAACATATTCAAATGGTATCAATTTGTCATGAAATTTTAACCATAGACTAATATAATGGTTTTGCTAATTATGGTGATTTTTATTTAATTTGTAGATTCTATTTTACACTAAGTAAAAAATCACCCGAAAAATGGTCGCGCTGACTTAATCACAAAATCCGTACGTCCAAAAATTTGAATATTTATATTTATGAGATCTCCACATTTTTTTGGAAATTATGGTATTCTCAGATTTTTATTTCGTTGTCGTTTTTTGGTGTCGCCCTGTGGGAGCGCGCACCTCTGTGTACGACACTGGGGTAACGTATGTTACCACTAATTAAACCTAAATTCTAATTATTTCAATTTAATGACAATACTAATGTATAATAACCATATTTTTCATATACTTCTAACATTTTTAATTTTCGGGGTGTTACAGCGAGCTTGTTCGGTTGTGGTACCCTGCTTCGATATGGGTCCCTCTGAGGTTGACGTGTTGTCCTCAACCTCTGCGGTTGTTTTGGCTTCTGTGTGGTTGTGCGTCCTTTTGGTGGTTGGCATGTTGGTACCCACTCTGAGCCCTGTGTGTGTCTGGCGGGTGTGCTGCCAATTGCTCATTAGTTCTTCGTTGTGCATGGTGTTGGTGAGTTTGTAAGCCGACGGCAGAGTCTCCTGTTGGTTCATCCGGTGTCAGTGAGGTCTATTGGCTTGCTAGTACTCGACCACGTGGTTTGTCAACATTGTGAGGTGTCCCGTTTTAGCTTAACCTCAGATGTCTTTCGTGCTTCCATCGCGATATGTTGCATTGTAGAGCGTGCAATTTCCCAGTATTGTGGCTCCGCGTGCGTTTGGTGTCCTTGTCGGACCACGAGGAAGGTCTGGGTAAGACCTAGTGGTGACAGTGGATGTCGTTTTCGTGTGTTAAGGTTTCTCCGCATGCACTAGCTATCCCTGTTGGACCGCGAGGAAGGTCTGGGTAAGACCTAGCGGTGGCGGTGGACGTTGTTTCGTGCGGTGAGGATTCTCCACGAGCGTGTTCTCACTCTCGTTCTTATCTCTCGCGTGGTTTCTCGGTTGGGCTGGTGACCGATGCTAGATGCTGCTAGTAGTGTGAGGCTGTTCTCCTGAGTGTTGTGCTTGACTCTCAGGCATTTTTCCTGGTTCTTGTCAGCAACTATGTACTCTGTCAGGTTTTGCTGGCAATAGAGTGAGTTGCTGACCGGAGATTCTCATGTTGCTATCGGCAATCGCGTCCTCTGTCGGGTTTTGCTGGCAACAGAGTGGGTTGCTGGTCGGCTGGTCCCAACAGCGGGGTCTGTTGGTGGCTGCAGTTGTGAGGTTTTTGGCTGGCATTTTTTTGCCATTCGGATCGGATTTGGCGTTGCTCGACACCTGTGGTTGTTGTTCCGTTTGGACGCCCCACGTGTGGCTGGAGTGAGCTGTTGGATTCTCGACTTGGTGCTCCACCCGTGTTTGGAGCGTGTTGTGAGCCGTTGGTTTTCTGTTGTGTGCTCCCCATGTGTTTGGAGCCTGTTGTGTGAGCCGTTGGTTTTCCGGCTTTGTGTGCTCCGTGCATGTTTGGTGGTGCGGTTGTTGCCACGAGGAGTGTTGAACCACTCATATATTTTACCCTTTTATTTTGGTGATAATAAAATTTATGTTTAATTAATTATTATTAAAAATATTTAATATCATGTTTTTCTTAATAAATATAAATTTACATGATTAATTGAATATTAAATATATTTAATACCATGATTTTTCTAATAATAAATTAAATATCATGATTTTCTAATAAATATAATTTTATGACATTATTCTGTAATGATTTGCACTAAACAGATAAATGGATTCCATTCAATATATATATGGATTTCAGTTCAAAGTGCCACATCGATTTGGTCTCATAACGATTTGATAAGTGACTCTCATAAGGATTCCTTTGTACCCACACAGATTATCACACAGATTACCACACAGATTATCACACAGATTACCACACAGATTACCACACAGATTACCACACAGATTACCACACAGATTATCACACAGATTACCACACAGATTACCACACAGATTATCACACAGATTACCACACAGATTACCACACAGATTACCACACAGATTACCACACAGATTATCACACAGATTACCACACAGATTACCACACAGATTATCACACAGACTCCTTTGAAACTCATAAGGATTCCTTTGTAACTCACACAGACTCCTTTGTAACTCATAGGATTCCTTTGTAACTCACACAGACTCCTTTGAAACTCATAAGGATTCCTTTGTAACCCACACAGACTTCTCATAACGATTCCTTTGTAACCCACACAGACTCTCATAAGGATTCCTTTGTAACTCTCATAAGGATTCCTTTGTAACTCTCACATGGATTCCTTTGTAACTCTCACATGGATTCCTTTGTAACTCTCATAAGGATTCCTTTGTAACTCTCACATGGATTCCTTTGTAACTCTCACATGGATTCCTTTGTAACTCTCATAAGGATTCCTTTGTAACTCTCACATGGATTCCTTTGTAACTCTCATAAGGATTCCTTTGTAACTCTCATAAGGATTCCTTTGTAACTCTCATATGGATTCCTTTGTAACTCTCACATGGATTCCTTTGTATCTCTCATAAGGATTTGCTCTCACATCGATTCCTTTGTAAAATATGGATTTCACTTAAACATAGATTTATTTTATATTTCAAAATATTTTTTGGCATCTAGTGAAAAAGTCAAATATTCTTGATTTGCGTAATCCTCTATCTTTCTGACAGGAGATCTTTTTGCTTATCTCTCTAAATCTTTTCTTTCCTGCCAACAAAAAGGGATTACTTACCACTTCTGGGTGGCATCAGGAAACATAAAGGTATGAGCCTTTTTGACAGAAACACTCTTTTATCTAAACACTTTTTTCTATGCTTGCAGACCTCGTAGACCACAAATTATCAGAAGAAAGAGAAGATGAGCAACGGCTAGAACTCCAACGGATTTATTCAAATTGCTCATATAAAAGATGAAGCAAGGCTGAAGAAGAAGTATGAGCTTTCCTGAAGATTTTTCAAGAGTGTACATCCGGGAAGAACCTCAACTCCACATACACTCAAAGGAAAAGAGAGAAAGAGCCTGAGCCCAAGAAGAAGTGTTCAAGCATCTAAAGCACTGAAGCATTCAAGCTCCTTCTCCTCTCTTCTCTCTCTCTCTGTGTGCATCTTGTAATCTGGGGGAGAGAGTCTTTTGCTGAGAGTTCTTTTGGTTGGTTTTTATTTGTTCCAACTCTCAGCTTTGTTCTTTCTTTTCTAAGAAAGATCCTTGTCCGGCTATAGGACTGTATACAGTTGTTAACCTAGCTAGGGGTTAGTGTCTAGTAGAACCGCACTGGGGTTTGTACCAGGAGGTTGGCTTCTTTACCTGTAAGAGAAGTGGGCTGCCTTCTTGCCCGGGAAAGAGAAGAAGACCAGCTGGGGTGCTGGGTGTTGTAGTGTCCTTAAGGGGGACTGTACCCTTGGTTAGTGAAATCCCAAGAGGTTGCTTGGGGACTGGACGTAGGACTTCCATGTGGGAAGGGCCGAACCAGGATAAATCTCTTGTGTTATTTGTGTGATTGTTTATTTGCTTCCGCACTGCTACTCTTTATCACACCAAACTAACCAAACCTTCAAGTGTTAATTTCTGTGTTTAAGTTTCTATTTCAGATCTCAGAAAAACCTATTCACCCCCCCTCTAGGTTAGCTTGCTGCCGTACCAAAAGGGCCAACAAGTGGTATCAGAGCGGGTCTCTGATCATTCAAAGAAGATCCAACGATCTTAGAGCAAAGATCTATGGCAGCTCAAGGATATGCTGAAGGTCAATCAGTCACCAGACCTCCATTCTTTGACGGAGAAGATTATCAATACTGGAAAATGAGAATGGAATGCTTCATTCGAGGCACAGACTTTGATCTGTGGCAGGTAATTGAGGTAGGTGATTTTGTTATTGTTCCTATTGAAGGCACTACTGCCATTACACCTGCTGATAAAAGTAAATTATCTTTAAACTTTAAAGCTAAGAACTACTTATGTTGTGCCTTATCCAAAAGAGAATTTAGTAGAGTGTCTGCATGCAAATCTGCTAAAGAAATTTGGGATAAACTGCAGATAACTTATGAAGGAACGGATAAAGTGAAACAAACTAGAATAGATATTCTTGTTTCACAATATGAACAATTTAAAATGCTTCCAAGCGAAAACATTACTACTATGTATAATAGATTTTCAAGCATAGTAGTAGGCTTAAATTCTCTTGGTAAAACTCTTTCCAATGAAGAAACCGTTAGAAAAATACTTAGGTCCTTAACTATTTCATGGACACCTAAAGTAACTGCTATTGAAGAGGCCCATGATTTAACCAAATTGTCAATTGATAATTTAATAGGTTCTCTCATGGCACATGAAATAAATATGGAGCGATTGTCTGAAAGCTCATCTAAGAAGAAATGTACTAATGCTCTTAAGGTTGTAGCTGCTCCTTCCACTTCTTCTTCTAGCTCCAAAAATGCAGATTCTGAAGATAGTGACGTAGATGAAGTTCTGTCCAAGCTTCAGAAAATTTTCAAGAAGAAGAAAAATGGATCAAGAAGGATTCAAAAGAAAGAGAGAAAAGAAAAAGAACCAGTCTGCTATGAATGCAGAAAACCTGGACATCTAAGACCGGATTGTCCAAGACTCAAGAAGACTGTCAAATTGAGAAACCCAAGAAGCAGCACAAGAAATTTAAAAGAAGAGCCATGGCAGCTGCTTGGGAAAATGAAGAGACCACATGCTCAGAATCATCATGCTCAGAATCAGAGAAAGAGCAGGTAAATCTAGCCCTCATGGTAGGACTAGATGAGGTACATCCTAACTTATCTTTTGATTCTTGCACATATTCAGGATCAGAATCTGAAGACTTAGAAGAAGTATTTAATGAACTATATGAAAAACATAAAATGTTGTAAAAGAATTAAAGAATCTGAAAAACAACACTATTTGCTTAGAAAACACCAATTCTGATCTTAAATCCGAATTGGAGCAACTAGAAAAACAATTAAAGGATAGTAAAGATAACATTTATCTTTTGAATGAATATTTAAAAAATAAGGAGAATGAAAAATTAGAGTTAGAAGAAAAATTAAAACTCTAACTAAAGAAAATCTGTATTTAAAAGAATCAGTTGGAAAATTAACTAAAGGAAAAACATCTTTAGCCCTATGCTTAAACGGATCAAAATCTGGAAATAACAAACAAGGGCTTGGTTATACACCTCCAGAAAAAGGAAAACAAGTAATAAACTCAGGAAAATATCCTTTACCAAAATTTGTAAAAGAAACCAAAATGCCTCAGAAAAAGGAACCTGAAACAACCAAGCTTTATCAAAAGAATAAGGTTTCTAAAAATTATGTTCAAATCATGCATCACAAAGGCAATAAGAACTGCAAAACAAATTATATTCATTGCTGCTCTCATTGCAATAAACTAGGACACACTGTGAACACCTGCACAACTAAGCACTTAGTTTGGATTCCTAAAGGTTATTTTCATGCATCTAACCATCAAGGACCCAAAAAGATTTGGGTACCTACTTCTGAGTAGTTTATTTGCAGGATGGCCTTGGAGCATCAGGAACAAAGGATGCTCAAGGAACTGGTGACTGCCAGCTCTTCATCCATCTCATATCTGAAGAGGGAGTAGTCATTAATTTATTTTTAAATTTAATATTACTAACAATTATTTACAAGTTTCATTCAGGTAGAATCTCTCATTCAGGGGGAGCACAGATTAAGGGGGAGTTATTCATTTATGTCAATCATTGTTGAACCCCTCAATGGTAAGAATTTCTTTCACAAAGGGGAGAGAATGCAATGGTAAGAACCTTCCTTTTTGGTTTGTGACAAAAAGGGGAGAGTATGCATGGTATGCATTATCTTTGAATTTTCTGTATTTTCTATGCTTTACGTATTTTTATGCGAAAATTCTCATAAATTTTGTCATCACCAAAAAGGGGGAGATTGTTGAACCACTCCTATATTTTACCCTTTTATTTTGGTGATAATAAAATTTATGTTTAATTAATTATTATTAAAAATATTTAATATCATGTTTTTCTTAATAAATATAAATTTACATGATTAATTGAATATTAAATATATTTAATACCATGATTTTTCTAATAATAAATTAAATATCATGATTTTCTAATAAATATAATTTTATGACATTATTCTGTAATGATTTGCACTAAACAGATAAATGGATTCCATTCAATATATATATGGATTTCAGTTCAAAGTGCCACATCGATTTGGTCTCATAACGATTTGATAAGTGACTCTCATAAGGATTCCTTTGTACCCACACAGATTATCACACAGATTACCACACAGATTATCACACAGATTACCACACAGATTACCACACAGATTACCACACAGATTACCACACAGATTATCACACAGATTACCACACAGATTACCACACAGATTATCACACAGATTACCACACAGATTACCACACAGATTACCACACAGATTACCACACAGATTATCACACAGATTACCACACAGATTACCACACAGATTATCACACAGACTCCTTTGAAACTCATAAGGATTCCTTTGTAACTCACACAGACTCCTTTGTAACTCATAAGGATTCCTTTGTAACTCACACAGACTCCTTTGAACTCATAAGGATTCCTTTGTAACCCACACAGACTTCTCATAACGATTCCTTTGTAACCCACACAGACTCTCATAAGATTCCTTTGTAACTCTCATAAGGATTCCTTTGTAACTCTCACATGGATTCCTTTGTAACTCTCACATGGATTCCTTTGTAACTCTCATAAGGATTCCTTTGTAACTCTCACATGGATTCCTTTGTAACTCTCACATGGATTCCTTTGTAACTCTCATAAGGATTCCTTTGTAACTCTCACATGGATTCCTTTGTAACTCTCATAAGGATTCCTTTGTAACTCTCATAAGGATTCCTTTGTAACTCTCATATGGATTCCTTTGTAACTCTCACATGGATTCCTTTGTATCTCTCATAAGGATTTGCTCTCACATCGATTCCTTTGTAAAATATGGATTTCACTTAAACATAGATTTATTTTATATTTCAAAATATTTTTTGGCATCTAGTGAAAAAGTCAAATATTCTTGATTTGCGTAATCCTCTATCTTTCTGACAGGAGATCTTTTTGCTTATCTCTCTAAATCTTTTCTTTCCTGCCAACAAAAAGGGATTACTTACCACTTCTGGGTGGCATCAGGAAACATAAAGGTATGAGCCTTTTTGACAGAAACACTCTTTTATCTAAACACTTTTTTCTATGCTTGCAGACCTCGTAGACCACAAATTATCAGAAGAAAGAGAAGATGAGCAACGGCTAGAACTCCAACGGATTTATTCAAATTGCTCATATAAAAGATGAAGCAAGGCTGAAGAAGAAGTATGAGCTTTCCTGAAGATTTTTCAAGAGTGTACATCCGGGAAGAACCTCAACTCCACATACACTCAAAGGAAAGAGAGAAAGAGCCTGAGCCCAAGAAGAAGTGTTCAAGCATCTAAAGCACTGAAGCATTCAAGCTCCTTCTCCTCTCTTCTCTCTCTCTCTGTGTGCATCTTGTAATCTGGGGGAGAGAGTCTTTTGCTGAGAGTTCTTTTGGTTGGTTTTTATTTGTTCCAACTCTCAGCTTTGTTCTTTCTTTTCTAAGAAAGATCCTTGTCCGGCTGTAGGACTGTATACAGTTGTTAACCTAGCTAGGGGTTAGTGTCTAGTAGAACCGCACTGGGGTTTGTACCAGGAGGTTGGCTTCTTTACCTGTAAGAGAAGTGGGCTGCCTTCTTGCCCGGGAAAGAGAAGAAGACCAGCTGGGGTGCTGGGTGTTGTAGTGTCCTTAAGGGGGACTGTACCCTTGGTTAGTGAAATCCCAAAGGTTACTTGGGGACTGGACGTAGGACTTCCATGTGGGAAGGGCCGAACCAGGATAAATCTCTTGTGTTATTTGTGTGATTGTTTATTTGCTTCCGCACTGCTACTCTTTATCACACTAAACTAACCAAACCTTCAAGTGTTAATTTCTGTGTTTAAGTTTCTATTTCAGATCTCAGAAAAACCTATTCACCCCCCCTCTAGGTTAGCTTGCTGCCGTACCAAAAGGGCCAACCATGTGAGACTTAGTGGCTTTTCGCACCCGCGCTTCGTGTGCTTCACGCGTGTTTGGCTGTGCGATTGTTGCCACGGAGGTCGTGTTGAGACTTAGTGGCTTCTTCGCGCCGGTGTTGCGTCTGCTCCTTGTGTTTTGTTTTGTTCCTCAGGATCTCTTGGGTTTACCCGAATTTCTAGGATGAAATTGTTTTAAGGGGGGGTAGAATGTGAGACCCAGCTTCTTGGCTTTCCATCCTGCATCTTGGATGACTGGCCACTAACGTGTTTGGACTGGGCGACGCGTTAGTGTCGCGTCGTGTGTGTCCGACGCGTCAGTCATCCTTGTCACGACGAGCTTGTGCATCGCGTTCTTGTCACTTCCAGCTTTCCTGTCTCGTTCTTGTCACGACCGGTCAACGAGTTGCGACAGTGTTCCGTCGTTTCGGTCATCTGACGCCTGTCAGGGTGGCAGATGTGTCAGTACGACATGTCATGTTGTTGCGGAGTCCCTGGGGGATGCGTTCTTGTCGCGGTGCATTGACCCGTCATGTTAAGGTCCTTAACACAATGCGTCGCCCCGTCGCGTCTTGGGTGCCGAAGGCTTAAGGCCTTGGCTAGTGACCCCTTCTCTCTTTTCCTCCTTCCCCTCTCTTCTCCTCCCCCTCAGGCAGTGCTCCGCCTACCTCTCTCCCCTTTGTGTGTTTCAGGTGAGGAGGGTCGTGCTCTTGTCCTTGGCATTGTGGAGCTTGCGTGGGGCGAGGAGGAGGTGGCCAATCCGACGTGAAGGGCCCCCAATGGGTTCGGTTCTTTGGTTAAGATAGGGATTGCTTGTGCTCTTCTCGATCTGGGTGGATTGGGAGCTTCTCATGCTTTCTAGTTAGTTTAGATAGCTTCTCCATGCTCCCCTCCCCCGTGTGGTATGTGTGTGGCTTGTGGGTGGCCCCGGGATGGAGCATCTTGTGGGTCTGCCTCTCTGCTGGTGTCGCGACTACGGTGCGCGTCGTGACACCAGAAGAGGCGTCTGCCTGGTCGGGCGTGACCTTATCGCAACTCGTTTTCCTATCGCGATAAGGATCGTAGTCGCGACGTGTTTTCCTTTGCCCTGTCGCGATAGGGTTGCTGTCGCGGTGCCCTTCCCCATCGCGATGGTATCGCAACGGCCTAGGGGGATGCGATAGTACTTGTGTTAGCTTGGGTGTTTCCGTGGTTCCGGTTGGGGTGTCGGCGTGTGCCCCTGGGCTGGCTTGCCCTTATGACCTTGTGGTGGGGAACGCGGCAGGTTACCTCCCTACGTTCAGTGACCGAAGGTGACACCTTCATGGCCATGTCCTAGCGGTGGTTCCAGGAGGCTCGCGTCTGTCTAATAATCGATTGTTCGACGGCCAATCGATTATTAGCAGAGCGATGTTTTTTGTACTATTTGGTGGTGTTCCAAGGTTTTGGCTTGCTCGTGCATGCCTTGGTTGGCCGACGGCCCTCTCGAGGGTCCGTGCGTGCCTCGTGCTTGCTAGGCTTGTCGTGGGTTACAAGCTAGCGGTTCGGTGTGGTTCTTGTTGTGCTTGCCCCACCTATTCGCCCTGTGCTTGGCACTTGAGGGCTTGTCCTGTTCAGAGGTTGTCTCTGTTGCCTGAGACCCCCATCCTCAGGAGCCGGTTGAGGGAGTGCTCTAAGCTACAAGTGTGCTCGAGTTGGTAGCCAAGTTGGCGGACTCTGGAGCTGAGGGGAAAATGAGGTTTAGACAGCGGTGCTGAGTCATTTTTAGAGCTCTCTTGTCTGGGACGGGATGCCGAGGTTGTCGATGTGTTTTCTTCCCAGCATGGCCTAGACAATCCTTTTCTCACTGCCTCTCTCTGCGTTGGTTCTGGAGCAACGTAGTGGTGCTAGGCATGGGACCGCAGCGTGGCCAGGCTGTGGTGGTGCGTACATGTCACGCCCTGATATTTTAGCAGCGGAATAAATACCGGGGGACGTGAACGATACAAACAGACGTATCACAGTTGAATAGCGCAGAGTCACAATTGAATATAATAACACTTTTCAGATCATAATAACATCATCAAAGGTACTCTTTATTTCATTTCATTCAACTAGATGCGATCTCACATAAGAAGAATCGTCTGAAAAGGTTTATTAATCAAATAACAATGTTTCTCTAATACATCGTCTACTAAAATTTCTATTTCTAAGATGACAACTGTTCATATGATGGGTGCTCGTCACTCTTGCCCTGTCCCATCTGACTCCACTGGTTCCTCATCACTACCTGAAAAAGGGCAGGATGATAGGGGTGAGCAAACTAGCTCAGTAGGATTTACATCTCAATAACGTGCGGGCACTAATATACATGATTAACATTTTAAATGGGTAGATATGCACATGAATATGATGACAATGTATGCAATGCTAACAGATCGAATAGCAGAATAGAACGGATATCATATCAGATCAAAATGTCGAATTACATATACAATGAACAGATATTTCAAGAGTAGATCATATCAAAGAGATTGGCCATATTCAAACAGATATCATGTATTCACATGAACAGACGTATCATATCAAATCTTATCATATCAGATCAAATCAAACTTATCATATCAAACGAAGGCACAACTTTCACAACTCTTGCTTATTTGTTTGTGCTATGACAAGCACCAGAAGTCCATACTCCCTCGGTTAATAAGTACGTTGGGGTGCTCCTCCCCAGGACCAGACCAGGCCCCTTTATTTGCACAGGCATTGGATCAAATTGGGACCGGAGTCCCTCGTTGTGCCGAACAAACAGATTCATATTATGGCCACAGAGTTTCAATAACAAGCTCGTAGTAAAAGAAACATGATCATTCATAGAGTCAAGGTATGGCAAACAGCTCAAAAGAACAAGGCAGGATAACGACATATCTTATGTTTCATAGTTCATTAATGTCTTGACATGAGGATGTTTCTAAAGACAGATCGTATGTAGAACATGTGCTTTCCTAACATGTATGCATATGACACATAATTAATTTAACACCGGGAAACAGGTAATCCATGAAACTCACATGCAAATCATAACATTGACACCACTAACATGTCCATACTAAAATGTATTCATCCCCACATTCATATCATATTCTTATCTTATCAATTGGCAATAAGCAAGATCACAAGATAATCCAATGGACTTAAGATCAATCACATTTACACATTAGAATCGTATTCAGATCATTACTATTTTTCAATGGGTTGATTTATTTTAGGTTCATGCATACTATATAATATCATGCACATGCTAGTAAACATCATGAAATGATCAGACCCAAAAATATGCAAATTTCTTGTAAGGGTAGTGTCGACACTAGATCAAGTGGCGTCGACATAATGCCTCAAACACAAGACAAAATCATGCAAAACTGGTCAAGTAGTGTCGACACTAGATCAAGTAGTGTCGAGACAATGCTTCAAATACAAGGCAAAATGATCAAGTAGTGTCGACACGAGATCAAGTAGTGTCGACACTAGAGACAGCTTCCAGAAAACCTTCTGGCCAATATGGGACAGTGTGTCGACACTAGATCAAGTAGTGTCGACACTAGATCAGCTCCTAGAAACTTTCTGGGTCAAACTGGGGGAGTGTGTCAACACTAGATCAGGTAGTGTCGACACTAGAGAGCTTCCCAGAACACTTTCTGGGCTGTTTTGGGACAGTGTGTCGACACTACCTCAAGTAGTGTCGACACTAGTGGCCCTTCCAGAACAAAACACATGGTCAGGTGTAACCAGAAAACACTTCTCATGCAATGATTCACTTCCACCTCTTATAACTCTCTAACGGATGACATTTAGACAAAACATTCAACACGAAAGATGACGAAGACAACTAGAAGAAGAACTTTTATGTTGGGGGTTTGATCAAATTCGGTCTCTAATCCCAAGAAAACATATGAAGAACAAAAAGTCAAGTGTAGCCCGAAATCACAGTATCACACAGAGACTCTCTTATCATGCTCCTAACTCTATAACCAAATACTTTTGGACAAAACGTCCAACATAGAAGATGATCATGACTTCAATTAGAAGAACTTTCATGAAGAACATTTAGTCAAATTCGGTCGCGAATCACATGCATAATAAGAAGAATGGGAAAAGCCCTAACTATGCGAGACTTCGGGAAAACCACGAATACATAATGTATACTCCATGAAAACTAGTCAAACCAAGTGCAAATGAACCTAGACTCAAAGAACTACATGATGGTGTTGGCTTTCTTTAATCTTGGCCCGAGAACACCTGTCTTTATGAAGATCTAAGACCAGTCGATGTTCTGGATGCAACAGAGGATGTAGGGGATGAAGCTCCAGGTTCCCAGCCTTTTCTCCTTTTCCTCAGAAGCTCTAGCCTGCCTCCAAACGACCCCAACTCGTTGTTAAACCTTCCCCAAGAGTTTGAGGATGAGTTCTTATAGATTTAGGTTGTAGTTAAGAGTCCTAACGAGACTAGGAAAGGGGCTGCGAATTCTGTTTCCTAGTTTCCAAGAAATCTGGGATTCTCTCACCCAAAGGAGGTAGCAAAGGTTTAGGAAACCACCTCTTAGAGTTGGGTTCGGTTTTGGCTTACCTTACATGACTAATCACCCATCTTTTAACCCTATATTGCCCTCTCTAATTATTGCATAATTACATACACGAATTTCTGGGTATTTTCTTGTCCCAGATTTTTATCCTTGGGCCAAATGTACTCCATTGACCCAATCTTGTTAATGGGTTATTAATACATAATGTTGTGAGTCTCTCCAACATGTTTATTTAATTTATGGTCGGGTTATTTTTCCGTGTTAACAATTTTCCGACTTAGTTTCCTAATTCGGGTAACTTGGTCACGTGTGACATATACTCGGCCAATCAGATTTTCTGTTGCACAAATTCCTTGGTGGAACACTTATGGATAATATTTAGGGTTGGTTTATAATTTTTACGGAATTTTCAGATGTGTTTTCTCACGTACGATAGTGGTACGTAAGTTCTATCATTCCAAAATACGGAAGTTATTTATTTACTAATTTCATACTTGAATTTGTTCATGGGTCATAAGTTGTCCATTGGTCTAATTTATTTTATGGACTATCCCCACACATTTTTTGGAGTCCACCATAAATTTCTCATTTAGTTTATGATCTCCTTTTATACACCTGATAATGGGTTGTCCAACTTATTTCCTAACTATGATAATAAGTCACAATAACTCTTGAACATACCTCAAATGACTTTTATTGACCCAAATTTCTTTATGGATCATTAGAGGATACTATTTGAAGTCCATCTATGATTTTTATTTAATTTTCTGACTCATCTAAGTATGTGTGTTAATGATTTCCTGACTTATTCCTTGATTACGACACTCAGTCGCAAAACGTCTTAAACTTGGACCATCCGATTTCCTTTTGCACAAATTACTTCATGGGTCATTAGGGAGCATTATTTAGAGTTGAACTATGATTTTTATGAAATTTGCTAATGGGTTTTTGTATGTATGATAATGACACGTGCATTTTTGCTATTTCACCAATATTGATTTTATCGTTTTCGATTTATTTCTAATTTTCCAATTACCGAATTTCCGGGGTGTTACAGTACATTCTTGTGGTGTTCTGTGGTGGCTCTGTCTTGCTCTTCCGGGGAGGTTAGAGGCAGGAGCCAGGCTGGCGAGCAGAGGGAGTGGCCGGCGTGTCCTCCTCTTGGCTGCCAGTGGCGGTGGCTTGGTTGCTGTAGTTGCGACGGTGTTTCCTCACGACGTTTCCAAGTGTTATTCGTTGCCCTAGCTTGCACAGAGGTTATAGCCTGGCCGTGCCTAGTTTCCGTAGGCATTGTTGGCCCATGCTTCTGGTAGTTTCCACTTCGGTGTCCTCTCAGTTCCGTAGTCCCGTTCCTTGGTGCCAGTTCATGGTGGCACTGGTGGGTGTGGTTTCCTGACCTCGTGGTGTGTCCGGGGTCCGGGGTGTTGAACCACTCTATATTTTACCCTTATATTTTGGTGATAACAAAATTTATGATTAATTAAATATTATTAAATATATTTAATATCATGTTTTCCAAGTGAAATATAAATTTATGATATTTTGGTGATAACAAAACTTATGATTAATTAAATATTATTAAATATATTTAATATTATGTTTTTCCTAATAAATATAAATTTATGGAATTATTGATGTATGATTTGCACTAAAAAGCTAAATCAATGCCCATTCAATATACATCGATTTCAGTTCACAAAGTGCCACATCGATTTGCTTGAAAACATGGATTTCACTGCAACATCGATTTGCTTGAAAACATGGATTTGCCTCTCACATCGATTTGGTAAGTGAAACATCGATTTGCTTCAAACATCGATTTGGTAAGTGAAACATCGATTTGCTTCAAACATCGATTTGGTAAGTGAAACATGGTTTTGCTCTCACATCGATTTGCTCTCATAAGGATTCGGTCTCATAAGGATTTGATAAGTGAAACATGGATTTGCTCTCACATGGATTTGCTCTCATAAGGATTTGATAAGTGAAATATGGATTTGCTCTCACATGGATTTGCTTCTCACATGGACTTCAACATGGATTTCACTTAAACATCAATTTCCTTATATTTCAAAATGTTTTTGGCATCTAGTGAAAAAGTCAAATATTTTTTATTTACGTAATCTTCTATCTTTCTGACATGAGATCTTTTTGCTTATCTCTCTAGATCTCTTTTCCTGCCAACAAAAAGGTGGTCACTTACTACTTCTGGGTGGCAACAGAAAACATAGAGGTATGAACCTTTTTGACAAAAACTCTCTTTTATCTAAACACTTTCTTCTATGCTTGCAAACCTCATAGACCACAAAATATCAGAAGAAAGAAAAGATGAGCAATGGCTAGAACTTCAACAGATGCTCATATAAAAGATGAAGCATGGCTGAAGAATGATAGAGAGCTTTCCTAAAGATTTTTTAATAGTGTACATCCTGTAAGGAACCTCAACGCTATATACACTTAAAGGAAAAGAGAGAAAGAGCCTGAGGCCAAGAAGAAGTGTTCAAGCAACTGAAGCACTCAAGCTTCAAGTACCTTCTCCTCTCTTCACTCTCTCTGTGAGCATCTTTGTAATCTGGGGGAGAGAGTCTTTTCGCGGAGAGTTCTTTTAGTTGGTTTTCATTTGTTCCAACTCTCAGCTTTGTTCTTTCTTTTCTAAGAAAGATCTTTGTCCAGCTGTAGGACTGTATACAGTGTAGAACCTAGCTGGGGGTTTAAGTCTAGCAGAACCACACTGGGGTGAACCACACTGGGGTTTGTACTAGGAGGTTGGCTTCTTGACCTGTAAAAGAAGTAGGCTGCCTTCTTTCCCGAGAAAGAGAAGAAAACCAACTGGGGTGCTGGGTGTTGTATCGTCTGTAAGGGGGACTGTACCCCTGGTTAGTGAAATCCCAAGAGTTTGCGTGGGGACTGGACGTAGGATTTCCATGTGGGAAGGGCCGAACCAGGATAAATTCCCTGTGTTATTTGTGTGATTGTTTATTTATTTCCGCACTGCTACTCTCCATCACACTAAACTAACCAAATCTTCAAGTGATAATTTTCTGTGTTTAAGTTTCTATTTTAGATTTCAGAAAACCTATTCACCCCCCCCTCTAGGTTAGCTTGCTGCTATACCAAAAGGGCCAACACGGGGTGGCTCTACTTGTGGGCCCTCGACCTTCTTGAGGTCTGAGGTGGCCGTGCTTGTGGTGAGACGTCATTCTCACTTGGTTGTTGTGTGGTTTCGGCGGGTGTGCCGAGGGTTGCTTCCGCTTGGTGCCCGACTCCGTTGGTTTCTGCGGGAGTCGTGTGTCTATCACGACCTTGGTTGGTGGTTGTGACGTTGCATTATTCTGTTCCACTGCTTTGTAGTACCCTACTACAGGTGTTCCTCGCTTTACAGCTTTCTAGTGTAGTTTCCTATTTTCGGAGTTCCTACTGCTCTGGCTAGTGAGGGACTCGTAATCCCTACTGGGCCATGTTCGCGAGGCGCACCCCCCTACTCTCTCAGCTAGGGGCTCATCGTCGTGGGAGCTCTTTGTCAGACGGGTTGCGGAGGCGGCTATGGTACTGTGTGTTGTCAGCAGCAGTGAGAGCGAGTGTTGTGAGCTCTTGTACCTAAGTAAGTTGAGAGTTGTGCTTTGCAAGTTCTCGGGGTATGCCCTTTAAGGACTGCACCCTTCTTCTTATACATGTGTTTTTACTTGAGACACGTTGTACAGTTGTTATATTGTTATAGTTATTTAAATTCAGTACATATCTAACTAGACTATTTCTTCTAACCTTTCCGGATCTTCAGATTCGTGGGTGGCGGCGCAAACTTCGGGGTCCCTGGCGGAGGTCCAGGAGGTCGGGTCGTTACACGCCGGGTCACATCCGATACACAGACGGACGAGGCATACCTGCAGTCCTTTGCCTTGAAATATTGGGTGAGGGTCTATAGAGGCGCCTGACAACAGGTATACCTCTGAACATAGACTTTGTTAAATACTTTTGTTGAATTTGATCTGACATGATTTGATGTTATGCAGGCGGATGTGACCGGTCATATTGCTTTGCTCCAGGCCTTGTTGCACTCCACCGTACAGAACCAGGACATTGCTAGGAGGGAGGCGGACCAGCTGGTAAGTACTTGTAACACCCTGAATATTTTTATTTGTTGAAAAACATGAATAATAAAGTTATTGGATTTAAGCATTAGTCATAAATTGTAATAATTGATATTTGGGAATGATTAGTATTAACTAACGTTACCCTAGTGTCGTACTCAGACGTGGGCGCTCCCACAGGGCGACACTGAAAAACTATAACGAAAACAAAATTCGAGAACACTATAATTTCCAGAAAAATGTGGAGATCTCATAAATAAAAATATTTGAATTTTTCGACGTACGGATTTCAAGATTAAGTCGACCCGACCATTTTTCGGGTGATTTTTCACCTCGTATGAAATAAATTCCAAAAATTAAACTAAAATCACCATAATTTGTAAAACCATCACATTAGTCTATGGTTGAAATTTTAGTACAAACAGACTTTGTTTGGACATGTTTACATCAAGTCTAATAGACCAGTTGAATTTTAGATTAATTACGAGAGGAATTTTCCTTTGAATTATGGGCTGCCTACGTGGGAGGCATTGGGGAGGCCAGCGTACCTAAGGGAGAAGGTAACACGTTAGTTACCATGTGTAACTTGCATGATTTTCATGAGATAGGTGTCTGTGGGTGGTAAAATGGTTTTACCCCCCAACACCTGTGAGCATGCGTGGCAGTGTGCATGAAGTGAGCTTGGGGTTATAAAACCCACTCCATAAACAGCAAGGGAGCCTTTCCAACGCAAGCTTCTTGGGTTTTCTCCTGTTCTTGCACCTTATTCAGCTCTTGTCCTTGGTTTTCTCTGCTACTACTACCCTTACCTGGAGACAGTTGCTATTGCTGGAGTTGTTTCTTCTGCTGGTTTGGCTCCTAGCTGTTGGAGTACGGTGTTGCTGCTTCCACCTGTGGAGTGTCTTTTGGCCAACACCCCATCAATTCTGTGGGAACTATTCTCTTGCTGGGTGTAGGATCTTCATCAAGGATACCTGCAAGTTCATCTGTTTAGTAAGGTAGGATTCATATCCCTCTGGTTCAATTCGGTTCTCCATATGTAACAAGGAATTCGTGAGGAACGGATAAGTTGTTATACTTGTGATTCTATGTTTTCCTTCCAGTCATGGTAGAATTACTCTTGTTGGGAAAGGAACAACTTGGTTCTATTTTAGAAATCAATTCCTATCCACTTCCTCTACCTTTGATCTTTGTTCATGATCTGGAGTCATGTAGAAGCTTTAATGTCTAAAGAACTATGTGAGAACTTTTACTTAATTGTTAGGTACTTCAAGCCTTGACTTAAATCCATGAAACACTTGGCGTTTTAGTGTTTATCTTGTAGGAATCTTCCCAATAAACCATTGTTAACATGATCAGGCTTCCAGTACTACATTATGTCTAGTTTCTAGCTAGACAAACTTGAATTGTAAACCTCTCATTTCATCTCGCTTGTTCAGTTTATAAACCATTGTGAAAACTCCAATTAGACTCTTCCATTTGATATAAAACATGTCTTGGTTTATAAGTTCTATAATTAGGGTGCTTAGAACAGATTTACAAATCATTTCTGGAAGTTCTACTGCTACCTGTCGACAGCCAGACCAAAGCTGTCGATAGGCACATGTCTTCCAGATCTCCAGATGTCTGGACTATAGCTATCTGTCGACAGCCAGCCCCTTGCTATCGACAGATACCCACAGAGCCAGCAAACCTGAGCTCTGTCTGTTGCCATCTGTCGATAGCCCCTTCCTGGCTGTCGACAGCACCTGTCCTGTCTTGTATTTCAGCAACTTTTCATGATAGAACTCTTACTTAAACTGCATCCTAATAGCCTACCAAGTTACCCCCTTAATTACTTTGGTATTTGCTGTCATTCTACTATAAAGATTACCCACTTGAAGTACCTTACTCACCATTGAATTATCCTTGAATTCGTCAACTACGAATGGTACTCCGTTTAGTCCATTCTCATGTATCCGGTAATTAAGTTCATATAACCTGATGTCTTCAAAGTTCAAATGCTTGAACACCATGTGAGATATGATTAATTGATGATGATGACATTTATTGGGTCCTTGGACCCCCTTGATTAATATGCCTATGCAATTAGGACTGGTCCAGTCCTGGGAGGAGCACCCAAATTCATTTTCGGACCACGCGGAATGATAAAGGGCATTTGGATGTCTGGCATTGCATCAAATACTTTCTGAATACAGTCATCATAAGTCCTGTACTGTGTAACTGATATATGAATCAATTCTTAAGCTATATATCTGAATATGACCTGAGTTTTACTGTTATTGTATCAAGTTTACTGTTCTGAAATCTAGTACTATCTCTTTGATGTCTGTCCTATCCTTGTCTTGATTATCATGTGTACACTTCGGAACTGTGAATTTGAATTATGGATTGAATTCTACTGAGTTAGTTAGCTCACTATTTCCTACTCTTTTCAGGTAACTCAGATGGGGGTGCAGCTTAAGGGCATGTGTGCTGAGTGGACCGACCTGTCAAGCAAAGCCAACCCGTTTTTGTTTATGTTTAGTAGTGTGAAATGAAATGTATAAATTAAGTTGTTTTGATCTACTCCTCTCTTAGTGGTCATGAGGATCACTTGTGTAATAAACTTTCACTTATGATGTTATGAATGGATAAATAATTATTACCTTTTGTGCATGTTTTCTGTCACTTTCGATAAATAGTCTTTTATTAGGACGTGACAGATAATTTGGTATCAGACATTAGTTCGATAAACCTAGGGAAACCAGTGAGATGGGGTAGAAATTTGGGATTAGTTGGCATGACTTTGCAATTATATAAATGCTTAACATGATGTTTGTTTCAGTATGGATTTGAATGCCCAAGATAGGATGGTGGCAGCGCTAGAAATGTTACGTCAAGACATTGAGCTGTATGCTCAAGCCCAGCAGGAAGCTCATTTGCAAATTAAGGAAGAAGTGCATAATTTGACTGCGGGTGCTTTCTTTGCCGGCAATCCTGGTGCTTCACTGGATGTCATGACTCAAGTTATGTGTAGGTTGGACAATCTCGGGCTGGGGCAAGATATGCTGCTTCACCAGTTTGAAGGGTATTGGGAAGCTTTAACCGATGCGGCAAGGGAATTATACCATGGAGCCGGAGAACCATAGCAGCCACCACCTGCAGAATCTATTATAGACCTAACCTAGAACTAGAAAGGACTTAGGCAACTTGTCCTTCTTTTTGTAAACCTCTCCTTTTGTGTAAATGTTGGTTGTATATACCTAACTCCAATGTGTATGTGGAGTGAGAGGTTAGTGGGGGTTGGAATTTTGTAAGTATGACAACTTGGAAGGAAAAGGTTATGATATTTCGGGGATACATGGGAATGTATTGTAATGTAAATATTTGACTTTTTATAGAGATGGTGTGTTCTGTGAATATGAATGGTGTATGTGATGGATGTAAGCTTGGAATGATTGTGAAAATTAATGTGTGTATTGTTGGATGTTTCAGCTACTTTCTCCATTTAGTAATGGACGGAGGTGATGCTAATTGGAAGAAGATGGAGAGTTCTATGCATGATCTAACCCGAGTAATGAAGGTGGTAGCCAAAAATAATAGTCACAATGGGACAAGCTTGTATAAGGATTTCCGAAGCCTGGACCCTCTGAGATTCGCAGGGAGTACGGATCCGGATGAAGCTGAGAATTGGCTAAAAGACATTGAAAGGATATTCAGAATGATTAAGTGTACGAAAGAGGAAAAGGTTCGTCTAACTACATTCCAGTTAGATCGGGATGCCCGTGCTTGGTGGGAAACTGTGGAAGCTACGCTGGAGGATTCAAATCAAGTTAGTTGGGAAGAGTTTGTGGAACTGTTCAATGAACAATATTTCTCTGAGGTGGTTCAGGAGAAGAAAGCAAATGAATTTGCTAGTTTAAAGCAGGTAAGGATGTCAGTATCGGAGTATGAGGCCTAATTTGCCCGGTTGTCAAAGTATGCTCCGCATCTTATAACCACAGAGAAATTAAAGGCTAAAAGTTTTATGAATGGACTGCGTCCTAATTTTATTACGCAGCTAACTCCTCACCTGATCACTACTTATTCAGAAATGGTAAAGAGAGCCTTGGCACTGGAAGCTGCGAATGAAACTGTAGATAAGATTAGAGGGAAATCTGGAGAAGCGTCTTCAGATCGAAAAAGGAAGTATGAGTCGGGGAATGCCCCGAAGGTTCAATAAACTACTAAGAAGGCAGGCAAGGCTCCAGTAGGGAGTAAGGATGTTTGTAAGCATTGTCATCGTATCGGGCATAAGGTTGAGAATTGTTGGCGTAAATTGGGTGCATGTTTCTGTTGTGGAAGCACTCAACACCGAATCCTGGACTGCCCAATGGCCAAGACAGCACCAACAAATAAGAACCCCCAAGTAAAGCAAGGAAGACTGCAAGCCATTCAGGAAATGGAACATGAATCCCCCAGGAGGGCGGATTGATTGAAGGTACACTGTTAGTGAACTCAAAACCTGCATTTGTGTTGTTTGATTATGGAGCTACGCACTCTTTCATTAGCTATGAGTTTGCTAAATTCTTGGAAGAAAAGTCAGTTCCATTACCCACACAACTGGAAGTTGCAACTCCTTTAAGTGAGGGTAAAAAACTTAAAGAATATTACCCTGCTAGTCAGATCATAGTCAAAGAACGTGATTTACCCGGTGATTTGATATGTTTAGATATGTGGGATTATGATGTAATCCTTGGGGTTGATTGGTTATCTAAATACCATGCAAATTTAGATTGCCAATTGAGACAAGTGACTTTCCTAGGGGAGGAAAATTATTCTATAACTTTTGATAAACCCCAAACCAAAAGAATACCAATAATTTCAGCAGTGAAAGCTTGTAAGTTAGTACAGAAGGGTTGTCAAGGGTATTTGGCTTCCGTGACCCTATTAAATCGGGGCATTGCGGGATTGGAAGATATTCCGGCAGTAAGAGAATTTCTTGATGTTTTCCCTGAAGAGCTACCTGGCGTACCACCTAATAGAGAGGTGAATTTTTCAATTGAGTTGGTACCAGGAGCCACGTCAATTTCTAGAACACCCTACAGAATGTCAATTGAAGAATTGAAAGAGTTAAAAAGGCAATTATTGGAATTGTTAGAGAAGGGATTTATTAGACCTAGTACCTCACCTTGGGGTGGGTGCTCCGGTACTGTTTGTTAAAAAGAAAGATGGATCTATGCGGTTATGCATAGATTATCGGCAGTTAAATTAATTGACTATAATGAATAAGTACCCACTTCCAAGAATTGATGATCTATTTGATCTGTTATCTAGAGCTCAGTGTTTCTCCAAGATTGATTTAAGGTCTGGATATTTTTATCAACTTAAAATTCAAGAATCAGATATTCATAAAATGGCTTTCCGAACAAGATATGGACATTATGAATTTGTGGTGATGCCGTTTGGATTGACAAATGCACCATCTGCATTTATGGGTCTGATGAATGATGTATTCAGGTCTTATTTAGATCAATTTGTGGTTGTATTCATTGATGATATATTGATCTACTCTAAAAGTCTGGAAGAGCAAAAGCACATCTACGGATCACTTTGCAATTATTACGGGACAATAAGTTATATGCAAAGTTTAGCAAGTGTGAATTTTGGTTGAAGGAAGTGATGTTCTTAGGACACATCATTTCTAAAGAAGGTCTATCAGTAGACTCTTCAAAGATTGAAACTATACAGAAATGGGAGCAACCTAAGAATCTCACTGAAGTAAGAAGTTTTCTGGGCATGGCCAGTTACTACCGGCGATTTGTCAAGAATTTTTCTAGAATTGCCTCACCTCTTACACAGTTGACTAGAAAAGGAACTGCATTTTTATGGAATGAGAATTGTGAGGAAGCATTCCAATTGTTAAAAGAATGTCTGTCGTCTGCACCAATTCTAGCTTTACCGGTAGAGGGAAAATTATTTGAGGTTTATACCGATGCTTCCAACATTGGACTGGGTTGTGTATTAATGCAAGATGGAAGAGTTATTGCCTATGCATCAAGACAGTTGAAGACTCATGAGAGGAATTACCCAGTACATGATTTAGAATTGGCCGCTGTGGTCTTTGCTCTTAAGCTTTAGAGACACTATCTATATGATAACCAATTCATAGTGTACTCCGATCATAAGAGTCTCAAATACTTATTTTCACAAAAAGAACTGAACATGAGACAAAGGAGATGGATGGAATATATCAAAGACTATAATTTCAAGATTGAATACCATCCAGGAAAAGGGAATACTGTGGCTGATGCACTCAGTAGAAATCCTATAGCCAAGATATTTCGGTTGCAAGTAAGGGAATGGAAATTGTTAGAGGAATTTTCTACCTTGAGCTTAAGAGTTGAAACCCAAGAAGAAAGGGTTGTAGTTAATAACTTGATAGTACAGTCAGATTTGCTGAAGCAAATTAAAGAGCAACAAGACAATGACCCTATACTGGTAGGAATCAGAGAAAATTGGCTTCTAAACTTGACTTTAATGAAGATTATCATGGAAATCTTTGATTCCGGGACAGATTGTGTGTACCGGATAATCCCGAAATCAAGAAACAGATCTTAGAAGAAGCTCATCGGTCTCACTACACTATTCACCCCGGAGCTATCAAAATGTATCAGGATTTGAAGAAGCATTTCTGGTGGTGCAACATGAAAAAGGATATTGTGGAATTTATTGCAAAATGTTTGACATGTCAGAAAATTAAGGAAGAACACCAGAAATCTGCAGGAAAATTAAAACCACTTAAGATACCAGAGTGGAAATGGGATAGCATTGGTATGGATTTTATTGTGGGATTACCCAAAACACGGAGTGGATTTGATGCTATTTGGTTAATCATTGACAGACTTACCAAATCAGCTCATTTCATAGCAATAAAGACAAGATGGTCTATTAATATTTTGGCAGCACTGTATATGAAGGAAATTGTATGGTTGCATGGAATTCCAAAGAACATAGTTTCTGACCGAGATGCAAGATTTACTTCGCATTTTTGGAGAGAGTTGCAAGATGCTTTGGGAACTAAATTAAAATTTAGTACTGCATTTCACCCTCAAACAGATGGACAGACTGAACGGGTGAATCAAATTGTTGAGGATATGTGCCGTGCTTGTGTATTAGAGTTCGGAAATGACTGGAACACTCACCTAGCAATTATGGAATTTGCATATAACAATAGCTACCAGTCTACCATTCGAATGGCACCTTTCGAAGCTTTGTATGGTCGACAATGTAGTTCTTGGACCAAAAATGATCCAAGAGACGACAGAAGTTATCAAGTTGATACAAGATCGGATGAAAGCTGCTCAAGATCGACAGAAAAGCTATGCCAATCGACGTAGAAGAGAGTTAGAATTTCAGCAAGGGGAACATGTGTTTCTTAAAGTATCACCCCGGAGAGGAATCAAAAGATTTTGTATCAAGGGAAAATTGAGTCCAAGATACATTGGACCTTTTGAAATATTAAAGAGAGTTGGTGAAATGACATACCAACTGGCACTTCCACCGCAACTATCCAATGTACATGATATCTTTCATGTGTCAATGTTAAGAAAATATGTATATGATCTGGAACACATTATTGGATATCAAGATCTGGATGTACAAGGAAATTTGGCATATGAAGAAAGACCAGTACAAATCCTCGATCGAAAAATCAAGCAACTTCGGAATAAGGAAGTTCCTTCACTAAAGATTCAGTGGAATAAGCAAGGGCAAGAAGAAGCAACATGGGAATTGGAAGATTCCATCAAGAACAAGTATCCAAAACTATTTCCATGTCAGTAATCTTATACTTATGTAATTAAATTTGGAGGACCAAATTTCTTTTAGTGGGGGAGAGTTGTAACACCCCGAATATTTTAATTTGTTGAAAAACATGAATAATAAAGTTATTGGACTTAAGCATTAGTCATAAATTGTAATAATTGATATTTGGGAATGATTAGTATTAACTAACGTTACCCCAGTGTCGTACTCGGACGTGCACGCTCCCACAGAGCGACACTGAAAAACTATAACGAAAACAAAATCCGAGAACACTATAATTTCCAGAAAAATGTGGAGATCTCAGAAATATAAATATTTGAATTTTTCGACATACGGATTTCAAGATTAAGTCGACGCGGCCATTTTTCAGGTGATTTTTCACCTCGTATGAAATAAATTCCAAAAATTAAACTAAAATCACCATAATTTTTAAAACCATCACAATAGTCTATGGTTGAAATTTTAGTACAAACGGACTTTGTTTGGACATGTTTACATCAAGTCTAATAGACCAGTTGAATTTTAGATTAATTACGGGAGGAATTTTCCTTTGAATTATGGGCTGCCTACGTGGGAGGCATTGGGGAGGCCAACGTACCTAAGGGAGAAGGTAACACGTTAGTTACCATGTGTAACTTGCATGATTTGCATGAGATAGGTGTCTGTGGGTGGTAAAATGGTTTTACCCCCCAACACCTGTGAGCATGCATGGCAGTGTGCATGAAGTAAGCTTGGGGTTATAAAACCCACTCCGTAAACAGCAAGGGAGCCATTCCAACGCAAGCTTCTTGGGTTTTCTCCTGTTCTTGCACCTTATTCAGCTCTTGTCCTTGGTTTTCTCTGCTACTACTGCCCTTACCTGGAGACGGTTGCTATTGCTGGAGTTGTTTCTTCTACTGGTTTGGCTCCTAGCTGTTGGAGTACGGTGTTGCTACTTCCACCTGTGGAGTGTCTTTTGGCCAACACCCCATCAATTCTGTGGGAACTCTTCTCTTGCTGGGTGTAGGATGTTCATCAAGGATACCTGCAAGTCCATCTGTTTAGTAAGGTAGGATTCATATCCCTCTAGTTCAATTCGGTTCTCCATATGTAACAAGGAATTCGTGAGGAACGGATAAGTTGTTATACTTGTGATTCTATGTTTTCCTTCCAGTCATGGTAGAATTACTCTTGTTGGGAAAGGAACAACTTGGTTCTATTTTAGAAATCAATTCCTATCCTCTTCCTCTACCTTTGATCTTTGTTCATGATCTGAAGTCATGTAGAAGCTTTAATGTCTAAAGAACTATGTGAGAACTTTTACTTAATCGTTAGGTACTCCAAGCCTTGATTTAAATCCATGAAACACTTGGAGTTTTAGTGTTTATCTTGTAGGAATCTTCCCAATAAACCATTGTTAACAAGATCAGGCTTCCAGTACTACATTTTGTTTAGTTTCTAGCTAGACAAACTTGAATTGTAAACCTCTCGTTTCATCTCGCTTGTTCAGTTTATAAACCATTGTGAAAACTCCAATTAGACTCTTCCATTTGATATAAAACATGTCTTGGTTTATAAGTTCTATAATTAGGGTGCTTAGAACAGATTTACAAATCATTTCTGGAAGTTCTACTGCTACCTGTCGACAGCCAGCCCAAAGCTGTCGATAGGTGCATGTCTTCCAGAACTCCAGATGTCTGGACTGTAGCTATCTGTCGACAGCCAGCCCCTTGCTGTCGACAGATACCCACAGAGCCAGCAAACCTGAGCTCTGTCTGTTGCCATCTGTCGACAGCCCCTTCCTGGCTGTCGACAGCACCTGTCCTACCTTGTATTTCAGCAACTTTTAATGATAGAACTCTTGCTTAAACTTCATCCTAATATCCTACCAAGTTAGCCCCTTAATTACTTGGGTATTTGCTGTCATTCTACTGTAAATATTACCCACTTGAAGTACTTTACTCACCATTGAATTATCCTTGAATTTGTCAACTATGAATGGTACTCTGTTGAGTCCATTCTCCTGTATTCGGTAATTGAGTTCATATAACCTGATGTCTTGAAAGTTCAAATGCTTGAACACCATGTGAGATATGATTAATTGATGATGATGTCATTTATTGGGTCCTTGGACCCCCTTGATTAATATGCCTGTGCAAATAGGGCTGGTCTAGTCCTAGGAGGAGTACCCAAATTCATTTTCGGACCACGTGGAATGATAAAGGGCATCTGGATGTCTGGCATTGCATCAAATACTTTCTGAATACGGTCATCATAAGTCTTGTACTGTGTAACTGATATATGAATCAATTCTTGAGCTATATATCTGAATATGACCTGAGTTTTACTGTTATTGTATCAAGTTTGCTATTCTGAAATCTGGTACTATCTCTTTGATGTCTGTCCTATCCTTGTCTTGATTATCATGTGTACACTCCGGAACTATGAATTTGAATTCTACTGAGCTAGTTAGCTCACTATTTCCTACTCTTTTTAGGTAACTCAGATGGGGGTGAAGCTTAAGGGCATGTGTGCTGAGTGGACCGACCTATCAAGCAAAGCCAACCCATTTCTGTTTCTGTTTAGTAGTGTGAAATGAAATGTATAAATTAAGTTGTTTTGATCTACTCCTCTCTTAGTGGTTATGAGGAGCACTTGTGTAATAAACTTCTGCTTATGATGTTATGAATGGATAAATAATTATTACCTTTTGTGCTTGTTTTCTGTCACTTCTGATAAATAGTCTTTTATTAGGACGTGACAGTACCTACTCAGACTTTGGTAAAAATACCAGTTCCTTGAGCTTAAATATGTTGATGAGTGTTCATGTGTAGCATGCGGAGTTGGTGAGGCTGAGGACGTCACAGGTGGGTGCATCCTTGTCTCGGGCAACAGCGGGGGACTCCCAGTCCGACCTCACCGATCAGCTGGCGGGTGCCCTAAGGAGGGCAGAGGAGGCAAAGGTTTCGTTGGAGGAGAGAGTAAGTGTGATTCGAACCTTGTCATTTTGAATTAAAGATTGTATGCTGACATGCCTTGATATAGGTTGCAGAGCTGAGGACCACCACTGGCCAGACGAGCCACTAGCGCGAGCAGG
The DNA here is from genome assembly GCA_014218235.1 of Colocasia esculenta. Lineage (NCBI taxonomy): Eukaryota > Viridiplantae > Streptophyta > Magnoliopsida > Alismatales > Araceae > Colocasia > Colocasia esculenta. Next base: position 31,857,439 of record CM024766.1, read on the forward strand.
TTGACGCGACGGTAGTAGGGACCGGTCAGTGGCACCTCCATGCATAGACGGCGGTAGCAGAAATAGCCCGGTGGCCCCTCCAGGCAGAGGCAGCGATGAAGCAGGTGGGGGAGCTATCGAGGGAGCTGGCGATGTTGCAGGTGCAGGGGTCGTCAGTGGACCAGGCGGAGCTGTCCCAACTACGTGCCGAGACATCTACGCAGCAGATCTGCATCGATGAGCTCCGGAGTTTGGTGACGTGGCCAGAGCCAGAGCAAGAGCAGGAGCGGAGCGAGCGGCGCCTTCGTGAGGCAATACCTAGCAGGTTCCTCCAGCCGTCGGAGGAACAAGGAGGAGGAGAGGCACCGAGAGGGCGAGACGAGTGCCCGGAGTGTGAGGGGCGGTGGTGACATGCCACGTCCGCCTGAGAGGCACGAGGGATCTGGGGAGAGTGGTGGTAGACAATAAGTAGTTTGTGAGCCACCTCCCCCTTTATCTTGTATATGATGTCTATACTTAATAGATCTTTTGCTTTTGTGCCAATGTTTGATAATGTTGAATGGTTTGTGATTGACACGAGTAGGAGATGAGATCCGAAAGAGAGAAAACTAAGTATATCATTATGTTGCTCAAAACCTCCTGTCCCTGTACACTTAACCAAACATGTTAGATCCGGTCGTTGGCTCAGCCCCTTGCATTAAGCAAGGACTGACTTTAACTTCATGATAGTCAAGGGGCTGAGCCTTATTAAATAGACAAAAATATAAAGTAACAATGCATGATAGAAAAAACGATATGTACACCTAATTTTTTGGATATTTGGATTTTTATTTTTTTTATTTTTTGGATTTATATTTTCAATTTTTTGGATTTTTTTTGCTTTTTTTAATTTTCTAATTTTTTAGATTTTTGGATTATCTATAGCGGCATCATCTACATTTGAGTGATTAGCTATGAACCTCATCTCCCTTTCCTTGTTGTCAAACAACCCCTAAGTGCAATGTGCATTTGTTCTCAGCCTCCCTTTGGTTGATTGCCCCTAGTTATTAGTGTTCCTACACAAACTAGGTGTGGGAGTGTTCCGACCATTAGTGAGGGTAGGAAGACATATGGGGTAAGACTTAGCGTCCGTTCTCAGGATGCTGGTTCGTTGATTGGTTAGGGTGCATCTCATGTGGATTCCGTCTGTTGTCCAGAGACTTTGTGGTCATTGATTTTGTTTGGGGCATGCGTACGATCGGGCTCAAGGGCATCCCGCGGTAAACTGTACTGCCACTCTTTGTCATGCCCATATTCTTCATTTTGACTCATTTGCTTTTCTATATTTTCGTCATTTCTTTCTTTTGTAATTTTAATTGACCGTCTCTATTTGAAATTTCGTTCACACATGATTTACTCTCCTCTCTGTCTTCAAACTAGCAATCCTTCTGCCCCTACACCTTGTCCGAGTAAGAGGAGAATAGACCTTCGGATTTTCATATTTTTAATTTTTTTTTTTAGATTTTTGGATTATATATATATATATATATATATTGCTTTTTTGAATTTTCTAATTTTTTGGATTTTTGGATTATCTACAACGGCATCATCTACATTTGAGTGATTAGCTATGAACCTCATCTCCCTTTCCTTGTTGTTAAACATCTCCTAAGTGCAGTGTGCATTTGTTCTCAGCCTCCCTTTGGTTGATTGCCCCTAGTTATTAGTGTTCCTACACAGACCAGGTGTGGGAGTGTTCCGACCATTAGTGAGGGTAGGAAAACATAGGGGGTAAGACTTAGCGTCGGTTCTCGGGATGCTGGTTCATTGACTGGTTAGGATGCATCTCATGTTGATTCCATCTGTTGTCTAGAGACTTTGTGGTCATTGATTTTGTTTGGGGCATGCATATGACTGGGCTCAAGGGCATCCCGCGGGCAATTGTACTGCCACTCTTTGCCATGCCCCTATTCTTCATTTTGACTCATTTGCTTTTCTATATTTTCGTCATTTCTTTCTTTTACAATTTTAATTGACTATCTCTATTTGAGATTTCATTCACACATGATCTACCCCCTCTCTGTCTTCAAACCAGTGATCCTTCTGCCCCTACGCCTCGTCCGAGTAAGAGGAGAATAGACCTTCACATTCCCTACACAAGAGCTAAGCAGAAACACATTTGTCTAAGGGGGATTCGGCCATGGGTTGCTGTGTTCTGTGTGTTGGCTGGACAGAGGGGTTATTTGACAACCATAAAAGGATACGAGACCCAAGACTGTTGGTACCCCTTGTAAGGTAGTGCCTCTATAGAAAATATTTTATTAAGGGTAAAATCTTTTAAGATACAAGCCATTCCACGGGTGAGAGAGCTCCTTACCATCGGCATTCACTGGCCTATAAGCATTCCTAGGGTACACTTCCTTGATTACATACGAACCTTCCCAATTAGCTTGTAATTTGGACCTAGAACCTCTAAGTTTTATGAAAACTCACTTCAAAACCATGTCTTCTTCTTAAAATTTGTGTTCAATTATTTTCTTTTGAAAGGATCTTGAGAGTCTATTTTGATATGAGAGCACATGATCGGTTGCAGCCAAACGTCGTTCGTCTAAGAGTTCTAGCTGTGTAAACAACGTCTCTCAACATTCATCGAGATTAAGTTCTTTGTCCAACTGTACCCTTAGTGAGGGAATGAGTATCTCATATGAAACTACCGCCTCCATCCCATAAGGAAGTGAAAGGGGAGTTTGCCCTATGGGCATGCAGACAGAGGTGCGGTAGGCCCATAGAGCCTCAATTAGTTTCTCAAGCCAATCAATGAATTTGTGAGACTCACGAGTTTTCTTTAAGATTTTCAAAAGTGTTTTATTTGTGGCTTTAGCTTGACCATTGCTCTGTGAATAGTACAGAGACGAATGATGCAAAGAAATGTTCAATTTCTTACATAGGTCTTGAAGCTCTTGAGATATGAACTGGGGTCCATTGTCGATGATGATGCCTCTTGGCACTCCGAACCGTGAGATGATATTCTTCATGATGAACCGACACACGGTTGAACCGCTGATTTCTGCGAATGCTTCAGCTTCGGCCCACTTGGTGAAATACTTAATAGCAGTGAGGATGAATGATTTTTGTTTGATTTGAGCATTAAGATCACCAAGGGGTCCGATGATGTAACGCCCCAAAAATTTAAATGATTTAAAATATAGGAAAATAGCAATAAATGAAAATGGTGAATAGAAATAAAATAAACGTCATCGTTAAACTCCCAAAGAACGGAATCAACCATTTAAAATATATTGGGCTAAGACAACTCTATTTGGGCTAAAGATCAAAACCCAATAACATTAAACCCCAAAATTCGTGACCATAATTATGTAGAAATTAGGAAAGGGCAAATTAGGGTTAAAACAAAGGTGATTAGCCATGCAAAGCAAGCAAATTCGTACCTAGCCATGATAGGAACTTCCCTAATGGCATTCCTACTTCAATTGGGAGGAGAATCTCCAAAACTTGGAAGGAGCCAAGCCAAAACCACAGCCTCTTTCCTAGTCTCTTTAGGACATGGAATAAAACCCTAATCATATAAATAATCATCCTAACACTAGTTGAGAAGGCTTACCATCTAGTTGGGACCGTGTGGAGGTGAGCTAGTGTACCAGGAGGAGAGGGAAATCGACTGAGAACCGGAGCTTCTTCCCAAACTGATCTCTATTGCGACCTATGCAAACACCCTTCTTAGATCTACTCAATGTGGGTGATCTCGGGCTTAAAGTAAACATTGCACATACCATTGGAAAGCGCATCGAGTCTAGTTTCATTTGCATGTATTTTCTCCAATTTTTATGGATCATGTGAGTTGTATTATGCATTTTCGAAGAGTCTCGCAGGTTTAGGGCTTTTTGTATTCTTCCTATGTTTCATGTAAACCGAGGCTGAATTGGGTCAAACCAAAATGTTGGTTCTCTTCTACTTGATGTCCTTAACACTTTTCATGTTTAGAGTTTTATCTAGAGATCACTAGATTTCAAGTTATAATTCTATAATGAAATATTGCCACATTTTTCTGCGTTTTCGGGCAAGATCCAAGAACGTGATGACACCAGACGTCGTGTTTCTCATTGCATGAACGTGATGTACATGTACGTCACGATTCTGTTAAAGGCGACAGACCATTCTGTCACGTTTTAATGTCTGACCAGTCAACCTTGATGCATGAAACTGTGCGCCGCATGGGTTTCAGTGCCCCTCTTGAATGCGACAGCATGTGCCGTCGCGATTTACTCGTTTTCCCACCCAAACATTTTTGCCTGTTTTTATATTCGGAGTTTGAGGTCAACTCTTGAACGTGACGGGTAGAACCGTCATGATTCAAAGTCGTCGTGACATGTTGATCTGTTGTGTTGAGAACATGACAGACAAGACCGTCGTGATTCTGTTTGGGACAATCGATCCAACATCGATTCCTGCCGAAAAGGTGACGATCTATCCCGTCGCGATTTGAACACGACGGGTAGGTCCGTCGTGATTTAGTGACCTTGTACAAAACCGTGTTTTGACTGTGTATGGTCCTTTGAAGTGCGACGACTGTGTCCGTCGTGATTTAAAGGCCAACTCGAGACTATTTTAATGAGTTGTTCTGTGTACCCTATGCATGTCTTTATGTCATATCATGTCATGTAGCTATTCATTGGCTTAAAAATGATCAACCAATATGAAAGTCATAAGAATATGAAGATCTATTCTAAGTGTTTTAATTGATTGATTGACTCCATCTACCATGTGATTGGTATGAGTTATGAACATATTCTAACTTGTCTATAATTGAAATGTGTTATATGTTAAAAGTACAGCAACTATGTGATAGATTGAATTGCATACATGTCATGCATGTTTATTATAAGTTTTCGATCTTGTTTAAAATCGATGGATTGTGGATTGAGACACGTTCTACACAACACTTTGCACATATAGGCAGCCCTTTCTTGAGGGATTGGAAACTCACAATCAGTCATTCCGTATCGACAGCCTAGTGACCTTTTTCTTAAGACCTCTATAATTCTCCATACTCCGTGGATTCCCTCATGGAGACCGAGTTGGTTGTACCAATGAAGTACTCGGAAGATAGATTGCACTTCTATTCATATCTACTTCTCGTGAGAGTGATTTGATAACATTAAAACCAAGCCATTAAATGTAAAGATTGAACTAATGAAATTAAGCCATTATGCTGTTGAAATTAATCTGGATCTTGTCCCCTTGCCTTGTTCTCTATCATCATTGGCATGATCTTTAGTTCATACTTGTCCATTGCTTGAAAAATCATGATGGCCATAAATGAATGAATGGAATTACCAGAAACTATTGGAACATCGGTTCACAAATATGCCTGTGCAAATAGGGCCCAGTCTAGTCCTGGGAGGAGCACCCGAAATACTTATAAATCACGAGAGTATATGATCCATTGAGGTGCCTGGCAATCACCTAATTGAATGCAAGATTGATCTGGGTAATTTCCACACTGTTATTGAATGATTGAATGATTGATTGATTAATTGATTGAACTGTTATATGTGAAATGGCCAAATCTATTGTACATGTCATCGTTATTGAAACCAATATGTCATTGTCATTTGGAATTCTACAGAATTCAACATGAGATATCCATTGTATACATTACTGAATCCCTTCTACATGTGAAGTGTGACGGAACGCCTCGTTCAAACCTGTTAAACCATTAACGAACTTGATCCAAGTCCGCCTCCCACGATCGGGTCGTAGCCTTGCAAGGGACACCACACACGAGTCTGTGAACACAGAAAGGAACACACTTGATCTTATATATGATTCACCATTTCATATATAATGTACAAGATTTACATAGCCAAATTTCAACAAAAGTACAAGAAAGTACAGGAGCCTGGGGCATACCCCGAGGTAAATTGGTACAACTGAGGAAAGAAACTATACTGCTACGGAAGCTACACTGCTAGAGGCACTGGCCCAACACTGCTGCGGCGCGGCCCTGAACTAGAAGACGGTAGTGAAACCTCCTCCTCGCCCTCGCCTGTGGGGAGTAGGGGTGAGCCTCACTAGTCACTGGCTCAGTAGGGAACTTCCCCAACTCGAGCAAACCATACACAAGTACGGATGCGGTAAACTATACTAGCAATTTATAGCACAACCACGCAGGTTATTAAAGCAATAAATATACTTACCACTTGCCGATTATATTAAACAAAGTAAATAAATAAACGGAAAAACTAAATCACGTGTACGAGCTAAAGTAGAGACCGCCACACTCGAGCCACGTAGACTGCTTCTCGACACCAGTAACTGACTCGGACAAACAAACACAGGTCTACCTCTCAGTCTCGCAGCCACGGACGAAAGGTCCAGCTGCCGCTCCACGTGGAAAAGTCAAACAACTATGGAGACCAACTAAACACCATTCCTGCGGGTACACAACCGTAGGCCCATGCCTGGAACCTCTAGGGTCTCTGGCCGGAGCACTCTAGAGTGAGGCACTGGAAAGGACTAGCTGGGGACCAGTGTCGACTACCGGTGTCCATACCCCCAACTAAGAGTGCGCTACAAGTGACTAAAAACAAACTCAAGAGTCACTGTCCCACTGTCATCTTTCCCTCATCTGGACATACAACTCAAACAAAGGAGTGAGGGTGTCTAGAACAGACGACACAGACCTCGACGGTACAACACAAGTACCGGGACAAGCTTCGAACTAACAGTCTGGCTCACAAAGAACCTGTGGCACCCAACTAGAGAGGTAACCATGGTAGGCGTCGTACTACCTGCCACGCACACAAAACCACGTGCGCACCGCACAAACCACGTGAAATCTTACAACATTCACAAATACTGACTATTCACAGCACGTGAACACAATGCGCCTCGCATGCATACCACACCAAGACGCAACCCACTAGCTAGCTACGTAACCAACACGCTAGCTTCGTAAACATGCACTCCCAGAGCGCCACAGGTGCCAATGCACCACACGATATTATCAAATACACCGAATAATAACAATCGGATAATCACGTCACATAAGTCATGCGTATTCAGACCACTCGACTGTGGTCGCGACAAGGCCCTGTGTCGCCTTCAAAATGCAACAGCCCGATATGGCGTGTTCACCACATGAACGCGACACACCAACATGTCACGTTCCCCACCTGAACGCGATGGGTCAACCTGTCGCGATCAGATCGCGATAGGGGGTTCCGTCGCCATCACAGGCAGGAACCCTAGTCCGGGATCCTCTCCACGGATTACCACTCTATGCTATGCAAATCACCCTTAATTCTCAATTTTCATGCTTTTGTGAATCCCTAGACATGGTATCTATTGTTAGGTAAACGAATAACTGATCAAACCACTCTCCTACGCAATCCACAACCCGAAAAATAGGAGGAGTCACCCTACCTCCGTGAAGAACACGCAGAACGGTGATCCTTCGGCGTTTTTTCCGCTTCACACGAGCTTCTCGCGGTGAGAACACACCATTCCACAAGCTCCCACGCCAAAAATCCCCAGAGAACCAGCGCAACACCTCCCCCCTGGCCGAACAGAGCATACCCAGCTCTGTTCTGGCCAACTAGGTTTAAAGACTACTAGCGGTTGATAACGCGACAGACCATTCCGTCGCAGCCTTATCGCGACAGATCTAGCCGTCGCCTTCCCAATGCTGACGTCTGCCAGTCGCCGAGTGCTGGACACGCGGCGCACATGCAGACGATCGCCATTCCCTGATGGCAGCCAGAACGCGACGAGCAGGACTGTCGCCTTAAGAATGTGACGACCCTCTCTATCGCGTTCACAGACAGAGAATCCAGGGTGCTACGGGCCCAAACTGTCGGCCCAGTACGCCCCAAAAATGCACGCACACACCGAACACAAGCCACATTGGCCTCACAAGCGCTGAACACAAGGATCCAAAAAATGCACGACGTTACATTATTATCATCTAAAAAGAAATTTCGACCTCGAAATCCATAACACATTCCAAATATATACAATTTTTAAAACATAATTACAAACACTATCATCTAAAACGATTTAAAACCTTATTCAAACAAGTAAGGATACCCTTTAGCCATCTCCTCGGCTAACTCCCAGGTATCTTCACCTCCCAGCCTATTTTCCCATCTGACCTTAACTAACTCAATTTCTTTGTTTCTTAACTTCCTTGTCTTATGGCCTGTAATTTGCACTGGGTATTCAGGCATAGACATATCCGGCCTCAAATCTCCACCCTGATAACTAATTATTTGAGCTGGGTCTTCAATACACTTTCTTAACATGGAGACATGGAAAATATCATGAGCATCTGCAAAATCAGCTGGAAAATCAAGTCTATAGGCTGTTTCTCCAATTCTTTCTAGTACTTGGAAGGGTCCTACATATCTCGGACTCAATTTTCCTTTCTTACAGAACCGCACAATACCTTTAGTAGGAGAAACTCTTAGAAAAACAAAGTCTCCAACTTCAAATTGAAGTGGTCTCCTTCGATTATCAACATAACTTTTCTGCCTGCTCTGAGCTGTCTGCAACTTTTCTTTGATAAACTTTACCATTTCAGTGGTTTGCTGTATTAATTCAGGGCCTACCATTTGCCTTTCTCCCACTTCATGCCAATTCAATGTTGTTCTACATGGCCTTCCATATAACGCTTCATATGGTGCCATTCCGAGACTGGTATGATAACTATTATTATAAGCAAATTCAACCATTCCCAGATGCTGCTCCCAACTACCACCCCAAACTAAACAACATGCTCGCAACATATCTTCAATTGTCTGAATAGTCCTCTCTATTTGACCATCCATCTGGGGGTGGTAAGCTAAGCTATATCTCAGCTCGGTGCCAACTACTCTCTGCAAGCTCCTCCAAAAACCAGAAGTAAACATGGGATCCCTGTCGGAAACAATAGAGTTCGGGATACCATGCAGTGGAATAATTCTATCAACCTAAATTATTGCTAATATGTCCACTGACCAGGACATACTTACTGCTACTAACCTACATACCTTGGTTAGCCTATCAACAAATACCCATATTCCATTATGTCATGCTGCTGACCTCGGTAAACTTGCTACAAAGTCCATAGCAATATCATCCCATTTCCATTGCAGAATGGGTAATGGTTGCAATAAACCTCCAGGCTTCTGATGCTCTACTTTGATTTGTTGACAAATTGCACATCTTGAAACAAATTCTGCTATTTCCTTTTTCATATGAGGCCACCAAAAATGCTTCTTCATATCTTGGTACATCTTGGTACTACCGGGGTGAATAGTGTACCGGGATTTATGGGCCTCTTCTAATAATCTTTGTTTTACTTCTTTTTCTACTGGCACAAATAACCTGCCTCTTAGCCTGACCACACAACTATCATCAATAGCGACTCCTTCCATTTTCATGATTTCAGCTAAATTTACATCCGCTTTCTGGGCTTCAACAATTTGCCAATACAGTGACGGCTCCACAGTACTACTAGCTAATATTGTCCCCTGTTGACTGCTTGGGACATACAGGGAGTTCTCCACTATTTCCTTGTACAACTTTCATTCATTGATCATTATTTGACTTAAATATGCTTTTCTGCTTAGAGCATCAGCCACCACATTGGCCTTAGCCGGATGGTAAGCCAAACTAAAATCATAATCTTTTAAATACTCCACCCATCTATGCTGACGAAGATTCAAGTCTTTCTGGGAAAAGATATACTTTAAACTTTTATGATCGGTAAAAATCTCAAATCTCTCACCATAAAGATAATGCCTCCACATCTTTAAGACAAACACAACTGCTGCTAGCTCTAAATCATGAGTGGGTAATTCTCTTCTACTAGTTTCAATTGCCTGGACGCATAATCTATTACCTTGCCATGCTGCATTAGCACTGCACCAAGCCCTCTTCTAGATGCATCTGTATATACAACAAAACCACCATTACCTGTCGGTAATGTCAACACTGGTACTGCTGTAAGTCTCTTCTTTAATTCTATGAAACTTCTTTGACATTCACCAGACCATACATAAGGCACACCCTTTCTAGTCAATCTAGTCATGGGTGCCGCAATCTTAGAAAAATCTTGAATGAAACGCCTATAATAGCCTGCCAACCCCAGAAAACTTCTAATTTCAGTAATTGTCTTAGGCACCTCCATTTCATCACCGCCTCCACTTTACTTGGGTCAACTGCTACTCCCTCAGCTGATATGACATGGCCTAAAAACTGAATCTCTTTTAGCCAAAATTCACACTTACTGAATTTGGCAAACAACTGATTATCTCTTAATAACTGCAAGGCAAATTTCAAATGCGATGCATGCTCCTCTTCAGATGCTGAGTAAATCAGAATATCATCTATAAAGACCATAATGAACTGGTCCAAATACCGATGAAAAATCTTGTTCATCAAATCCATAAAAGTTGCAGGAGCATTGGTTAGCCCAAATGGCATAACCACAAACTCATAGTGACCATATCGAGTTCTAAATGTTGTTTTATCAATATTACCCTCTCTAATTCTTAACTGGTGGTACCCTGATCTTAAATCAATTTTAGAAAATACCTTAGTTGATTGCAACTGATCAAACAGATCATCAATTCTAGGTAACGAGTACTTATTCTTTATGGTCACCTCATTCAATTTCATGTAATCAATACACATTCTAAAACTTCCATCTTTCTTTCTTACAAACAACACCGGCGCCCCCTATGGGGAGTGACTCAGCCTAATAAACCATTTTTCCAGCAATTCTTCCAATTGCTTTTTCAATTCTTTAAGTTCTGCCGGTGCCATCCGATATGGAGCTTTAGAGATCGGCATGATGCCTGACAACAACTCAATGGTAAAGTCCACCTCCCTGTGTGGAGCTAAACCCAGCAAATCATCTGGAAAAACATTTGCAAATTCCCTAACCACGAGAACTGCTTCTACTGAGTTACCAGCCTCAACCAAACTCACAGAAGCTAAATAAGCTACACATCCCTCATTAACTAATTTTCTAGCTTTAATTGCAGAAATTATAAACTTAGAAGTACGAGAGGGCATACCTTGATATTCAAATATTGTACCATTAGGGTGACAAAACTTGATTCTTTTCTTTCCGCAATCTAACATAGCTCCATAAGCTTCTAACCAATCCATACCCAAGATGGTATCATAATCAGACAACTGAAGAGCATACAACCGGCGGCATCTGATTCCCTTGAACCACAACAGAAGCTTCATCTATGTAACACGAGGTGAGCATAAACTCACCCGAGGGAACCTCCACTACTAATTCACATGACTTCTCTTCTAGAAGATGAGCCATACAATCCAAAAATTCTTCGGAAATGAAAGAATGAGAAGCACCTAAATCAAATAGAACTCTTGCTGAAAATTCATAAATAGGTATTGTACCTTCTATCATGTTCGATGCCTCTGCCTGGGCACGGGTGATAGCCATAACCCGGCCTCTACCTCACTGCTGCGGTGCACCTCCACCACGACCTGCTAATGACTGTTGGGGCTGCTGCTGCTGCTGAACACCTCTACCATACCCATATTCTCTCGGATAGGGGCAATTGTGGATCAAATGCCCTGGCTGATTACAATTATAGCACCTGTAACCTGGTGGAATAGTGGGCTGCCTAGCAGTGCTCTGCTGCGATTCCTCTACCTCTGGCTTATAGCCACGCCCCTGCTGAAACTGCTGCCGACCTCCTCCTCCTCTTCCTTTGCCCTTAAATACTTGCTTCAATTTCTGACCCCACTTACCAAAACCTGAAGAAGAAGGTCCTGCTGGTGCTTTTCCCTTACTGACTTCTGCTGTCTGCTGAGGTAGCCGAAAACTACCCGAACTTGACCCGCTTGCCTAATGAGCCCGAATAGACCTCTCAAGTGTAGCTGCTCTCTGGGCTGCCTCCTCAACTGTTCTACACATTAACGGTATTACCGCATTCTGCAACTCTTCTCTCAAACCCCGAATAAAATACTCAACCATCATAGCATTATCTGATACCACATAAGGTGCATATCGGCTAAGTGCCATAAACTGCATCTGATATTCTAAAACTGAGGTATTACCTTGCTGGAGTGTCCGGAATTGCTCTCTTTTCGCTTGCTGCACTTGAAGTGGAAAGAATGTGTCATTAAATGCCTCAAGAAATTCCGGCTAGGTAATAACCTCCTCTGTCCTGCCTACAAAGGTCGTCTGCATCTTCAGACGCCACCACTGCTGCGTAAAACCTCTTAACTAATATGTGGCTAGCACAACTTTGTCCGCTGCTGGACACCTCATGGTCGTAAAGACCCTTTCAATCTCATGAATTCAGTGCTCTGCAGTATCTGGATTCGGCCCTCCTGTATAAGTGGGTGGCTGCAACCTTAGAAACTTTTCAACTTGCATCACCGGCTCTTCTGCTGCCATTGCTGGTGGTGGTACAGGTGCAACATAAGGTACCTCCACTCCTGGCGGTGGTGCAACAGGGGCCACAGGTACTCTAGCAACTGATGGTACTGCTGCTGGAGGTACTGGTGTCTGCTGATCCATCCTCATCCGAATATCGGTGAGGCTTTCCCAAATTCTCTCAATCATACGCTGAGTGGACTCCTCAGGGTCCTCTCCTCCACCACCCCAATCCCTTCTATCAGCCATCTCAACTTCCTGCACAGGTAACATAACAATCACGAACAAAACCGGTCATTACAAAACTAAGATCAGCTACCAGTAGTGTACAAATGTAGAAATAAGGCCATATAATTTCCCAAATCCTTTATATTTACACGGACCTCACTTTGATACCAACTATGACGGAACGCCTCGTTCAAACCCGTTAAACCATTAACGAACTTGAACCAAGTCCGCCTCCTGCGATCGGGCCGTAGCCTCGTAAGGGACACCACACACGAGTCCGTGAACACAGAAAGGAACACACTTGATCTTATATATGATTCACCATTTCATATATAATATACAAGATTTACATAGACAAATTTCAACAAAAGTACAAGAAAGTACAGGAGCCTGGGGCATACCCCGAGGTAAACTGGTACAACTGAGGAAAGAAACTATACTGCTACGGAAGCTACACTGCTGGAGGCACTGGCCCAACACCGCTGCGGCGCGTCCCTGAACTGGAAGACAGTAGCGAAACCTCCTCCTCGCCCTCGCCTATGGGAAGTAGGGGTGAGCCTCACTAGTCACTGGCTCAGTAGGGAACTTCCCCAACTTGAGCAAACCATACACAAGTACGGATGCAGTAAACTATACTAGCAATTTATAGCACAACCATGCAGGTTATTAAAGCAATAAATATACTTACCACTTGTCGATTATATTAAACAAAGTAAATAAATAAATGGCAAAACTCAATCACGTGTACGAGCTAAAGTAGAGACTGCCACACTCGAGCCACGTAGACTGGTTCGCGACACCAGCAACTGACTCGGACAAACAAACACAGGTCTACCTCTCAGTCTCGCAGCCATGGACGAAAGGTCCAGCTGCCGCTCCACGTGGAAAAGTCAAACAACTGCGGAGACCAACTAAACACCACTCCTGCGGGTACACAACTACAGGCCCATGCCTGGCACCTCTAGGGTCTCTGGCCGGAGCACTCTAGAGTGAGGCACTGGAAAGGACTAGCTGGGGACCAGTGTCGACTACCAGTGTCTGAACGCGCGACATTGTTGACTATGCATCTTCGTTGTCCAGAGTTCTTCGCACACGTCAAAATGCGCACTTCCTCTAAACTGTCTCAAAAACATAAAATCATAAAGACGAACTAGCACAATGGTGAGAACAGGTCATATCCACGGAGAGGCAGAATAAAGCTTGAATTAAACTACTTAGACTTGAAATCATTCTAACGGGTAGATTTTCACCAAAATAACATTGTAATAGAGTCACTTCTATGAACAACACCAATCTAACAACACTACAAACTATAAGATGAAGAACAAAAAGAGAACACGATGTAATAAACTCTAGATTAAGAAACGATAAAAGACATTAAACTGTAACGCCAAAAATCCGGATCTGATCCCCTTACAAATGTCGAATTATCTATCAATGCTCAACCATGAGCAAGAACAGAAGAATTAAACAAATGCAATGGATCGAACTCTAAGCACAACAGAATTGAAAAGTAAATGCAACACATTGGATCTATCTATTCTAAATATAGAGAAACTGAAAATTAAATGCAAACAACATCACTGGACCGAACTATCTAACAAAGCATGGATGAACAACTAATTGCAGAAATAAGAAATTCAAATATCTGGATCGATCTCTCCACACCAACCTCACAACTCTCATAGTAACCGAACTCCCAGAATAGAAAAATAAAAGCAACAAAAACTCCCTTATCTGCAGAACTCCTGGATAAGCAGAAAGAATTAAGAAAAATCCTAACAATCGAACTCCAAGAACAGTGGAAGAACAAGAAGAAAACTGGAAATTCCTAAAGAACTCGAACAGGAATCGAACTGCCAAGCCTCTGCACTGATAACACAGAAAATACAAAAAAAATGGAAACTAGACATCTTCAGAATTCCAAACCAGCGAACTACCAAACATCTCAACTCCTCTCCCTCACTGCTCTGCTCAAAGAGAAATTACCGAAATGAATGGCAGAAAATAGTAAAAACCTGAACTAGCAACATCAAGAACAACATGAATTTACATAAATCGACCCAGACAACTCCATGCTTTGCTGAAAGAAGGAGTACAAGAAGGAAATTGCAGAAGATAAAATTTCAAATAAAATCTCCCTAAAACTTGAACTGGCCAACTCCTCCCGTAAGAACTGAAAGAACAGGATAAAAAATGTAAAACTCCCTCAACATCTCACTGATCTGCTAAAACGGAAAATACAGAAGAAAAGTTGAGACTACAAATCCTCAGAAATTCCTACTTGCCAAACAAATTCTAACCAGAGAGCTCCCAAACATCTCAACTCCTCTCCCTCACTGCTCTGCTCAAAGAAGAGGAATACAGGAAATAAATGGCAGAAAAAAATAAAATCTGGGCTAGCTAACCCCCGGGCTCGGAAGACCTTGGGGTCCCTTTTATAGGCTTCCAGGCGCCTCTGCTTCCCGCCCAGATCTGGCGCCAGCTCACACATGCCATCCCGCCGCGCACGGCGCACAGCGCACCGGCCTCAGCAGGCCACTGCACAGTTGGCATCTATCCGGCCATCTCAGCACTGCTCAGCACCACACCGGCCAACAGCTCAGCATCGCACGCCATCGCTCCACCATCGGCCAGACCACAGCGCCAGCCCTCAAACGGCCAGCCAACATCACAACACACGGATCTCACATGGCCCAGTGCCACAGCATCATCACCCCTGGTTGCCACCTCAACCGGCCAGCACAACCATCGGCCCAAGCAGCAGGCCCATCAGCTCTTCACAGGAGCTCCACCTGCGCCGCACCCAGCATCTTGCCCATCTGCCTCCGCCGTAGAGCACACCTGCAGCGCTGAAGCTTCACACATCCCAGGCGCCATGCACCTGCAAACCCACATCGCACACAGCACACCAGGGCGCTGGCCGCCCTGGTTCCATCTCACCTCATCCGGCCCTGATCTGCACACGCCAGGCCCAAACCAGGTTCTTCCAGTAGCTCACGCCCTTGCACATCCCCAGATCTGCCTGATCAGAGCTCCATCAGCACCGAGCTCCAGCCCAACTCACAGCAGCAGCAGGTCTGACCGCCAGCTTTGCAGCACCAGATGCCATCGCCCCAACCAGCCGAGCAGCAGTGCTCAGCCCCAAATCTGCTTCCAGGGGCTTCCAGGAGCTTCCAGGCGGCCTGCTAGGAAGAAAGAAGAATTTTAAACAAAATGTGTGTAACCTTTTCTAATGAGAAAAAGGCATAAAGTCGGGGGGGTATGTGCGTGTTCGAATTGGGTAAGGTATACTATTATTTAATGAGAAGGGAGTGAGTTATGTATTAAAATTCTATTATTTATTTATTAAGATTGGGTGGGGTATGTGGTATGATTTAAAAGTGTGATTTATTTACAACTAATATGTCTAAGATTTATTAAAATATGATCGTTAAAATATAAAACCTAAAAATTATTTATGTACAATATACTTGCAAAAGGAGAAAACACTTTATTAGTCAAACTACTCTAAATGTATTGATTTTAAACCTAACTATGTGTTCTTCACAAAAATTTAACTAAAATGCTCGAAAACTTATCCGTGGATGAAATGAAAATTAAACTACAAATATACATTATTTATGAACAAAGACTATCTAAAGTTAACTGTATGTATGAATTTTAACCTGAAAAATTGTACAGTTATCACTCCACCCTACTTGAACATTGCTAGTCCCTTAGCAATAAAAATTATTCTAAATATAGGACTAGAAGATGTAATGTCTCATGCTAAACAGTCATCATCTAAAAGATTAATGTAAAGACATGTCTTTCCTAATTGTAAAGGCTTATGGCAAGAAATTAGTGCACAAATGGTAGCTCACTTAAGAGTTCACATCAGCCCTTCTGAAGCTCCTCTGCCTCAACTAGTAATTGAGATTAGATTAATTCGAGGGAGAAGAAAAGAATTGTGGAATAAGATCCTTGCTCAGTCAGATCAGGTTGTTTCTCTCAGTTCCATTCTGCCCAACTTCCTTGAGGATTATTTTTCTGAGTTGAGGACTTTTGTCCGTTTATTTGCACTTTGTGCACTAAGAATTTTTCTTTCTTTTTTCATCCACAATGCTGCACAACCCATCACTTTTCAAGAGTAACGAGTCCAACTTTACTCAGATCCGGGGCATTTTTCATGGATAATTTTTTCTTTTGCTTTTGCTTTTTGCTTTTTCTTTTCTTTTCCTCTTTACAGAAGGATGAACAGTCAGGTTCCTTGATCATATGCCTTCACTTCCTTCGCAATTCACTTAAGGGGAAGGGAGAAAACCAATCACCTCTCTCCTACTAGCCTTGACAAATTTGCTACAATCGGACTCAGCTAGTTTAAGTGGCTGTGTAGTGTGTGTATGAAATTTCTTGCCATAAATCTTTACATAAGGTAGACAAGAAGTACATGTAACCCTTTACTAGAGGCTACCTAACATGGATGCTTGCAAGGGAATGTGATAACAACAAAATTTTAATGGTTAAAGATTAGAAACATAGTCTGTGATGCGCAAAGCCACGCATTTTTATTCAAAGATGAAACATTGTGAAATTTTTATTTGCATATGTACAAGCTCAAGAGAAAGAAATGAAGCAATGGTTGGGATGAGGACTATGAATGCATGCTTATTCTACCTCTCCCCCCTGTTGCCCAGCTAGCTAGCCCAGAGGGGGGGTGAATGGGTTATTAAAACTTCGATGTTTGATTAAAACCTGTTTACTGAAAAGATTGCACAACTTAATAACAAGGTTAGAGTTAGAGCAAACAAGACAACAATCACACAAAACACAACCACAAGACACAAGGATTTTTATCCTGGTTCGGAACTCCTCTCCACAGGAGACCTACGTCCAGTCCCTGAGCAATACCTCAGGATTTTACTATCAAGGGTACAATCCCCCTTAAGGATCCTTACACCCAGCCTCAACTGGTCTTCCTTCAGCCTGAAGGGAACAACAACCACCCTGGATACCACCAGGTCTTCCTTCGTCCAGAAGGGAACAACAACCACCCTGGATACCACCAGGTCTTCCTTCGTCCAGAAGGGAACACAAACTAATCAGAAAAAGGTTGTGAAAACAGGCTTCAGATTCTAGCTTGACCAGCTACAACCTGAAGCTCCTAAGCCCCCGAGAGAGAAAGAGATTTAACAAGGTTTTTCTCTCCAAGGACCACACAGGCTCTTACAAATGAGAGGATTCCTTTTGAGCACAGAGAGCTAAGAGCTTAGAACAAGGTTTGGAGTGGAGGCTTCGCTCTTCTTCAAAGTTCTAAAGATTGTGAGAGATGGATTTCCTTCTTCTTCTGAAATCAAGCGATGTTACGCCCTCTGTATTTTTCTTTTCGTCTTGAGTCTTCTATTTAAACTGCTGATTCAAATTCGAACGTTGAAGTGTCCGTTGTCTCTTATCCTTGTGTACGTTAGACTGGTTACTGAGGAAGCTTCTGATCGTCAGTCTTTTATCCTGGTGTACACGCCAAAGAGATGTCATAGAACTTTGTATCTTGTGTCCAACGTTGTCCAGAGAGTCTTGTCAGATATCTGTAAGCATATCATCAATAAATAGAAGACAGCTAGGACTGCTGTCTATTGTTAGTTGAGATGGAACAGATATTGCAGTATATAGCAAAGCTCCTTTCTGTCCAAGAAAAAGTACGTAGACAGAGTAGCATAGAAATGGAAGATATTGTCTGCATGCATGGGAGATACGATCGGAGAGCATTTAATGCATAGCAGTCAACGGACAAGATATGACTTTGACTTTTCAACGCTATTAAAAAGCATTATACTGATGCATCAAGAAATTCGATAAAAAGAATCTTGCTGACTTCATAACTTATGAAATCGTTATGAATTATAGCAAGTCGTTATGAACTGTAAAGAAATCGTTGTGATAACTTATGAAGCCGTTACAACAGGCAAGTCGTTGCGAGTTCTAAAGAAATCGTTGCAAGAAATCGTTATGACTAATAAAGAAGTCGTTACGCGAAATCGTTATGACTAATAAAGAAGTCGTTACGCGAAATCGTTATGACTAATAAAGAAGTCGTTACGCGAAATCGTTATGACTAATAAAGAAGTCGTTACGCGAAATCGTTATGACTAATAAAGAAGTCGTTACGCGAAATCGTTATGACTAATAAAGAAGTCGTTACGCGAAATCGTTATGACTAATAAAGAAGTCGTTACGCGAAATCGTTATGACTAATAAAGAAGTCGTTACGCGAAATCGTTATGACTAGAGAGTCGTTGCGAGTTCTAAAGAAATCGTTACGAGGTCTAAAGAAGTCGTTACGGCTAAGAGTCGTTGCGAGTTCTAAAGAAATCGTTACGAGGTCTAAAGAAGTCGTTACGGCTAGAGAGTCGTTGCGAGTTCTAAAGAAATCGTTACGAGGTCTAAAGAAGTCGTTACGGCTAGAGAGTCGTTGCGAGTTCTAAAGAAATCGTTACGAGGTCTAAAGAAGTCGTTACGGCTAGAGAGTCGTTGCGAGTTCTAAAGAAATCGTTACGAGGTCTAAAGAAGTCGTTACGGCTAGAGAGTCGTTGCGAGTTCTAAAGAAATCGTTACGAGGACTAAAGAAGTCGTTACGGTAACGATTTGAGTGTTCCGGTCAAGGAGGAAGTCGTTCTGCTTATCAAAGAAGTCGTTACAGGGACTTGGATAGAAATGATGGGACTTACCAGATTGTCTTGATCTTTCATTTTTCTTTTGCTTCCTGTTCTCAAGGCTCAAGAAATCCATTAGTGTTATTTTGTTAATCATCAAAATTAATATATAAATAAATGGAAATATTTATTATGGGGACAGTTTGGTCATCAATCTCCCCCTTTTTGATGATGACAAAATATACTAAACATCAGACAAAGAATGAAATATGTTTTTCAGATTTACGTTAGTTGTCTCCCCCATTTTGTCATTAGGCAAAAAGATAAGCTGTGAGACAAAGAAGAGAGAAAGATTTTTATTAAGAGGGAGAAAGATAATACAAAGGAGATAACAAGGAGGCATGCTGTGAGATAACAGCCCATGCCTTGATCTCAAGATCCTCAAAAATTTGCAGAAACACGCCAAAGGTAACTGAGAAGGAGGGTCCCATGGAAGGGATGTTCCTCTGAATGTAGAGTTGCCTTTGCTGCTCTATGAACTCTCCATACTGAGTTTTGTCCAAAATGAATCTGAAGTAAGTACTCTTGCCAAAACTGGCCCTATGGAGAAATCTGTCCAAGGAAATTGGATAGTGAAGTTGTTGATTTAACAGATCCTGCTTTAGGGCATAGAAGGCAGAATATCTAGCTGCCCATACAGCATAGAGCTCTGGTATGGGTGCGATGGAATTGAGATCCATAAAGGCTTCTGCAGAAAGAGCAGGCTTCCTCTGACTAACCAGATCTTGATTGATAGCTTCCAATTGCTGATAAGAGGCCCGATATAGAAGCTCCCATTCTGATGAGGTGAGTCGTTCACACTCAGAAATGAGTGGAGCTAAGGTCAGAGAAGAGATGCGGCCAGAGTGATATTCTCTGAAGATGAACCGCAAGAAGGAGGGAGATCGGCCCTGCTTGGCTGACATCCGGCCCAGCTGCCTTGCAAACATATCTAGAGCGAGAGATCCAGCATCTGAATTAAACACTAACGAGTGCAGCTTCGGCAGAAGAACTGGAAACTCAACCTTGAAGGAGACAAAGTCTACTGTAAGAGGAAGGTTGAGAGGGGTCTCTGATTGCAGCACAGTAATCTGCGAGTTGAACTGGCAAAACTGAACTTCTGGAATTTTGTTCAAGTAGCAGAAGTCACTGTACAGCTGAAAGGCTCTGGCAACGCGAATTTCCTTCAAAATGAAGGATCCCCAAGAGTTCTTGTGCTGGAAGATAAACCACTCAGAGAAGGTGAGTGGGTGAGCTCTGAGAGAGAGGGATTCGGCCCTTGCAGTCAGGTATTTTGAGTACTGAGCCTTGTTTCCTTTGATAGCTGCCCACTGATCTTCAGTCTTGAACTCAGTGCCCTCAAAGATTTTGGATTTGAAAGCTTGAGATATCTGAGTAAAGGGAAGAACAATGGCCAGGTGTTCGGAGAGGTTGAGAAAAGGAATACCATAAATGGTAGAAAGAATGCATTTCTGGAGGTATTCTTTGTAGATAGGTCTTCTCTTAGGATCAAGGGTAAGAGAGTACCATAAAGGAGGGTAGAGAGAAGCAGAAGGAGTGCTTAGAGAGGAAGAGGTTTTTCTCTTTTTCAAGACAGGACTAGGAGGGTCAGTCCTGTGAATGTGAGAGGCTGTGGAAAGAATGGTGAGGAGAGTGTTCCTTTCAAAATGGTCTGGAACATTGGTGTCAAAAATACCAAGAGGCAGAGGTTTCACTGGAGGAAAGGTAACAGAATTAGGAGGAGTAGGAGGATAGAAAAAGTGTTTAGGATTAAAGGAAGAGGTTGGTTGAGGATGAGATGTTTGGGTTTTAATAGGTGAAGGTTGAGGAGTTAATGAGGATGAAGCTGAGATGAGAGCTGGAGTAGGTGAGAAGGAGGGTTGAGAGGAAGTAGAGGATGAGGAAGGTTGGGTGCGAGGCATGGGATGTTTTATGGTTGGTGGAGCAGGAGGTGCAGTAGGAGGAGATGAAGGTGTGGAGAGGGTTGGAGTGGCAAGAGATGAAGTATCAGGGGCCTTGGAGACTGACACTGGCTCTTTTCCTTGGCCTGACTTTCTCTGACTGCAGGAGAGGGTCCTGAAGACCCTGAGGCTGCCACTGGTCCGGGTGACCCTACAACTGATGGCCCTGATGGCCCTGACCCTTGAACTGGCGGCCCTGTTGGCCCTGAGACTTCTGCTGGAGGCCCTGGTGGCCTAGGAACTTCAGCTGGAGGCCCTGGTGGCCTAGGAACTTCAGCTGGACTGCTCTGAGTAGGTGCAGGAGGGACACCACTAGACTTTGAAAGATGAGCCAGCAAATTCTTCATATCAGACATTTCTTTATTGAAATACCTCATTGCATTTCTTATTGAGGATACGTCTGAGGAGGTTGAAACTTGATTTGAAACAATTCCTTGTATACCAGACTGAACTGATGCCAAGATCTCTCCTTGGGCTTTTAACAAGGCCATAACATGCTTCAACTTTACTTTCCTATGGCCCTTCCTTGACCTCCTGTGAACAACTCTTTTCTGCTTACCTGGCTGAGAGACAGGCTCCTCAAGATTTATAGTTGCACTTGGGCCTTCACTAACATCAACCAAGGCTGGAGTTTCCTGAGTAGGTGCAGCTTTCTCAGAAAAGGCTTCATTCTCTGGCTTTTCACTCTCAGCATGCTCCCCCTGAATGGGAGCAGGGACTTCAATACTTTCTTGCTCCCCCTGAGCAGGAGCTTCTTCCAAGACAACATCTTGTTGAGTACCTGCTTGTACCTCAACATCTGCAACTAATTCTTCAGTATGGCCTGCTGCCATAACTTCTTCATCAGGACCACCCTCTTCCAATTGAGCATCGGATTGACTTGCTGCAGCTTGCTCTGCTGGATCTGCTTGCTCTACTTCTACTGCTTCTGGAATATCTGCAATAACTGCTTCTCCTTCAGCCACAGAGGATTTGACCAAACTCCTTCTTGCACTGAAAAACCACTTTTCTTCAGGTTTCTGGACCTTATAGACTGGCCCATCTTTTCAGCTACCGCACCTGACAGATCTACTCCAAAGTGCTTGAAAATCTTGGTCAGAAGATGGGCATACGGAAGGGAAACATTCAACTTGCTCTTTGTTTCCCATAACTGAGCATGTGCAAACATCATTCGCTCAATCATCACTGCGGCCAGGTTTATCTCTTTGTTCTGGATTGCCCAGAACATTATGTCCGAATCTGCCCTAGTGCATGAGGAAAAGGTAGCACTACGGGGAACTAAGATTTGGCAGACTATAAAGTGAAGCAATCGGTTGAACGCGGACATCTGATTAATATCAAGCTTCCCATCCTTCAACTTAAATCCTGGACCGATAATCCCGAGACCTTTGACTTCATCATTCACAGAGTGAATGCCACTAAATCCAGAGGTCTTTACTCCAAACAGATCACGCAAAAGCTCATGGGTTATTCTGATTTGGATACCCTTGACAGAGGAAACAAGGGATCCATCTGCTTCTGACTTCAGACAGATGTAGAAGGCTTTTACCAAGTCCGGGTAGCTTACCTCACTGAAGGTGACCACATCCATCCACTGCGATCTTCTTAGAGTATCAACTAGCCTGGCCATGCCACTCTTCTCAAGATTCTGAACATCCACTGCCTTATTTCCGCAAATCTTTGTCTTCACAAAAGTAAATCTTTCTTGCTCCCTTGGGGATAAATACTCAGCACTGTAGCCCCCAACACTTCCGGAGATCAACGGAGCGGCCATGGGTGCAGAGAAGAAAAGATTCTGGAAGGGAGGATGATGGAAGGGACGGAGTTCTCGAAGGAGTTCTTCGCGGGAAGAGAAGAAGGCTTCGAAAGATGCAGAGAGTCGATCCCAAAATCGTTAGGGCATCAGCTTTGGGTGAACAGATAGAGAATAAAAAGGGTAAAGGTAGAAGACGAATCGATCTCAAAGCGATTTGGATAAAATAATATTACTTTAATGACAGGAGGAGCGCCAAAAGGCGGCAAAGGTAGAAAGCGACAAAAAGGTTTGACAAGTCAAACAACTTTCTACACAGAAGCGGTCAAAGCATATAGATAACTGAGTTTTGTTTAACTTTAACGGAGAGAGAACTTTTCATTTAATCTGAAAAATTTATATGTCAATAAAATCACAGAAATTCTTTCACAAATTGCACATCCCTAGTTCCCTTCTAAGAGATGTAAATCTCTCTTCAGGTAGGGCTTTTGTGAAGATATCTGCCAATTGACCATTTGTATCTATAAACGAAATTTCTAAATTACCACTAGCTACATGGTCTCGAATAAAATGATATCTTACCTCAATGTGTTTCGTCCTTGAGTGTTGAACTGGATTTTTGGTGAGGTTGATGGCACTAGTATTATCACACAATAGAGGAATTGATTTGATGTGAATGCCGAAATCTTCAAGTTGTTGCTTTATCCAAAGAAGTTGTGTACAGCAACTTCCAGCAGCAACATATTCCGCCTCAGCTGTTGATAGAGCTACTGAATTTTGTTTCTTGGATGTCCATGATATTAAGCATCCTGCAAGAAACTGACAACATCCACTGGTGCTCTTTCTATCTACTTTGCAACCAGCATAATCAGCATCTGAATATCCTATTAGATTTATCTCACAAGATCTAGGATACCAGAGACCTAAATCATGAGTTCTAGCTAAATATCTAAATATTCTTTTTACAGAGATTAAGTGAGACTCTCTAGGGTCTGCCTGATATCTAGCACACATGCATACACTGAACAAAATGTCTGGTCTACTGGCAGTTAAGTAAAGTAATGATCCTATCATACCTCGATAATTCTTTTGATCTACCCTTTTACCTTTTTGATCACTGTCCATTCTGGTTGATGTGCTCATTGGAGTTGATAATGGCTTTGCATCTTCAAATCCAAATTTCTTCAACAGCTCTTTGGTGTACTTTGCTTGACAGATATGAGTGCCATCCTTCCCTTGCTTGATTTGCAATCCAAGGAAGTAGCTTAACTCCCCCATCAAGCTCATTTCGAATTCTCCCTGCATAAGCTTTTCAAAGTACTTGCAAAGAGATTCATCAGTAGATCCAAAAATAATATCATCCACATAGATTTGTACAAGAAGTATATGTTTAACCTTAGATTTTATAAATAATGTACTATCTACTTTACCTCTAGTGAAACCATGATTTAATAAGAAATTACTGAGCCTTTCATACCAGGCTCTAGGAGCTTGCTTTAGACCATATAAAGCCTTATGTAGTTTAAATACATGATTTGGAAATTCAGAGTCGTCAAAACCTGGAGGTTGTTCAACATAAACTTCCTCCTTGATGAAACCATTTAAAAAGGCTGATTTGACATCCATTTGAAAAAGTTTTAAATCAAGTGCAGATGCATAAGCAAGTAAAATCCTAATGGCCTCAAGTCTAGCTACAGGTGCATAAGTTTCATCGAAATCTATGCCTTCCTCTTGGGAGTAGCCTTGAGCCACCAATCTGGCTTTGTTCCTTAAGATTATTCCAGACTCATCCAGTTTATTTCTGAACACCCATTTGGTGCCAATAACTGAATGATTGGATGGTCTAGGAACAAGTGACCATACTTGGTTTCTCTTGAACTGATTTAGTTCATCTTGCATGGCTAGTATCCAAGATTCATCAGATAAAGCTTCATTGACTGTCTTAGGTTCTACTTGAGAGACAAATGCTAAATAGTCGCATGGAATTACATTACCTCTAGTTCTTACCCCTACAGATGGATCACCAATGATGTTTTCAGGAGGGTGATCTTTCTGATGTCTCCATTCCTTTGGAAGATCTTTATGTTGGATTTCTGTTTGCTGCAGTTCTTCCAGAGTTGGATCCTCTTTGTCCTTAATTGAAGTTTTCTTTAATTTTTCGGACAAGACATCTGCATCATCAATGTCACTAATTTCTTCCTTTTTCAAGGAAGGGTTAGATTCATCAAAAATAACATGTACTGATTGTTCAATTAATAAGGAACGTTTATTGAAAACTCTATAACCTTTAGGTTTAGAGGAATACCCCATGAAAATGCCTTCATCTGATTTGGCATCCAACTTACCAATGTCCCTTTTTCCATTGTTATGGATGAAGCAAGGACATCCAAATACTCTGAAATGGCTAATCTTTGGCTTCTTTTCTTTGTAGAGTTCATAAGCAGTCTTTTTCAGAATTGGCCTGATCATCACTCTATTTATGATATAACATGCAGTGTTGATAGCTTCGGCCCAGAAATATCTTGGCAGATCATATTCTGATAACATTGATCTTGCCATATCCAAAAGAGTTCTGTTTTTCCTCTCAGCAATTCCATTCTGTTGAGGTGTCCTTGGAGCTGAGAAGTTGTGCTCAATTCCTTGATCATCACAGAACTTCGCAAACTTTTCATTCTGAAACTCACCACCATGATCTGATCGAATAGAG
The DNA here is from genome assembly GCA_014218235.1 of Colocasia esculenta. Taxonomy (NCBI): domain Eukaryota; kingdom Viridiplantae; phylum Streptophyta; class Magnoliopsida; order Alismatales; family Araceae; genus Colocasia; species Colocasia esculenta. The sequence continues at coordinate 31,883,141 of CM024766.1, forward strand.
ACAATTGAGAATTTCTGATCTTTCTGAACTTTCTTACTGAAGCTGACAAAATTTCAAATGTGTCATCTTTGTGCTCTAAAAAGGATACCCAAGTGAATCTTGAATAATCATCAACTATTACAAATCCAAAATTCTTTCCTCCCAAACTGGTAGTTCTCATTGGCCCAAATAAATCCATGTGAAGTAGTTCTAAGGCTTGAGGTGGTTACTACAGTCTTTGATTTGAAGGAGCTCTTGGTGTGCTTTCCTCTTGCACAAGGTCTGCAAATGCTATCCAATCTGAAATTTACCTTTGGCAGTCCTTCAACTAGTTTTCTCTTTCTGAGCTTGTTCAGCCCATCCAAGCTGCAGTGGCCCAATCTTCTGTGCCACAGCTCAGTTGATTTATCTTTGCTAGCTGCCAAACACACATCTTGATCCTTGAGTTCATCGAGATATAAACATACAAATTTCTTTCTCTGTAGGCTTCAAATATGACTGCACCATCCTTAAGATACTGCATTTTGATTCTTGAAACTGAATTTGATGGCCTTTGTCACACAACTGGCTGATGCTGATGAGATTGTGCTTTAACCCTTTGACCAGCATTACATCCTTTATGACTGATTTTCCTTTGATGTTCACAGACCCGCTTCCTATCACAGTCCCTTTTCCATTATCTCCATAGGTGACTGTACCTTCTTCAGCTTGGAGATCAACAAATATCTTCTTGTTGCCTGACATATGCCTTGAGCACCCACTATCCAAATACCATTTGGATGCTCGAGGGTTAACCTGAAATGAGAACATCAAGCTTTAGGTACCCAAATTCTTTTGGGTCCTGATTGGTTAGTATCATCAATTTTACCTTTTAATATCCATTTTTTATGTCTTGTTGGGCATGTCATTTTAATATGTCCTAACTGTTGCAGTGACTGCAGCAGGATAACTTAGTTACTTTTTCTATGTATTTGAAATCAGCTTTGTATGCTACATCTTGTTCGGGTACAAATTTTGGTGTTGGATATGTTTTAGGGTATATTATGGTTTCTTCATTGTCTGGGGGTGTATATCCTAATCCATTTTTCTTTTTACCCGATCTCCTAGCACCTTTTAATATTAAAGAGTTTTTACCATTGGTAAATTTTTCTAGGGTGCTTGCTAGTGTATTGTTTTCTTCATTTAATTCATTTACAGTTTTTCTTAAATCATCTGAGTTTTCCTGTTTTTCTAGGTCAGTGATTTTTCTGTTCTTGTCTTTTAAATTTTCACATAATAGTTCATTTCTTCTCTTAAGCTCAACTATTTGTTTTTCTAGTTCTTCGTTTTCAGATTTTAAATCTGAGTTGGTATTTTCGAGACATGTGATATTTTTCTTGCTTAGCTTAAGTAGTTTACACACTTCTTTATACTTATTGTAGAGTTCATTAAATGCACTTTCCAAATTATCCGAATCTGAGTCATTACAGGAATCGAAAGAAGAATCAGATGTTACCTTATCCTCGGTATTCGCCATGAGAGCCAAGTTGGCTTCTTCACCTTCACTGCTCGAGCTTGACTCACTATCTGAGTCGCTGCTGTTGTCCCATGCAGCTGCCATGGCTTTCTTTTTGAATCTTCTGAACTTCTTGGAGCTGTCCTTCTTCTTGTGATCATTTTTCTTTAACATTGGACAGTCTGCCTTGATATGTCCAGGTTTCTTGCATTCATAGCAAAGTGGCTCATTCCTCTTCTGATCTTTTCCATCTGGTCTCTTGAGATCTTTGTTTTTCTTGAAGTACCTCCTACCAGACTGGAACTTCTTTTTCTTTGCCAAGATTCTCTGCAATCTTCTTGAGAGCATGGCTTCTTCATCATCACTAACTTTGCTATCTTCACTGTTATCTAAGGATTCTTCTGATGAGTCCCCATTAGCTTTAAGCGCATTTGACTGCTTCTTTCTACTGGAGGATTCTCCTAGTCTTTCCATGTTTATTTCATGGGCCATGAGAGATCCAATGAGTTTTTCTACTGACATTTTCTTAAGATCATTAGCTTCTTCGATAGCTGTGACCTTTGCCGTCCATGAAGATGGCAGGGATCTGAGAATCTTCCTTACCATATCTGCATTTTCATATGACTTTCCTAGACTTGCTAGGCCATTAGTAATGTCAGTAAATCTACTAAACATTTGGGTAATAGACTCACCTGTTTGCATTTGAAATCTTTCATACTGAGTGACAAGAATGTCGATTCTTGTCTCCTTTACTTTGTCTGTACCTTCATATGTGATTTTAACTTTTCCCACATTTCCATGGAGGATTTGCATGCTGAAACTCTGTTGAACTCTTTCTTGCTTAGAGCACAACATAGAATGCTCTTAGCTTTACAGTTCAAGGAGATTTTCTTTCTATCTTCATCTGTCCATTGTGCTTTCTCATTTGTGACGACCAGATCACCTTCTTCCACTATTGACCAGATTTGATAATCGTGGCCTTGTAGAAAGTATTCCATCCTGGTCTTCCAATACGTATAATCTTCACCATCGAACAAAGGAGGTCTGTTGACAGACTGACCTTCGAAGTGACTTTGGGCTGCCATTGATCTTTGCTCTTCAGATCGTTGGATCTTCTTCTTTGTCGAAGAGACGGGCTCTGATACCACTTGTTGCCCAGCTAGCTAGCCCAGAGGGGGGGGTGAATGGGTTATTAAAACTTCGATGTTTGATTAAAACCTGTTTACTGAAAAGATTGCACAACTTAATAACAAGGTTAGAGTTAGAGCAAACAAGACAACAATCACACAAAACACAACCACAAGACACAAGGATTTTTATCCTGGTTCGGAACTCCTCTCCACAGGAGACCTACGTCCAGTCCCTGAGCAATACCTCAGGATTTTACTATCAAGGGTACAATCCCCCTTAAGGATCCTTACACCCAGCCTCAACTGGTCTTCCTTCAGCCTGAAGGGAACAACAACCACCCTGGATACCACCAGGTCTTCCTTCGTCCAGAAGGGAACAACAACCACCCTGGATACCACCAGGTCTTCCTTCGTCCAGAAGGGAACACAAACTAATCAGAAAAAGGTTGTGAAAACAGGCTTCAGATTCTAGCTTGACCAGCTACAACCTGAAGCTCCTAAGCCCCCGAGAGAGAAAGAGATTTAACAAGGTTTTTCTCTCCAAGGACCACACAGGCTCTTACAAATGAGAGGATTCCTTTTGAGCACAGAGAGCTAAGAGCTTAGAACAAGGTTTGGAGTGGAGGCTTCGCTCTTCTTCAAAGTTCTAAAGATTGTGAGAGATGGATTTCCTTCTTCTTCTGAAATCAAGCGATGTTACGCCCTCTGTATTTTTCTTTTCGTCTTGAGTCTTCTATTTAAACTGCTGATTCAAATTCGAACGTTGAAGTGTCCGTTGTCTCTTATCCTTGTGTACGTTAGACTGGTTACTGAGGAAGCTTCTGATCGTCAGTCTTTTATCCTGGTGTACACGCCAAAGAGATGTCATAGAACTTTGTATCTTGTGTCCAACGTTGTCCAGAAGAGTCTTGTCAGATATCTGTAAGCATAACATCAATAAATAGAAGACAGCTAGGACTGCTGTTTATTGTTAGTTGAGATGGAACAGATATTGCAGTATATAGCAAAGCTCCTTTCTGTCCAAGAAAAAGTACGTAGACAGAGTAGCATAGAAATGGAAGATATTGTCTGCATGCATGGGAGATACGATCGGAGAGCATTTAATGCATAGCAGTCAACGGACAAGATATGACTTTGACTTTTCAACGCTTATTAAAAAGCATTATACTGATGTATCAAGAAATTCGATAAAAAGAATCTTGCTGACTTCATAACTTATGAAATCGTTAAGAATTATAGCAAGTCGTTATGAACTGTAAAGAAATCGTTGTGATAACTTATGAAGCCGTTACAACAGGCAAGTCGTTGCGAGTTCTAAAGAAATCGTTGCAAGAAATCGTTATGACTAATAAAGAAGTCGTTACGCAAAATCGTTATGACTAATAAAGAAGTCGTTACGCGAAATCGTTATGACTAATAAAGAAGTCGTTACGCGAAATCGTTATGACTAATAAAGAAGTCGTTACGCGAAATCGTTATGACTAATAAAGAAGTCGTTACGCGAAATCGTTATGACTAATAAAGAAGTCGTTACACGAAATCGTTATGACTAATAAAGAAGTCGTTACGCGAAATCGTTATGACTAATAAAGAAGTCGTTACGCGAAATCGTTATGACTAGAGAGTCGTTGCGAGTTCTAAAGAAATCGTTACGAGGTCTAGAGAAGTCGTTACGGCTAAAGAGTCGTTGCGAGTTCTAAAGAAATCGTTACGAGGTCTAAAGAAGTCGTTACGGCTAGAGAGTCGTTGCGAGTTCTAAAGAAATCGTTACGAGGTCTAAAGAAGTCGTTACGGCTAGAGAGTCGTTGCGAGTTCTAAAGAAATCGTTACGAGGTCTAAAGAAGTCGTTACGGCTAGAGAGTCGTTGCGAGTTCTAAAGAAATCGTTACGAGGTCTAAAGAAGTCGTTACGGCTAGAGAGTCGTTGCGAGTTCTAAAGAAATCGTTACGAGGTCTAAAGAAGTCGTTACGGCTAGAGAGTCGTTGCGAGTTCTAAAGAAATCGTTACGAGGACTAAAGAAGTCGTTACGGTAACGATTTGAGCGTTCCGGTCAAGGAGGAAGTCGATCTGCTTATCAAAGAAGTCGTTACAGGGACTTGGATAGAAATGATGGGACTTACCAGATTGTCTTGATCTTTCATTTTTCTTTTGCTTCCTGTTCTCAAGGCTCAAGAAATCCATTAGTGTTATTTTGTTAATCATCAAAATTAATATATAAATAAATGGAAATATTTATTATGGGGACAGTTTGGTCATCACCCCCTACTTATTTACAGGAAAAGAAAGTAAGACAAAAAATTACCTGATAAAAGAAATCTGTACACTTGGGTTGCCTCCCAAGAAGCGCTAAGTTTATTTCGTCTTCAGCCAGACGCAATTAAGCTCCATTTTGCTCAGCTAGCTTGGTAGAATCCGATTTTAAGAAAAGTGGGCTTTCAAAGAAATGCTTTAACCTTTGCCCATTGACAGTGAATGAATGTCCAATTTTTGGGTCATGAATAATGACAGCACCATTATCACAAGCTTTGACAACAGTGTAAGGACCATCCCATCGGGACGTCAAGTTTCCACGAAGCCTAGAATTAAATAGCCAGACCTTATCATGCACTTGAAAAAATTTTCTATGAATGTGTTTGTCATGGAATGCTTTGTCTTTGGCTTTATAGATTTTTGGCTTTGGCTTTGGATTATTCTCTCCCTTAAACCCTAGAGCACATGGTTGGTCTATTGCTTTTTTCACACAAGATTCTTCCAAGGAGTCTACCACTAGACAACTCTCTCCTTGGTCATGGTGCCCAGATGCCTTAAAAATATTGATACTAACCCGCTCATCCCCAAATGATATATCCATCATCCCGGTAGCACAATTAATGTTGGCTCTAGCTGTAGCCAAAAAGGGTCTACCAAGGATGATGGCAGACTGAGTTAAATCCTGAGAAGTGTTCATGTCCAAAATGATGAAATCGGCAGGAAAGTAACAATCATTGATTTTTATAATAACGTCCTCAACTAAGCCTTTAGGAGTGGTAACAGAACGATCAACTAGTTGAAGGACGACAGAAGTGGGTTTCAATTCTCCTAACTTGAATTTCTCAAAAATAGCATAAGGTAGGAGATTGACACTGGCTCCCAAATCCAAAAGACTGCTTTCAAAAGTGACTCCACCAATGGTGCAAGGAATTAGTGGAGTACCTGGATCTTTAAGCTTCTTAGGGAGTTGGTTCAAGATAACGGCACTCACAGTTTCTGGAAGAATGATTGTTTCAATTTTATTCCTCATTTCACGTTTTGGAGTGCACATTTCTTTTAAGAATTTGGCATAAGCAGGTACATGCTTAATGGCATCAAGGAGAGGAATGTTGATATGAACTTTCTTAAAAAGCTCCAAGAGTTCTTCATTACCAGTTTGTTTGTTTTTGGATTTTGGCTTTAATTCTTCAGGAAAAGGAACTCTTGGAATGTAGCAGCTTGGATCCTCATTGGCTTTGATTTTGTCTAGAGGTTCTTCAATCATTTTCTCTTTTCCCTTGGACTTTTCTTTTTCAATATTTTCTTCACTCTCTTCCTCAATCTAAATTTCATTTTCTTTATCCTCATTCAATGTTGACATGTGAGGGTGAGGATTTGTTCTGATTTTCCCACTTCTTAAGGTTAACACAGCTTTCACATTTTCTACTTGGGAGCCCCCAGCTTGGGTAGGAGGATGGTCCTCTTGTATAGGTTGATTTTGAAATTGTGGTGCTGAAATATTCTGGACAAAAGCTTGTTGTTGGTTTTGTGGTGGAGGTACATTTGGTCTAACAAGTGGTGGTCTGTACCCCTGGCCCTGATGGTATTGATAGAATCCGGGAGGGTTGTTCCTTGGGTTTGCTACAGCTTGACTTGGCAATTGCCCAAACTCCCTCCTTTGACATACGTTAGCAATTTGGGACTCTATCCTTGCAAAATTTTGTTGAAAATTTTGATTTTGAGTTTGATATTGAGTTTGTTGTTCTTGCACAGTTTGGCATAGAGTCGCCATCATGTTTTGGAGTTGGTTCATTTTATCATCCCAGTTAGGTTGAGGAGGTGGTTGTTGATATGAAGGTTGTTGGAAATTGGTCTGAGCAAATTGATTGGAATTTTGATTTCCCTGGAATTGTGGAGGTTTTGAGTTAAAAGATTGGCCAAATCCCAAATTTTGATTGGGATAGGATTGACCGTACATGGATTGCTTGAAAGCAGGTTGGGAAACTTGCTCAGATTGATTTTTCCATGAAAATTTTGGATGGTTTCTCCAACCCGGATTGTATGTGTTGGAATATGGATCATAGGAGGGTTTTTGAAAACCTTGTGCAGCTTGCACTTGTTCTTGAATGAAAGGGGGTAATTGGGCAGTAGTGGGACAAGCATTTGTGAAGTGAGCTGGGCTAGCACACATAGCACAAGTTTCAGGTGTTTGAGAAAATTTGGGTGTGGCTTGCCCAGTTAAAGACAACAATTGATCGAATTTTTGTTCCCACTTCTGCTCCAACCTCTGATCAAGTTTAGCTATCAGATCTTCTACCCTGGAATCTGATTCTCCTCTCCCTCTTACTTCATACATCCCTGCATTTTTTATGGGTCCTAATGCTCTCTCATAAGAGTAGAGTGAGGCATGATTGATAGAATTCTCACTTAATGTCTCAAACAGATTATATGTCTCATCCTCACTCTTAGTCATGAATGCTCCTCCACATGAAGCATCAACCATTTGTCTATTCGATTCAGTTAAACCTTCATAAAAAGCTTGCACTATTTGCCACCTCGACAAACCATGATGGGGGCATTTTCTAAGCAACTCCTTCAATCTCTCCCATGATTCATGCATTAATTCTCCCTAGTGTTGGGAGAATCCGATTATTGCTCTTCTCATTGTATTTGTTCGGCCAATCGGGTAAAATTTCTTCAAAAATTCTTGCTGCATTTCTGGCCATGTTGTGATAGTTCTCCCTATGGTTCCCAACCAATGTTTAGCCTTGTCTTTTAAGGAGAATGGAAATAGGGTCAACCTTAAGGCATTTTCAGTGAAGTTTTGGATCCTTACAGTGGAACAGATCTCTATGAACTCATCTATATGCCTATAAGGATCTTCATTGGGATTGCCATAAAAGGATGGTAACATTTGAATGGTTCCAGGTTTGATCTCAAAATGATTTGCTGGAATTTCCAGCCTAATGCAAGTAGCAGGTTGATAGTTAGAAGGAATAAAGTATTCCTTCATCTGTCTGGGTGCAGCCTCCTCCATATTCCTATCAATTTGGTTCTGGTTTTGGTTGGCCATCCTATGAAAGAATTTCTTAATCTCGTCTATAGGTTGAGCCAATTCTAAGTTCTGGGAGCGTCTACCAAGCATGCACAGTAGAAAAGCCCTCTATTTATGATTTTTGAATTTTTAAAATTTTTATTGATTTTTGATGAATTTTTAAACAACACAAACAAGCAAACACTTTCAAATCAAATTAACCTACCACTAAGTGTTCCTTGGACTTATGTTATTTTTCTCAAAATCAGATTTATGCTTGCTTAAATCCAATTCTAACTCTTCTTGTATCGGCCAGGTAAGAGGTGGAGTAGAGGGAGGCCCCCCTTGCTTTCGCAAGGACCCAATTAAGTAACCTCTAGCTAGCTTAAGCGTAAGCTTTTTAACCTCTAATCCTAGACACCAGACTTAAAGAGAAGTTTTGAATTCAAGAAAGGATGAATCTAATGATGAACCCTAGGGCCAAGTCTACTGGTTTTTATTAAAAGCTGAGGTAAATGCAAAAATGTGGAATTTTTTTTGTGATTTTTGGGCAAAGGAAAGGGTGATGAAATCCCTCACCTTATCTTTTTATTCTAATGGGTTAAGCCCTTAAGCAGTCCCAATTACAATTATGAAATGCAACAGATCAAGTTTGAAACAAGGGTTTTCTAATGCTAAGTCTAATGCATGAAACAAGTGGTGGAAGTCTTACCTTTCCCCCGTTCTCTTCAATGCAAGAAAAAAAATGAAATGACAATTAAAATGATGAATGTCCTAAAACATGTGTTTCTAATCTTGAGAGGATGGAAATTTTATTTACAAACAAACGGCTAACATGAAAGAGCGATTTGAAAATTTTTTAAATTTTAGATTTTTTTAATTTTTATTTAGTTTTTGAACTAAATGAAATGAAGGTAAGAAAATATAAAGTAGTACTATAAGCTAATTCCAAACCACACAAACCACAAAAAGTCCAATTATTACATGCCAACTGAAGAGAAATCTCTGTACATGCACAGAGAGTACAAGAAATCCTCACTACAAGCTCCACTCACACTCTTCTATCTACAATGCTGAATTAAATGCAATTTGGGAAAAGAAATCAGCAAGCTCTCCTCCAATGGGCTTCAAATCTCCAAGCCCAATCTCCAAGTGTGCAAATCTGAAATGAAAGCCCAATAACAAGTCAAATGAATCCTCAAAGTAAATGAAATAAAATCAAAATAGATCTAAATCAAACTCTGATGCCGCCCCGGCAACGGCGCCAAGATGAACGCGCGACATTGTTGACTGTGCATCTTCGTTGTCCAGAGTTCTTCGCACACGTCAAAATGCGCACTTCCTCTAAACTGTCTCACAAACATAAAATCATAAAGAAGAACTAGCACAATGGTGAGAACATGTCATATCCACGGAGAGGCAGAATAAAGCTTGAATTAAACTACTTAGACTTGAAATCATTCTAACGGGCACATTTTCACCAAAATAACATTGTAATAGAGTCACTTCTATGAACAACACCAATCTAACAACACTACAAACTATAAGATGAAGAACAAAAAGAGAACACGATGTAATAAACTCTAGATTAAGAAACGATAAAAGACATTAAACTGTAACGCCAAAAATCCGGATCTGATCCCCTTACAAATGTCGAATTATCTATCAATGCTCAACCATTAGAGCAAGAACAGAAGAATTAAACAAATGCAATGGATCGAACTCTAAGCACAACATAATTGAAAAGTAAATGCAACACATTGGATCTATCTATTCTAAATATAGAGAAACTGAAAATTAAATGCAAACAACATCACTGGACCGAACTATCTAACAAAGCATGGATGAACAACTAATTGCAGAAATAAGAAATTCAAATCTCTGAATCGATCTCTCCACACCAACCTCACAACTCTCACAGTAACCGAACTCCCAGAATAGAAGAATAAAAGCAACAAAAACTCCCTTATCTGCAGAACTCCTGGATAAGCAGAAAGAATTAAGAAAATTTCTAACAATCGAACTCCAAGAATAGTGGAAGAACAAGAAGAAAACTGGAAATTCCTAAAGAACTCGAACAGGAATCGAACTGCCAAGCCTCTGCACTGATAACACAGAAAATACAAAAAAAATGGAAACTAGACATCTTCAGAATTCCAAACCAGCAAACTCCCAAACATCTCAACTCCTCTCCCTCACTGCTCTGCTCAAAGAGAAATTACCGAAATGAATGGCAGAAAATAGTAAAAACCTGAACTAGCAACATCAAGAACAACATGAATTTACATAAATCGACCTAGACAACTCCATGCTCTGCTGAAAGAAGGAGTACAAGAAGGAAATTGTAGAAGATAAAATTTCAAAGAAAATCTCCCTAAAACTTGAACTGGCCAACTCCTCCCGTAAGAACTGAAAGAACAGGATAAAAAATGTAAAACTCCCTCAGCATCTCACCGATCTGCTAAAATGGAAAATACAGAAGAAAAGTTGAGACTACAAATCCTCAGAAATTCCTACTTGCCAACCAAATTCTAACCAGAGAGCTCCCAAACATCTCAACTCCTCTCCCTCACTGCTCTGCTCAAAGAAGAGGAATACAGGAAATAAATGGCAGAAAAAAATAAAATCTGGGCTAGCTAACCCCCGAGCTCGGAAGACCTTGGGGTCCCTTTTATAGGCTTCCAGGCTCCTCTGCTTCCAACCCAGATCCGGCGCTAGCTCACACATGCCATCCCGCCGCGCACGGCGCTCAGCGCACCGGCCTCAGTAGGCCACTGCACAGTTGGCATCTATCCGGCCATCTCAGCACTGCTCAGCACCACACCGGCCAACAGCTCAACATCGCACGCCATCGCTCCACCATCGGCCAGACCACAGCACCAGCCCTCAAACGGCCAGCCAACATCACAACACACGGATCTCACATGGCCCAGTGCCACAGCATCATCGCCCCTGGTTGCCACCTCAACCGGCCAGCACAACCATTGGCCCAACCAGCAGGCCCATCAGCTCTTCACAGGAGCTCCACCTGCGCCGCACCCAGCATCTTGCCCATTTGCCTCCGCCGCAGAGCACACCTGCAGCGCTGAAGCTTCACACCTCCCAGGCGCCATGCACCTACAAACCCACATCGCACACAGCACACCAGGGCGCTGGCCGCCCTGGTTCCATCTCACCTTATCCGGCCCGGATCTGTACACGCCAGGCCCAAACCAGGTTCTTCCAGCAGCTCACGCCCTTGCACATCCCCAGATCTGCCTGATCAGAGCTCCATCAGCACCGAGCTCCAGCCCAACTCACAGCAGCAGCAAGTCTGACCGCCAGCTTTGCAGCACCAGATGCCATCGCCCCAACCAGCCGAGCAGCAGTGCTCAGCCCCAAATCTGCTTCCAGGGGCTTCCAGGAGCTTCCAGGCGGCCTACTAGGAAGAAAGAAGAATTTTAAACAAAATGTGTGTAACCTTTTCTAATGAGAAAAAGGTATAAAGTCAGAGGGGTATGTGCGTGTTGGAATTGGGTAAGGTATACTATTATTTAATGAGAAGGGAGTGAGTTATGTATTAAAATTCTATTATTTATTTATTAAGATTGGGTGGGGTGTGTGGTATGATTTAAAAGTGTGATTTATTTACAACTAATATGTCTAAGATTTATTAAAAGATGATCGTTAAAATATAAAACCTAAAAATTATTTATGTACAATATACATGCAAAAGGAGAAAACACTTTATTAGTCAAACTACTCGAAATGTATTGATTTTAAACCTAACTATGTGTTCTTCACAAAAATTTAACTAAAATGCTCGAAAACTTATCCGTGGATGAAATGAAAATTAAACTACAAATATACATTATTAATGAACAAAGACTATCTAAAGTTAACTGTATGTATGAATTTTAACCTGAAAAATTGTACAGTTATCAGTGTCCATACCCCAAACTAAGAGCACGCTACAAGTGACTAAAAACAAACTCGAGAGTCACTGTCCCACTATCGTCTTTCCCTCAGCCAGACGTACAACTCAAAGAAAGGAGTGAGGGTGTCCAGGACAGACGACACAGACCTCGACGGTACAACACAAGTACCGGGACAAGCTCCGAACTAACAGTCTGGCTCACAGAGAAGCTGGGGCACCCAACTAGAGAGGTAACCACGGTAGGCGTCGTACTACCTGCCACGCACACAAAACCACGTGCGCACCGCACAAACCACGTGAAATCTTACGACATTCACAAATACTGACTGTTCACAGCATGTGAACACAATGCGCCTCGCGTGCATACCACGCCAAGACACAACCCACCAGCTAGCTACGTAACCAACACGCTAGCTTCATAAACATGCACTCCCATAGCGCCACAGGTGCCAATGCACCACACGGTATTATCAAATACATCGAATAATAACAATCGGATAATCATGTCACATAAGTCATGCGTATTCAGACTACTCGACTGTGGTCGCGACATGGGCCTGTGTTGCCTTCAGAATGCGACAGCCCGATATGGCGTGTTCACCACGTGAACGCGACGCACCAACATGTCGCGTTCCCCACCCGAACGCGACGGGTCGACCTGTCGCGATCAGATCGCGACAGGGGGTTCTGTCGCCATCACAGGCAGGAACCCTAGTCCGTGATCCTCTCCACGGATTACCACTCTATGCTATGCAAATCACCCTTAATTCTCAATTTTCATGCTTTTGTGAATCCCTAGACATGGTATCTACTGTTAGGTAAACGAATAATTGATCAAACCACTCTCCTACGCAATCCACAACCCAGAAAACGAGAGGCGTCACCCTGCCTCCGCGAAGAACATGCAGAACGGAGATCCTTCGGAGTTTCTTCCACTTCACGCGAGCTTCCCGCGGCGAGAACACACCATTCCACAAGCTCCCACGCCGAAAATCCCCAGGGAACCCACGCAGCACCTCCCCCCTGGCCGAACAGAGCATACCCAGCTCTGTTCTGGCCAGCCGGGTTTAAAGCCTGCTAGCGGTTGATAACGCGACAAACCATTCTGTCGCGGCCTTATCGCGACGGATCTAGCCGTCGCCTTCCCAATGCTGACGTCTGCCAGTCGCCGAGCGTTGGACATGCGGCACACATGAAGACGATCACCGTTCCCTGATGGCAGCCAGAATGCGATGAGCATGACTGTCGCCTTAAGAATGCGACGACCCTCTCTGTCACGTTCATAGACAGAGAATCCAGGGTGCTATAGGCCCAAACTGTCGGCCCAGTAAGCCCCAAAAATGCACGCACACACTGAACACAAGCCACATTGGCCACACATTGGCCTCACAAGCGCTGAACACAAGATCCACAAGGATCCAAAAAATGCGCGACGTTACATCAAGTGATCGTACTGTCATCATCATCATTGATAATTATTTCTTCCTACATGAGAATTGTCATGAATTGTTACCGAACCATCCTCGTACGTGTAATATCTTGAAACAGTTTCCATCATTATTGACATGAGTATTACATGATAGTATTACCACTGTTAACATGTTAATTACGTAAAGCATGCCCGCACCATGAGATGTAAATCCTATTGGGAGCTAGTGCGCTCACACCTACTTTCCTTAATATTTTTAGGTGATGATTATGAGGAATTGGAGAATGATGGGACTAGAGACGAGTGATGAGCTGCTCAATTGTACTCGCTGTTATAGCTAGTCAGCCAAGATGATTAGAGTTGAATGAGTCTGTAATAAATAGGTTTATTTCCTTTAATGTCATATGTACTTTGAAATACAATATTGGGCCCTGTGTTTGGCTCTGATGATGTAAGGTTTTAAATCAGTTGAATGTAAATGAAATAAAGAGTATTTGGCTTGCAATGTTATTGTCTCACATCTTGTGTTATACTTAGTTGTTACTCTGATTTACTCGACTGTGATACTCATACTTGTATTGCTCATGCATTTTGATATTTATTTCCACTGCTAAATATTGGGGCGTGATAGTTGGTATCAGAGCCTAGGCTTTCCCTTAAGTTCTAGGCAAACAAAAAATTTCTAGGTTTAGCCAAGACAAAACCCCATGTGTCGACTTGTCAAAAATCAACGATGAGATCGGGGTAGAAACACGAGCTAAGTCATCTAGTTAGAATTAAGTTATGATGAAGTTAATGTCTGATGAATGTAATGTGGTTATCTTGAAGGATTGCAATGGCCGCTACACGTGAAAGAGACTTGTAGAGAATGATCAACACACTGACCCGGGCACTATTACAGGCCACTCAGGGTAGAGCTGAAACTCAGGGAGATCTCGACAAGAATTTCCGGAGTATGAACCCACCTAGGTTTGGGGGTAGCACTGATCCAGATGAGGTTGAGCACTAGCTCAAACAAATAGAGTGTGTGTTCCGCGTGATGGGATGTACAGATGAGAACAAGGTTACTCTAGCTACTTATCAGCTAGAGAGAGAGCACATACCTGGTGGGAGTCAATTGAGGCTACACTAGGAGATGCCCAGACAACTTGGGCACAGTTCAAGGAGTACTTCAACAACAAGTACTTCTCAGACCGAGTACAAGAGAGGAAAGCGGCGGAGTTCGCCAACCTGAAGCAATAGAGTCTGTTCATAGCTAAATACGAGGCCCAGTTCTCTAAGTTGGCTCATTATGCTCCACACTTGGTGAAGAATAAAGATACTTCTTCTTCACGTAAAAATCTACAGTAGAAGGAAAAAGTACAGGACAACCAAACAGGTAGAAGCTTCGATAGTTGCTTGTTAAAGATTTGGTGATCCACAGCAGGTAAACAGTAGCAGCTATAGTTACACTGTCTCCAGCAGCAACCTTCCCACACAAGGTGCTAGCACAACAACGGTAGTCACAACACACCAACCAGTCATCCACACAGGGGTGAAATCTCACTATAGCAGAAACTTCTTTCCTAAGCAAAGCAGCAGCAGTGGAAGAGAAAACACTTCCACGAAGGTGAGGGGAAGCTTTTATAAGCTCCCAGCCTTCACACACGCTTGGCACGTCGACCATGCATATGTCAAGGTATAAATCTCCCTTAACCACCTAAGGACACCTGCTCCATGCAACTTCCAAAGGCGACACATATGGGTAAAACGTGGTGATGATCTACCCCATGAAAAGTGGGTTACGTGGCCCCTGATGCGTGGGTAGAAAATAACCCAAAAATGGTCACCGTAAATGGTTGATAATTCAACTAGCCAAATTGTCTCCTTGTTTAGGTGTCCTAAAGATATCCGTTTAACTTGAAATTTCAACCATAGACTAATAGGAAGGTTTTACAAATTTTCATGATTTTTATTTAATTTTTAGAATTTATTTTCTACTGGGTGAAAAATCACCCCAAAAATAGTTGCGTCGGCTAAATCTCAAAATCTGGTTGTCAAAAATTTTGGATAATTACATATTTGATATCACCACATTTTTCTAAGAATTATGGTGTTCTCAGATTTCATTTTCGTTACAGTTTTCCGGTGTCGCCCTGTCGGGGTGCGCACCTCTGAGTACGTTACTGGAATAACATTTATTGATGTAAATAAACCCTACATTAGAGTTAATTACATCTCATAATAGTAGTTATATTTAACAATCTAATTATTCATAGTTTTCTAGTAAATAGAATTTTTGGGGTGTTACACCGTACGATGTCCTCGCAGCGAAAGCGTGCCAAAAACTCCACCAGAAGCCTGAATCGCCAGGAGAAGCCCCGCAGCAGCCTCCCCTGGTCGAGCAGAGCTTGTGAAAGCTCTGTTCGGCCAAACCTTCTTAAAAATGCACAGCGGTTGGGAACGCGACGTAGCCCTACATCGTGACCTGAATGCGACGTAGGAGGGCGTTGCCTTCCTATTGTTGACGTCAGCATGGCCGCCTAGTGTACGACACGCGGCGCGCATGCAGATGACAACCCAAAACAGCGGCAACATGAATGCGACCACCAGGGCTGTCGCGTTTAGAACGCGACGCATACCCCTATCGCGTTCACAGGCAGAGAACCTATGAGTGCTTTGGGCCCAATCTGCCAGCCCACAAGGCCTCACAACCCACGCGGACACCTGAAACACAAGCTAATGGGCCACACATTGGCCACCAAACCCGCTAAACAAGGATCCACGAAGATCCGAAAAACGCGCGATGTTACATTATTATCACCTAAAAAGGAATGTCGTCCTCGACATTCAAAACAAACCACAATAAGCCGGATTATCACCTAAAAATAAACAAAACCATACACAGAACAAGTAGGATACTCTTCTACTACATTTGCCTTTTCATACCATCTTGCACTGACTGAAAAACTGATTCAATCTATTCATTTTTCTACTTGCTCTGCTTTCCCTTTTCTTTAATCCATTTCATAGCTGCACTGCCCAATTACTATATTCTACTCTTTCTTTACTTTTCAGCTATAAGCAATTCTACGTTGTTGTTGGTGCTTTATCTCTTTGGACTCAACCTGCTTCCACAATTTTCCGGTTGTGTTTGCAATATTTCTTTCGGGACCGCTTCACCTTTCTCGAATATCTTACACTGTAATGCTTTACCATGCCATAATCTTTCTAAATTCTTGGATTTTTCGGTGCCCTTTTCTTTTTCTATTTATCACTACTTGCTGTTATCCTGCCTCATCGGCATTTACATTCGCAACTGCCAACTTTTCAAAGAAAACCAATCACCATGTTTCAATTTCCTGCCTTTTCATATTATTTTGCTCATTCCGCTTTAAATCAGCTCTGATTAAAAACCACAATAACCACTGGTCCTTTATTCCACTGTGCAAAACTTTACACTTTTTCCTTATTCAAGCAAACTTTGAATAATCTGTGAATATTAAATCTTCCTTGCTCCGCTGCGCTACTCTGATCACATTGGACACTTTGCAAAATATTTCACAATTTCTGTTCACATTATTGCTTTCAATTACTTTTTTTCTAACTTCAACTGAATTCATTTCTAACTTTAGCTGCTTTTCAAATCATCTTATTCAATTAATTTATACTGAAGAAATTACTGCAATTTCTGATCTGCTAAACCGCTATTGACATGTTGTGCTCTTTTTATACCTTTCTTGCTTTACTGACATTCTCTGACTAATCTCATAATTTTGTTGCATAACCATTCTAAATATTTTTTAATTAATCTGCTCCTGCTCTTGCACCAAACTCTGGAATATCTTAATAACAATCCTTTTTTGTTCAATTAAATCATTTTCTTTGCACCGATATGCAAACTCTAGCAGAACATTTCCTGACTCATCTGATTTTAATCACTTCATCATTTACTAAATTCTTCCTTTCTCTGATCCATATCTCTTCTTTATTTAAATTGCCAATCATTTTAATCATAACATCCTTTCTGCAAATATTTCTCTTATTCATTCTACTGTCTAACTAATCTTAGTGTACCATTCATACTATAAATCTTTCTGGTATCTAGTCATCTTCCTTTAAAATACTGCAAAAACTCAAATTTGAATACCAATCTCTTTAAATATAATAACTTGCTCTGATTGCTTCCCTCGTTCCACTAATTGCTCTTTCGTCAAATATCATAAATATCACAATCTGTCTTACTGTTTCTCTTAACTCAATATTTCTTAACTGCTTCTCCATTAATACACCTCTTTCCATTATATTTTACTTAACTTAACTCATTTCAACATACTTCACTTTAACTTTGATTTTTCTCAAACTGCTCCTGCAGCCTTTATGCAACTCATGAACAGCATATACTGACCATATCTTGATAAGTTTGTGGTGGTATTCATTGATGACATCCTCATATACTCAAAGACCAAAGAAGAACATGAAGAACATCTGAGGATAGATCTGCAAGTCTTGCGAGACAACAAATTATATGTAAAGCTGAGTAAGTGCGAGTTCTGGCTCGAAGAAGTGTCTTTCTTCGGCCATGTCATCTTCAAGGACGGCATCTCCATTGATCTCTCCAAAGTTGAAGTTGTACTCAAATGGGAGAGACCAACTAATGTCACAGAAATCAGAAGCTTCTTAAGACTGGTTGGCTATTACAGACGGCTCATAAAGGACTTCTCCAAGATCGCCGTTCCTCTTACTCTTCTTACCTGGAAGGAGAATCCCTACTCTTGGAGCAAAGAGTGTGAGAAGAGTTTCCAAACTCTAAAAGAATGTTTGACCTCAGCCCCTGTTCTCGCTCTTCCAATAGAGGGAGAAGGTTTCTCAGTCTATATCGATGCCTCAGGAGTGGGTTTAGGCTGTGTACTGATGTAGAAGGAGAAAGTCATTGCTTATTCTTCAAGACACATGAAGTCAACTACCTTGTGCATGATCTAGAGTTGGCTGTTGTGGTCTTCGCCTTAAAAATCTGGACACATTATTTATATGGTGAGCAATTTATTGTCTATTCAGATCATAAGAGCTTGAAGTATTTATTCTCTTAAAAAGAACTTAACATGAGGCAAAGGAGATGGCTTGAATACCTAAAGGATTTCAACTTCAACATCTAGTACCATCCAGGCAAGGGAAATGTTGTGGCTGATGCTCTTAGTAGAAAGCCGATGGCATCTTTATCAAGTCTAATTCTTGGCGAGATGCAACTACTAGAACAATTCGCAAAGTTAGACTTGAATATTGAACATAGAGATGATCGAATCTTGGTTGCCAATATCAAGATTTAGTCCGACATGCTGGCAGAGATCAAAGCACAATAGGACAGAGACCCATTCTTGGTTTGTGTCAAGGAGACCTTAGCTGAAAAGCTGGACTTTGCTATGACCGAGGATGGAAGGCTGGTATTTCAAGGAAGAACATGTGTTCCGGATGATGAACAACGAGGTTGATGGATGAAGATCATAAAACTAAATATAATATTCATCCTGGAGATACCAAAATGTATCAAGATATGAAAAGAACATTTTGGTGGCTGAACATGAAGAGAGAGGTAGCCGAGCATGCTGCTCATTGCCTTACTTGCCAACAGGTAAAGGCAGAACACAGGCGCCCTGCTGGCATCCTTAGACCATTAGATATCCTGGAATGAAAATGGAAAAGCATCGGCATGAATTTCATCATGGGTTTACCCAAGACTCATGGTGGACTCGACGCCATATGGGTCATTGTTGACCGACTAACCAAGTCCGCACACTTCCTACCTATAAAGAGTAAGTGGTCTGTGGATGTATTAGCCGCTCTATATATCAAAGAGATCATGAGACTGCATGGAGTTCCATCATCTACTGTCTTAGATCGAGATCCTAGATTCACCTCTCATTTTTGGAAGGGACTGCAGACTGCACCTGGTACTAAACTCAATTTTAGTACCACATTTCACCCGCAAACTGATGTACAGACTGAGATAACCAATCATATAGTAGAAGACATGTTAAGAGCCTGCACTATAGACTTCCAAGGCTACTGGAATGAGCACTTATCCTTGATTGAGTTCGCCTATAACAACAGTTACCAGGCGAGTCTTAAAATGGCACCGTTCGAAGCACTCTATGGCAGAAACTATAGATCTCCTGCATGCTAGAATGAAGTTGGGGAACAGCAATGGCTAGGCCTGGACATGGTGCAAAATACAACCAGGGATATATAGGTGATTCGAGATTGACTCAAGATTGCTCAGTCTAGACAAAAGAGTTATGTTGACAAGAGGAGGAGAGATCTAGAATTTCAAGTGGGAGACCATGTATTCTTATAGGTATCTCCTACCCGTAGTATTCAGAGATTTGGTGTTAAAGGAAAGCTAAGTCCTAGATTCATCGGTCCTTTTGAAGTGCTCGAAAGGGTTGGTGAGGTTGCTTATCGGCTGGCATTGCCACCAAATCTGGCATTCGTACACAATGTATTCCATGTCTCTATGCTCAGAAAATATGTGTATGATTCTACCCACATCATTCGCCATGAGAATCTGGTGTTGAACAAGGACATGACATATGAGGAGAAGCCAATCAAGATATTGGAACGAAAGGTATAACAACTCAGGAACCGTCCCATTCATGTGGTTAAAGTATTGTGGAATAACCGTGGAGTAGAAGAAGCCACATAGGAACCTGAAGGAATCATAAGGCGAAACTACCTGATCTTTTCGGTAAGACCTTCCCTCCATTACGATCATATGAATTTGGGGACCAAATTCTTTTTAAGAGGGGGAGGATGTAGCAACCCGATATTTTTAAGTAAATAAATAAATAGAAATATTTAAAGGAAATGGATTAATAAACACCCAATAAACAATAAGAAGTAATGGACTTGTTATAATAGCTCACCTAAAGGTTAATGGGCCAAGTTAGGAGTTGGATTATGGGATAGGAAGAAATACCCCAAGAAATGCATAGCCATAATTGTATAGAAAATAGGAATGGGCAAATTAGGGTTTTAAACAATGGTAATTAGCCATGAATGGCAGCCAATTTCGTGACCAACCATAGCAGGAACTTTCTAATGGTGATTCTACTCCAATTGGGATGAGAAATCTCCAAAACATGGAAAGAACTAGCTGGAACCGCACCCCACCCTTCCTAGTTGCAATAGGACTTGAAATAACCCCTAGACATATAAATATTCATCATAGGACTAAAGAGGAAGGTTTACCATCTTGTTGGGGTCGTGGGAGGCTAAGCTAGGGGACCAGGAGTAGAGGAGAACGGCTGGAGAACCAAGCTTCTTCATCAACTGTGCTCTGCTGCAATCAGTGCACAAGACCTGTGTTAGATCTTCTCAAAGGTAGGTATTCTTGGGCTAAAGAAGAACGAAACTTATAACATCTTGTAGGACTGCATGTCTAGTTTTGTTTGCAAGTGATTTACCTAATTTTCATCATTTATCTATCGAGTTATAAGCATTTTTCCATCATCATGCCAGTCTATGACTTTTCTTGTTCATACTAGTTTGCACGCCTAACGAGACCAAATTGATTTGGTCCGAAGGCATAGTTCTCTTCCACTCTTTGTCCCCTACAAGTTTCATGTTCACCACTTTGTCTCAAGAGCTATAGATTTCAAGTTATAAGCATTCCATGAAGACCGTCGCGTCTACTTGAAAGGCGACCACCCATGTCGTCACATTTTAGCTAGGGTTTTACAAGTACCGTTGCATCAAACTGTGTGCCCTGTTACTGTCAGAGATTTTTTGAATCGCGACCACGAAGGTCGTCGCATTTTAGTCTTGTTTCCCGCTTTTGGGGATCTGTGCTATTTCGAAAAACTAGGGTTTGCATGAACGCGATGGACCGCAACGTCGCGATTCTGTAGCGATTCCCATGAATGCGGGGGCCTGAACGTCGCGATTTTGAGTCATCAATCGATTCAGTCTTGTCTAGTTGTCCGAACTGTGACCGCCGACGTCGTCGCGTTTCTGTCCAGAATCGATGTTTGTTAAACGCGACCATTAGACCCGTCGCAATTTAACTGTGCATTTTCAGCAACTTTATTGTTTTATTTAATGTGATTATTTAGGCTTGGAAATCATGATTACACACTGTAATACTGTGCAACAAAAAGTACACAACCATGCTAATTAATTTTGATATATTTCACATGTTTTCTTTAATTTAAAAGTCAATGTGCACAACTATCATATGTTCTATGATTTCTTTCACATGCACACACCGAACGTTTATTCTTTGCCATGAGACCATGCAAAAAATACATGGATAAAATATCTGATAAATTACTTCAAAAATTGCACATTATTAACCCATGGTAATAAAGACATTGTCTTCATTTTTCATATGGATTTGGAATACCGTTATCGCCACTCCACTATTCTAGAATTCCTCTAGAACGTCAGACAACTCGTTTTCTTTACACACTACTCTCTTGACAAGTTAGAACCTCTCTGTTGGACATTCCATTTTGGCAGACAAGGGACCTTTTGTTAAGACCTCCGTAAGACTCTGTACTCTGTGGATTCCCTCATGGACACCGAGTTGGTTGTACCCTAACACCTATAACATCCTTAGGGATCAATATGATCCAAACGTCTTAGATGTTCTCTCTTACCTTGAGATCACGCCGGACCTCTGGACCTGTGCATAACATGGCCAATGGAAGGTTAGTGAATTCTACTTGACTGTCAACACCAATCATGCATGTTGCGCAATGTTACTATCGCATGTTTAATCGTCGTTTTATGTGCAATGATCTTTGGCTCTCATATATACTCTACTCGCTCATCTATTCACTCTCTCTCTACTATCTCGTCTATTCATCTAACACTCTCATCTATTTCTTGGTACTCTCTATTGGCCATTTGACTGATTGTCTAAAGATAAACGATATAACTAATGCTTGGCAAAATATCAAGGGGCCCGGTCTGGTCCTAGGAGGTGCGCCCAAAAGTGCTAGTGCCCGTGGGAGTTAATTGACCAGAGTGTTTAGCATTACACTCAAGTGCTATCTATCTCGACTATCTATATGACAATCAAGGTGCTATACTATTCTCGACTCGTTGTGCTATTGTGAACATTGTGCTATTTGTTCTATGGCCATCCTGCTCTGTGCTATATTTGGAAACTTGTGCTATCTTGATCCATAATATTGTGCTATCTCTTGCTTTACTTGACTCTCTCTCTTTATCGTTAGTGACTCTACTTTTAATACAATAATCATGTAAAGTTTGCCCGCACTATGAGATAAAAATCCTACTGGACGTTGATGCTCAACCTAAGTTATTTGTTCATTGTGTTCTCAGGTGAGAATGAGGAGACTGAGTACACTCATGAGGATGGGGAGAACCAGGAGTGATCCAAGAGTACCATGACACCACAGTGATTATCCTAGATGTCTTAGTTAGTCAATTACTTTCATTCTATGTAATAGAGTCGATTGGGCCCTATGTTATGGCTCTGCATTAGTGGTTGTAACAGACATTAGTTGAATTATCAATGAAAGGCATTTGATTTCATATTATTTAATTGTCCAATGGTTTGTTGTCTACTCTACGCTCTGTACTCACTTACTTGCAACTGCCTTACGTTCCGATATTCCACGTCGGGGCATGACACAACTAGATTCCATTACATGCAAGTCTTCATAACTACTACATCAATTCATTATGTCTATTACATAGGGTCCATCTTGAGTATTACAATGGCTTGCAAAAATGTAAAAACTCCCCCAAGACTTCTAGATAGTTTACATGCTCCATCACTCTTACTGATCCCCGTCATAGTGTATTTCCTCATATGTATTACCTAAAAACTACAAATTAAAGTAGGATTTTCAAAAAAATCAGTAGGATTTATGTAACGTCGCGCGTTTTTCGGATCCTCATGGATCGTGTGTTTAGCTCTTGTGGTGGCCAATGTGAGGCCAATGTGGCTTGTGTGTCGTGTGTGTGTGTGTTTTTGGGGCTTACTGGGCCGACAATTTGGGCCTACAGTACCCTAGATTCCTCAGCTTGTCATCGGAAAAGGAAGGTGTGTCGCGTTCTAAACGCAGCAGAGGTGGTCGTCGCGTTCATGTGGCTGTCTTGAAGTGTTGAGCGTCTGCATGTGCGCCACGTGTAGCGCTCAGGGCAGCGGGCGTTGGGAAGGCGACGCTCAGGTCCGTCGCGACCTGATCGCGGCTCCACGATGCGTCGCATTCCGAACCGCTGCAGGTTTTTAAATAACCCCAGCCAAGCAGAACGCACAAGGATTCTGATCGGCTAGGGGGAGGAGCTGTGGCGATTTCCGCTGGGTTTTGGCGTCTTTGGCTTGTCCTCACTGCAGGGAGTCCGGGAGAAGCAGGGGAAACGCCAGGAGATCGCTGCATAACGCGTTCTTCGCGAAGGTAGGTGAACTCTTCCCGTTTTCGGGGTATAAATCGCAAGGGATAGGGTTCCAATTAGTTTAATACGTTTCTAACAATAGATAGCATGCTTAGGTATTCACAAAAGCATGAAAACGAAGAATTAAGGCTGGTTTGTATGGTGTGAAATGAGCTGTCATGGAGAGAGCCCGGATTAGGGTTCCCGCCTGATAAGGCGACGGGTCCCTATGTCGCGTCCTGAACGCGACACAGTGATGTGTCGCGTTAAGGATCAGGAGGTGACATGTAAGTGGGTCGTGTTCTAGATCTGATGGCGACATGTCGTGGCGACGCCTTCTGAAGGCGACCCAATGGGTTGTCACGACTTGGCCCGAGAGGGCCTGTTTCTGCATGGTTTACGCATGTGACTATTTGATTATCGTTATCGGTATGCTCAGCGTTAGTGAGCAGTGCATTGGCACTTGTGGCGCTCTGAGAAGCGCGTGGTTTATGAGGCTAGCTCACAGGTTACGTAGCTAGCTAGTAGTTTGCCTGTGGACATAGGGTTCACACTGTTGGGGAATCGACCCCCCGATCGGCAACCCTCTCTCACTCAACTCACACGTGGAGTTTGGAGAAGAGATAGAAGAACGGAGAAGAAGAACACACAGACACCAGATTTTACGTGGTTCGGAGGCAAGAGTCTTCCTACGTCCACAGCCACAGCAGCTTTTCAATGCTACAACCAGAACGCATACAAAGAGAATATACCCCCCCCCCCCTTTATATACTAGGAGGTTAGGGCACCATAAACGAGATTCACATGGACAAAAAAGTCCCTAACTCAGAACCGCCTTAGAACTGCAAAGTCGCCTGACCTGGGAAAGGAGAAGTCGAAAGTCTTGACTAATTCGACTGCTGCAGTCGAATGTACATTCGACTGCAGACAGACTCCCACTGCATAAGTCGACTGATGCATTCGACTGCTGACTTCAACTGAAGCATTCGACTGATGCATTCGACTGCTGACTTCAACTGATGCATTTGACTGATGCATTCGACTGCTGACTTCAACTAATGCATTCGACTGATGCATTCGACTGTTGACTTCAATTGATGCATTCGACTGCTTCACTTCTGTAAGCCAAAATTTAGCTTCCGGGGGCACTGCCCCCGGAGACCCCCGCATGGGGCGCTGCCCCCTTGACCCCCGCGACCTAACCGTGCAGGTCGAACCGCGACCTGACCCCTTGTGCAGATCTACTAGAGAGTTCGGGCTCCACATTCTAACAATCTCCCACTTGGAGTCAAAACTCCAAAATAATATCAAGCACCTCAAAGTCTTCATCCTCCTTAATGCAGCAAAAGAAAAAACTGACTGTGGCATCCCTCCATCAATCATTCATGGAGACCAACTGAAGCTTGGCAAAGCTTCAGTTTCTCTCTTGTGACAACCTTAGTCAACATGTCTGCAGAATTTTCTGACCCTCTTATCTTCTTAAGCAAAAGAGTACCATCTTCAATCAATCCACAGATAAAGTGATACTTCAGCTGTATATGCTTCGTCCTTGCATGGAAGATAGGGTTCTTGTGAATTGCACTTTAACTGTCACAAAACAGCACACTGTTGTTTTGTTTCTTGCCCAACTCCTTCAAAAAACTTTTCAGCCATACCATCTCCTTGCTAGCTTCGGAGACAGCAACATACTCTGCTTCTGTGGTTGATAGCGCAACAACTTTCTGAAGTTGTGAAACCCAGCTCACTGCAGTCCCACTCAAGGTGTACACATAACTAGTGGTACTTCTTCTTGTGTCCAGATCACCACCAAGATCTGCATCAACAAAGCCTTGCAAAATAACATCACTTTTTCTGAAACAAAGACATTTATCTGAAGTGCCTTTCAATATCTCAAAATCCATTTTACTGCCTCCCAGTGTTGTTTTCCCGGATCTGCCATATACCTGCACACAACTCCCACTGCATGTGCTATATCCGGCCTGGTACAAACCATAGCATACATCAGACTTCCCACAGCTGATGCATAAGGGATTTTCTTCATGGACTCACACTCTTCAGTAGTCCTTGGTGACTGCTCTTTGGACAGCTTGAAGTGACTTGCTAGAGGAGTGTTGACTGGTTTTGCATCTTGCATGTTGAACCTGCCCAACACTTTCTGAATGTAGCCTTCCTGAGATAGCTTCAGAATACCATCTGTTCTATCCCTCACAATTCTCATTCCAAGAATTTGCTTTGCTTCTCCCAAGTCCTTCATAGCAAATTTCTTTGACAATTGCTTCTTCAACTTGTTAATCTCTATCATACTTGATCCTGCAATGAGCATATCATCCACATACAACAACAATATGATATAACAATTGTCAAACTTCTTAAAGTAACAACAATGGTCCATGTTGCATCTAATGAACCCATTGCTACATATGAATCCATCAAACTTCTTGTACCATTGCCTGGGGGCTTGTTTCAGACCATACAAGCTTTTGTTCAGTTTGCAAACAAGGTTTTCTTTACGATGTTCATGAAAACCTTCTGGCTGCACCATATAAATGTCGTCCTCCATATCACCATGGAGAAAAGCTATTTTTACGTCAAGTTGTTCTAGGTGCAAGTTTTCAGCAGCAACAATACTTAGCACTAATCTAATAGTGGTTAACTTGACAACTGGAGAGAAAATTTCAGTATAGTCAATACCTTCCTTCTGTTGGAAGCCTTTCACAACCAGCCTTGCCTTGTACCTCTTGCTGCCATCATGTTCTTCTTTTAACCAAAAAACCCATTTATTTTGCAGTGCCCTCTTGCCGGATGGTAGTTCAGTCAGCACCCAAGTTTCATTCTTGTGTAGAGAATTCATTTCATCTTTCATTGCCAACTCCCACTTGACTGAATCCTCCACCTGCATGGCTTCATCAAAGCTCTCAGGTTCATCTGCATCAGTTAGCAACAAGTAGTACATTGCCGACGAAAACCGTTCAACTGGCTTGCGCAATCTGCTTGATCTTCTCAGTTGAACCTCTGGTTGCACTGTACTGTTCTCAGGATCTCCTTGAGATCTTCTCAGCACATCTTCTTCTGAAATTTCCTCCAGCTCAACCTGTGCACTTTCCTGATTTTCTTCACCTGCATCTTTAGATTCCACATCAGATCTATGCTTATAAAGCATTTTTTCATTGAATATAACATTCCTTTGTCTAATGATTTTTCTGCCTTCATCATCCCAGAAGCGGTATCCAAAATCATCAGAACCATATCCAATGAAAAAACATTTCCTTGACTTGGGATTTAACTTATCTCTGTCATTGGAATCAACATGCACATATGAAACACAACCAAATACTCTCAAGTGTGAAAGAGTTACCTCCTTACCGCTCCAAGCCTCTTCTGGTAGCTCACCATTTAGAGGAACACTGGGTCCTCTATTAATCAGATAAGCTGCTGTGTTAATAGCATCTGCCCAAAAGAACTTCGGTAGGCCTGCATGTAGCCTCATGCTTCTAGCTCTCTCATTCAGGGTTCTATTCATGCGTTCAGCAACCCCATTCTGTTGTGGAGTATTTGGAATTGTTTTCTCCATACGAATACCATGTAGTGCACAGAAATCTTTGAATTCCTTGCTGCTATATTCTCCTCCATTGTCTGACCTCAAACACTTGATCTTTGCACCAGTTTGATTTTCCACTTCAGCCTTCCACTTCACAAAAGTAGAGTACACATCAGATTTATTTTTGAGAAAATAAACCCATACCTTCCGAGTGGAGTCATCAATAAAGGTGACATAGTAGAGTGAGCCTCCAAGGGATCGAACAGGGGCTGGTCCCCACACATCAGTGTGCACAAGTTCTAACTTTTCTAGCTTAGAACTTCTTCCAGCTTTAGAGAAGGTGATCCTTTTCTACTTTCCTAGAATGCAGTCTTCACACAATCCAATGTCTATGGACTTTACATCACCTAACTTCCCTTTTGCAGCCATCATCTTCATTCCCTTTTCACTCATGTGCCCAAGTCTGCAGTGCCAGATCTTGGAATCCTCTTCTGAATTTGCCAATGCCACTAAGTCTTTGTCATTTGCAGTCATGTAGAGAGTCCTCATCTTGCTGCCTTGTGCTATAACCATGGCACCCTTGGTTATCTTCCAGCACCCATTGACAAAGGTAGTGACATATCCTTCATCATCAAGCTGACCAATAGAGATCAAATTTCTCTTCAAGCTAGGAACATGTCTAACATTCCTCCGCTTCCACACAGTCTCGTTTGCTGTTTTCAACTGAACATCACCCTTCCCCACAATATCTAAGGGCTCATCATCCGCAAGATAAACCTTCCCAAAATTATCAGCAACATAATTTTGTAAGGTTTCTCTACATGAGGTAGAGTGAAAAGATGCTCTAGAATCTAGAATCCAAGATTCGATGGGACTATTGACACTCAAAATCAGAGCATCTTGGACTTCCTCTGCCATGACATTAGCAGAGTCCTCTTTCTGTTTCTGCCCCTGATCCTTTTTCTTTGGAAGCCTACAATCCTTCTAAAAGTGACCCTTCTTACCACAGTTCCAGCAACCATCACCACGGGGTTTGGACTGATTTCTTTTCTTGGACTTGGATCTGTTCCGATTCTGTCCACGCTGATTTGTTCTTCCCCTGCCTTCAGTGTTTAAGGCAGAACCTAAAGCTTCACCAGATTCCCTTCTGCGAACATCCTCGCTAAGAATCAAATCTCGAATCTCTGTAAGTTTCAGTTTACTTGAACCTGAAGAACTGCTAACAGCCGTCACAGTTGCACCCCAACTTTTAGGTAAGGAGGACAGAAGAGTCAATGCTTTAATCTCATCATCAAAATCTATTTCCACAGAACTCAACTGGGTTGTAATCACGTTGAATTCATTTATATGATCTGTGACCGAGGAACCTTCGGCCATCTTGAGATTAAACAAATGACGCATCAAATGTACCTTCTTGGAAGCAGATGGTTTCTCATACATATTTGATAACGCCTTCATCAGACCTGCTGTGGTCTTCTCATTCACGATGTTGAACGCGACGTTTCTGGCCAACGTCAGACGAATAACTCCGAGAGCTTGTCTATCCAGAAGATCCCAGTCTTCTTTCTTCATACCATCTGGCATCGTTCCAAGAAGCGGCTGGTGCAACTTCTTTTGATACAAGTAGTCTTTGATCTGCATCCTCCAGAAACCGAAGTCCTTGCCATCAAACTTCTCGATCCTCACCTTTCCTTCATCCGCTGCCATCGCTCCCACTGTTTCCCTCGAACCAGTGCTCTGATACCAGTTGTTGGGGAATCGACCCCCCGATCGGCAACCCTCTCTCACTCAACTCACACGTGGAGTTTGGAGAAGAGATAGAAGAAGGGAGAAGAAGAACACACAGACACCAGATTTTATGTGGTTCGGAGGCAAGAGCCTTCCTACGTCCACGGCCACAGCAGCTTTTCAATGCTTCAACCAGAACGCATACAAATAGAATATACCCCCCCCCCTTTATATACTGGGAGGTTAGGGCACCATAATTGAGATTCACATGGACAAAAAAGTCCCTAACTCAGAACTGCCTAAGAACTGCAGAGTCGTCTGACCTGGGAAAGGAGAAGTCGATAGTCTTGACTAATTCGACTGATGTAGTCGAATGTACATTCGACTGCAGACAGACTCCCACTGCATAAGTCGACTGATGCATTCCACTGCTGACTTCAACTGAAGCATTCGACTGATGCATTTGACTACTGACTTCAACTGATGCATTCGACTGATGCATTCGACTGCTGACTTCAACTGATGCATTCGACTGCTGACTTCAACTGATGCATTCGACTGATGCATTCGACTGCTGATTTCAACTGATGCATTCGACTGCTTCACTTCTGTAAGCCAAAATTTAGCTTCCGGGGGCGCTGCCCCCGGAGACCCCCGCAATGGGCGCTGCCCCCTTGACCCCCGCGACCTGACCGTGCAAATCGAACCGCGACCTGACCCCTTGTGCAGATCTGCTAGAGAGTTCGGGCTCCACATTCTAACACACACGAGGCAGGCGGTGTTCACGTGTTGTGGACCGTCAGTACATGAGGTTTACGTGAGATTTCACGTGGTTTGTGCGGTGCGCACGTGGTTTTTGTGTGCGTGTCAGGTAGTAGATGCCTACCGTGGTTACCTCTCCAGTTGGGTGCCCCAGGTTCTCTGTGAGCCAGGTTGTTAGCTCGGGGCTTTGTCTCGGTACTTGTGCTGTACCGTCGAGGTCTGTGTCGTCTGACCTGAACACCCTCACTCCTTAGTTTGAGTTGTACTTCAGGCTGAGGGAAAGACGACAGTGGGACAGTGACTCTTGAGTTTGTTTTTAGTCACTTGTAGCGCGCTCTTAGTTGGGGGTACGGACACCAGTTGTCGACACTGGTCCCCGACTAGTCCTTTTCCAGTGCCTCACTCTAGCGAGCCTAGGCCAGGGTCTCTAGAGGTGCTAGGCATGGGCCTGCGACCGTGTGGTCTGCAGGTGGTGGTGTTTAGTTGGTCTCCACAGTTGCTTGTCTTTTTCACGTGGAGCGACAGCTGGACCTTTCGTCCGTGGCTGCGAGACTGAGAGGTAGACCTGTGTTAGTTTGTCCGAGTCTGTTGCTAGTGTCGCGAACCAGTCTACGTGGCTTGAGTGTGGCGGTCTCTACCGTAGCTCGTACACGTGTTGGATTTTTGTTATTTCTTTATTACAGCTGTTTTACACAGTCGACTAGCGGTAAGTTTGTTTACAGCCTTAATATATTGTTTAGTTGTGCTATAAATTGCTAGCATAGTTTACTGCTTTCGCACTTGTGTTTGGTTTGCTCGGTGTTGGGGGAGTTCCCTACTGAGCCAGTGACTAGCGAGGCTCACCCGTACTCCCCACAGGTGAGGGCGAGGAGGAGGTTTCTCTACCGTCGTCCAGTTCGAAGCCGCAACATAGCGGTGTTGGCCCAGCACCTCCAGCAGTGTAGCTTTTCTTTCTTCAGTTGTACCCATTGTACCTTGGGGTATGCCCCAGGCTTGTATACTTTCCTTTATTTCTTTTGAAGTTGGCTATGTAAAAGCTTGTATATTATAAATGCAATGGTGTGTTCCTTTGTGTTTTCACGAACTAGTGTATACTTGTGTGTGGTATCCCTCGCGAGGCTTCGGCCTGTTCGCGGGAGATGGACTCGAGTCAAGCACGTTACTGGTTTAACGGGCTTGGACGAGGCGTTCCGTCACAGTTGGTATTAGAGCAAGGTCCATGTAAATATAAAGGAATTAAGAAGTTACATAGCCATATCTTCTTCTAGATACACTGCTGGTAGCTGGCCTTGGTTTTGAAATGACTCGTTATTTTTGCCTATGGTTGGCTTGTTGTGTGTGTAGGCAGTTGTAATGGCCGATAGAAGAGACTGGGGTGGTGGAGGAGATGACCCTGAGGAGTCGACTCAGCGGATGATAGAAAGGATTTGGGAGAGCCTCACCGATATTCGGATGAGGATGGATCAGCAGGCACCGGTACCACCAGTGATCGGAGAGGCGGTACCTGTGGCCCCAGTCCCACCACCGCCAGGGGTGGAGGTACCTTTTGTGGCACCAGTACCACCATCACCACCCGTGATTGCGGCAGAAGAGCCAGTGGTGAAAGTTGAAAGGTTTTTGAGGTTGCAGCCGCCCACTTATACAGGAGGGCCGAATCCAAACATAGTGGAGCACTAGATTCATGAGATTGAGAGGGTCTTTCTGACCATGAGGTGTCCAGCAGCGGACAGAGTTTTGTTGGCTACTTATCAGCTGAGGGAATTTACGCAGGAATGGTGGCGTCTGAAGATGCAGACCACCTTTGCAGGCAGAATAGAGGGTGCTATTACCTAGCCTGAATTTCTTGAAGTGTTTAACGACACATTCTTTCCTCTTCAAGTGCAGCAGGCAAAAAGGGAGCAGTTCAGGACCTTGCAATAGGGTGAGACTTCGGTCCTGGAGTATCAGATGCGGTTCATGGCACTGAGCAGGTATGCACCCTATGTTGTCACGGATAATGCTATGATGGTTGAATATTTTATCCGTGGTTTGAGGCCAGAATTGCAGACTGCAGTGATACCATTAATGTGTAGAACAGTTGAAGAAGCAGCCCAGAGAGCAGCTACTCTGGAAAGAGCAGTTCGGACTCGTCAGGTGGGCGAGTCAGGTTCGGGTAGTTTCCGGCTACCCCAGCAGTCAGCGGGTGTAAGTAAGGGCAAAGCATCAGCAGGACCTTCCTCATCAGGTTTTGGTAAGTGGGGCCAGAAATTAAAGCAGGCATTTAAAGGTAAAGGAAGAGGTTGGGGAGGTCGTCAGCAAGTTCAGCAGGGTCGAGGTAAGCCAGAGGTGGAGGAGTCGCAGCAGAGTACCGCCAGGCAGCCTACCCTTCCACCAGGCTATAGGTGTTTTAACTGTAATCAGCCAGGGCATCTGATCCGTAATTGTCCCTATCCGAGGAAATATGGTTATGGTAGGGGTGTTCAGCAGCCGCAGCATCTCAGCAGCCACCGGCAGGTCGTGGCAGAGGAGCACCACAGCAGAGAGGTAGGGGTCGGGTTATGGCTATCACCCGTGCCCAGGCGGAGGCATCGAATATGATAGAAGGTACTGTCCCCATTTATGAATATTCAGCAAAAGTTTTATTTGATTCAGGTGCTTCGCATTCATTTATTTCTGAAGAATTCCTGGATAGTATGGCTCATCCTTTAGAAGAAAAATCATGTGAATTAGTAGTAGAGGTTCCCTCTGGTGAGTTTATGCTCACCTCGTGTTATATAGATGAGGCTCCAGTTGTGTTTGAAGGAAACCAGATGCCAGGTTGATTATATGCTTTACAGTTGACCGATTATGATATCATTTTGGGAATGGACTGGCTTGAGGCCTATGGAGCTATGCTAGATTGTAGGAAGAAAATGATCAAGTTTTGTCACCCCAATGGTTCTGTATTTGAATATCAAGGTATGCCTTTCTGTGCTTCTAAGTTTATAATTTCTGCAATTAAAGCTAGAAGGTTGATTAACAAGGGGTGTGTGGCTTACTTAGCTTTTGTAAGTTTGGTAGAAACTAGTAAGTCAGTTGTGGCGGTTCCTGTGGTTAGGGAATTTGTAGATGTCTTTCCAGATGAGTTGTCTGGTTTAGCTCCACACAGAGAGGTGGACTTTAATGTTGAGTTGTTGCCGGGTACCATGCTGATTTCTAAAGCCCCCTATCGGATGGCATCGATAGAGCTTAAAGAGTTGAAGAAGCAATTGGAAGAATTCTTAGAAAAAGGGTTTATTAGGCCAAGTCACTCCCCGTGGGGAGCACCAATGTTATTTGTGAAAAAGAAGGATGGAAGCTTTCGAATGTGTATTGACTATAGAAAGTTGAATGATGTGACCATTAAGAATAAATACATGTTGCCAAGAATAGATGATTTGTTTGACCAATTGCAGTCAGCCAAGGTGTTTTCTAAAATTGACTTGAGGTCAGGGTACCATCAATTAAGAATCAGAGAGGAGGATATAGATAAAACAGCTTTCAGGACTAGATATGGTCACTATGAATTTGTGGTTATGCTGTTTGGGCTGACCAATGCTCCTGCAGCTTTCATGGATCTGATCAACAGAATTTTTCATCCGTATTTGGACCAATTCATTGTGGTCTTTATAGATGATATTCTGATTTATTCAGCCTCTGAAAAGGAGCATGCTGCTTATTTGAGATTTACTCTTCAGTTATTAAGAGATAATCAATTGTTTGCTAAATTTAGTAAGTGTGAGTTCTGGTTGAAGGAAATTCAGTTTTTGGGTCATGTCATCTCGGTAGAGGGAGTGGCAGTCGATCCAAGTAAAGTGGAATCTGTGATGAAGTGGGAAGTGCCTAAGACAATTATAGAGATTAGAAGTTTCTTGGGGCTGGAAGGCTATTATAGGCGCTTCATACAAGATTTTTCTAAGATTGCGGCACCCATGACTAGACTGACTAGGAAGGGTGTGCCATTTGTGTGGTCCGGAGAGTGTCAGAGAAACTTTATGGAATTAAAGAAAAGGCTTACTACAGCACCAATATTGACACTACCGGCAGGAAGTGGTGGATTTGTTGTGTATACAGATGCATCTAGAAGAGGGCTGGGCGCAGTGTTAATGCAGCATGGCAAAGTAATAGCCTATGCGTCCAGGCAATTGAAGCCAACAGAAGAGAATTATCCCACCCATGATTTAGAATTGGCAGCAGTTGTGTTTGCTTTGAAAATATGGAGGCATTATTTGTATGGCGAAATATTTGAAATTTTTATAGATCATAAAAGTTTAAAGTATATCTTCTCTCAGAAGGATTTAAATCTTCGCCAGCATAGATGGGTGGAATATTTAAAGGATTATGATTTTAGTTTGGCTTACCATCCGGGTAAGGCCAATGTTGTTGCTGATGCCTTATGCAGGGAAGCTTATGTAAGTCACATGATGATTAAAGAAAGGAAGTTGTATGAGGAGATAGTAGAAAATTCCTTATACTTGCCAAGTAGTCAGCGACGGGCAGTACTAGCCAGTAGTACTGTAGAGCCGTCCTTATATTGGCAGATTGTTGAAGCTCAGAAAGCATATGCAAATTTAGTCGAAATTGTGAAAATGGAAGGGGTTACCCTTGATGATAATTGTGTGGTTAGGCTCAGAGGCAGGTTATTTGTACCAACAGAAAGAGAAGTGAAACAAAGAGTATTAGAAGAGGCTCATAAATTCTGGTACACTATCCATCCAGGCAGTACTAAAATGTACCAGGATCTGAGAAAGCATTTTTGGTGACCTCATATGAAAAAGGAAATAGCTGAGTTTGTCTCAAAATGTGCTGTGTGTCAGCAAATCAAGGCAGAGCATCAGAAGCCTAGAGGTCTATTGCAACCGTTACCCATTCCGCAGTGGAAGTGGGATGATATTGCTATGGACTTCGTGGCAGGCCTACCGAGAACAGCATCAAGTCATAATGGAATATGGGTATTTGTTGATAGACTGACTAAAGTATGCAGATTAGTGCCAGTGAGTATGTCTTGGCCAGTGGATAAATTAGCAAAAGTGTATGCTGATAGAATTATTCCACTTCATGGTATTCCGAAGTCAATTGTATCTGATAGAGATCCCAAATTTACTTCAAGTTTTTGGAGAAGTCTGCAGAGAGTTGTAGGCACTGAGTTGAGGTATAGCTCAGCTTACCACCCACAGACGGATGGTCAAACAGAGAGAACTATCCAGACGATTGAAGATATGTTGCGAGCTTGTTGTTTAGTTTGGGGTGGTCGCTAGGAGCATCATTTGGGTATGGTGGAATTTGCTTATAATAATAGTTACCATACCACCCTTGGGATGGCACCGTATGAAGCTTTATATAGAAGACCATATAGAACACCTTTAAATTGGCATGAAGTAGGAGAGAGGTAGTTAGTGGGCCCTGAGTTAGTTCAGGAAACTACAGAGTTGGTAAAGTTTATTAAGGAAAAATTGCAAACAGCTCAGAGTAGGCAGAAAAGTTATGCTGATAATCGGAGAAGGCCACTTCAATTTGAAGTTGGAGATTATGTTTTTCAAAAAATTTCTCCTAGCAAAGGTATTGTGAGATTCAGTAAGAAGGGAAAACTGAGTCCGAGATATGTGGGACCCTTCCAGGTGTTGGAAAGAATTGGGGAGACAACGTATAGACTGGATTTGCCAGCAGATTTTGCAGATGTTCATGATATCTTTCATGTCTCCATGTTAAAGAAGTGTATTGAGGACCCAGCACAAATAATCAGTTATCAAGAAAGTGATTTGAGACCGGACATGTCCATTCCAGAATATCCGGTGCAAATTACTGGTCGCAAGACGAAAAAGTTGTGAAATAAAGAAATTGAGTTAGTTAAAGTTAGATGGGAGAATAGGCTGGGTGGTGAGGATACCTGGGAGTTAGCCGACCAAATGGCTAAAGGATATCCTTACTTGTTTGAGTAATTTTTAAATCTTTTTAGATGATAGGATTTGTAAATATATGTGTACATTGTGTGGTGAAATTATGTTATGAATTTCGAGGTCGAAATTTCTTTTTAGATGATAGTAATGTAACGTTGCGCGTTTTTCGGATCCTCATAGATCGTGTGTTTAGCGCTTGTGGTGGCCAATGTGAGGCCAATGTGGCTTGTGTGTCGTGTGTGTGTGTGTTTCTGGGGCTTACTGGGCCGACAGTTTGGGCCTACATTACCCTAGATTCCTCAGCCTGTCATCGCGACAGGAAGGTGTGTCGCGTTCTAAACGCGACAGAGGTGGCCGTCGCGTTCATGTGGCCGTCTTGAAGTGTTGAGCGTCTGCATGTGCGCCATGTGTAGCGCTAAGGGCAGCGGTCGTTGGGAAGGCGACGCTCAGGTCCGTCGCGACCTGATCGCGGCACCACGATGCGTCGCGTTCCGAACCGCTGCAGATTTTTAAATAACCCCAGCCAAGCAGAACGCACAAGGATTCTGCTCGGCCAAGGGGAGGAGTTGTGGCGATTTCCGCTGGGTTTTGGCGTCTTTGGAGTGTCCTCGCTGTAGTGAGTCTGGGAGAAGCAGGGGAAACGCCAGGAGATCGCTGTATAACGCGTTCTTCACAAAGGTAGGTGAACTCTTCCCGTTTTCGGGGTGTAAATCGCAAGGGATAGGGTTCCAATCAGTTTAATGCGTTTCTAACAATAGATAGCATGCTTAGGTATTCACAAAAGCATGAAAACGAAGAATTAAGGGTGGTTTGTATGGTGTGAAATGAGCTGTCATGGATAGAGCCCGGATTAGGGTTCCCACCTGATAAGGCGACGGGTCACTATGTCGCGTCCTGAACGCGACACAGCGATGTGTCGCGTTAAGGATCAGGAGGCGACATGTTGTGGCGACGTTTTCTGAAGGCAACCCAATGGGTTGTCGTGACTTGGCCCGAGAGGGCCTGTTTGTGCATGGTTTACGCATGTGAATATCCGATTATCGTTATCGGTATGCTCAGCGTTAGTGAGCAGTGCATTGGCACTTGTGGCGCTCTGAGAAGCGCGTGGTTTACGAGGCTAGCTCACAGGTTACGTAGCTAGCTAGTAGTTTTCCTGTGGACATAGGGTTCACACGAGGCAGGCGGTGTTCACGTGTTGTGGACCGTCAGTACACGAGGTTTACGTGAGATTTCACGTGGTTTGTACGGTGCGTACGTGGTTTCTGTGTGTGTGTCAGGTAGTAGACGCCTACCGTGGTTACCTCTCCAGTTGGGTGCCCCAGGTTCTCTGTGAGCCAAGCTGTTAGCTCGGGGCTTTGTCTCAGTACTTGTGCTGTACCGTCGAGGTCTGTGTCGTCTGACCTGGACACCCTCACTCCTTAGTTTGAGTTGTACGTCAGGCTGCGGGAAAGATGACAGTGGGACAGTGACTCTTGAGTTTGTTTTTAGTCACTTGTAGCACGCTCTTAGTTGGGGGTACGAACACCAGTTGTCGACACTGGTCCCCGACTAGTCCTTTTCCAATGCCTCACTCTAGCGAGCCCAGGCCAGGGTCTCTAGAGGTGCTAGGCATGGGCCTGCGACCGTGTGGTCCACAGGTGGTGGTGTTTAGTTAGTCTCCACAGTTGCTTGTCTTTTTCACGTAGAGCGGCAGCTAGACCTTTCAATGGCTGCAAGACTAAGAGGTAGACCTGTCTTAGTTTGTCCGAGTCTGTTGCTGGTGTCACGAACCAGTCTACGTGGCTCGAGTGTGGCGGTCTCTACCGTAGCTCGTACACGTGTTGGAGTTTTGTCGTTTATTTATTACAGCTGTTTTACACAGTCGGCTAGCGGTAAGTTTGTTTACAGCCTTAATATACTGTTTAGTTGTGCTATAAATTGCTAGCATAGTTTACTGCTTTCGCACTTGTGTTTGGTTTGCTCGGTGTTGGGGGAGTTCCCTACTGAGCCAGTGACTAGCGAGGCTCACCCGTACTCCCCACAGGCGAGGGCGAGGAGGAGGTTTCTCTACCGTCGTCCAGTTCGAAGCCGCGACGTAGCGGTGTTGGCCGAGCACCTCCAGCAGTGTAGCTTTTCTTTCTTCAGTTGTACCCATTGTACCTTGGGGTATGCCCCAGGCTTGTGTACTTTCCTTTATTTCTTTTGAAGTTGGCTATGAAAAACCTTGTATATTATAAATGCAATGGTGTGTGCCTTTGTGTTTTCACGGACCACTGTGTACTAGTGTGTGGTATCCCTCGCGAGGCTTCGGCCCGTTCGCGGGAGACAGACTCGGATCAAGCACGTTACTGGTTTAACGGGCTTGGTCGAGGCGTTCCGTCACAATTTATATCTCTTCAAAACTTTTTAAGTGATTAATGATTTAACAAATTGGATGCACTGATGACATGATAGCAAATTAAATCAAAGATAGATGAAATAGTAATCATAATTAAGTGACATGAGTGTATGAATGAGTAATTAACTATTAAGGTAAGAAGGAGACAGTTGAAAGATTTCATGTGTATAAATCCAAAGACATCTTTCCAAGTAATCAATAACATATATCAAGAGTGATAATATAGAATTGGCCATAACATGATATAAAACCCACAAGGGCAGCAAGTACAAGTCAAGCAATATGTGATGCCCTGTAATTTTGTTTTATTAATTGTCTTTTTAAGTGCTGACTTTGTTGATTTTTTTTTTCTTTTTGTTGTTCCGGTCAGAGGTTTCTGACAATAATCTCGACTGCCATCAATAACCTCTTGACGGCAAGGGTGTGCGCCATCAGGTTGGACTTGATGGGAACATACCCTGTTGTTGACCTTTTCCTGATGGCATGTCACGCCCCTCCAATTTAGCAGCGGAATAAATCGGAGGGAGACGCGAACAACGAGTATGGTAACGACAATTGCGCATACTTTCGCAAACATCAGAGCATCTAATGAACAATAATTGAAATAACTCTTGATTTTATTATAAAATCACTAAGACTATTACAACCACTAATTCAGAGCCAAACACAAGGCTCAATGACATCACTATATTGAAAAGAAATCCAAAGCAATAACTACTAGACTTCATTGTACTAGGGTAACATCATGAGTGGACTTCGGGTCGCTCATCACTCTAGTCTTGTCCCATTGGTACGTATAACGTCATCGTCCGACTCACCTGAGACACAATAACAAATAACGAAGGGTGAGAGATAACGCCCAGTAGGACTTAAATCTCAGGCTCAAGCAGGCTTTAAATAATTAGTGCATTAAATGGCAGAGTAACTAAAGATAGAGAGAGTCATGTAAAGTCGAGAAAGTAAGAGCACAAATAACATGGTTCAAATAGCAGATGAATCAAGTATAGTACAATGAATAAGATTGAGTCACGAAAGAAAGCAACACAACAACACGATGGCACATAGCGTCAACGTCAAGCGTCAACGTCAAGCAATATCAAGCAACATGTATAGCAAGGAGAGAGAAAGTAGTTGGTCATATAGCGAGTAAATTGCACTTTGATTGATTTTCTTATCAATCGAATAGTATAGCACTTTTGATTAACTTTCTTGTCAATCGAGATAGTAATTGCACTTTGGTTATCCGAAGATAGCCGAGAGAGAGTATAGTACTTGTTTGTCAAAAGACAACGAGAGAATATAGCACTTTGTGTTGATTGTCTTAGATTAATCTTGATAGTATGGAACTTGGATGTAATGTCGACATCCTGATCATTTAACTCCCGCGGGCAAATGGCACTTTCGGGCGCTCCTCCCAGGACCTGATCGGGCCCTATTGCGCTGGCATTGGTTATATTGTTTATCTTTAGACAATCAATTAATGACCAATTTGAGAGTACCAAGAAATAGATAAGAGCACTAGATGAATAGATGAGATGGTAGAGTGAACGTGAATAGGTGAGCGAGTAGAGTATAGATGAGAGCTAGTGGACATCACGTAAAACAACGAGTAAACAGGCGATAGTAACAGTTGCACAACACACGCACTTGGTGTTGGCAGTCAGGTGGAAATTCACGACCCTACCACTGGCCTTGTTAAGCATAGGTCCAGAGGTCCGGCGTGATTCAAGACGAGGGTGAATTTCTAATAGCCGTTTGGATCATATAGATCCCTAAAAGTGTAATGGGTGTTAGGGTACAACCGGCTCGTCGACCATGTGGGAATCCATGATCAGAGGAGACTTACGGAGGCCTTGTGCAAGGGTTCACTAGTCCGACGAAAGGAATATCCGACGGAGAGTTCACCACACGCCAAGTAAAGTGTGTATAAAAGCAGGTGCTCGACGTTCTAGAGGAATTCTAGAACAGTGGAGCGTCGATATCGGTATATAAACAATGCAAGAAACAAATACAAGTCCTTTAAAATATGGCAATTAATATACTTCATTGCAATAAATTACTAGATACATTATGAGATATTTTATGCCAGATTTCAGCCATATATGGATGGTTCATGTGTGTGCATGTGTAAGAGAAATCATAGATAGAAAAGAAGTCGTGAATATTTATTTTAAAACATTCAATATAGCTCCATTTTAAAGCAGGGTTTTTACTGGGGGTATAACCGTAAAAAAACCGGTGAACGTGACATGGCCAATGAGGATTGCGACAGGGGTATGCAGATCGCGACATGGGTACTGTCGCGACGGCCTTGTGAACGCGACAGCGGCGGGAAAGGGCCGCGACAAAACAGGCACATGGATAGCGACGGCTTACCAGTCGCTTTCTGAACGCGACGGGTAGACTGTCGCAATCAACCTCCAGAAGGCGACATATCGACCCGTCGCAATCTGGTGGTCTGTGCCTGGATCTGACAGGAATCAGACCAGGCTTTGGATTGCGGGCCAACTTGAATCAAATTGATATAGGGTCGTTTAGAAAATCATAACTAATTATATGCATGATGAAAAATCACGAAATCAGTGGCAAATGAAACTAGACATGCGAGAGTACTTCCAGTAAATAGGAATTCGAGAGAGAGCATGGTTTGAATAGGGTTGAGAATGAACAAGTACGAGTAACACAGAACATGATATAGAGAGCAAGATTGATTTAATTTGAGCAACATGC
Organism: Colocasia esculenta; assembly: GCA_014218235.1. NCBI lineage: Eukaryota > Viridiplantae > Streptophyta > Magnoliopsida > Alismatales > Araceae > Colocasia > Colocasia esculenta. The sequence continues at coordinate 31,923,765 of CM024766.1, forward strand.
TCAACAAAAATTAGGGCTTTCAGGTCAAAAGATCCCTAACATGCATCAGTTCCTATAATAAAAATTTCGTAGCATGGGATTGAGTATACAAGGAGATCAAGAGTTAAGAAGAGGGTTCGGGATCATGTAAGTTGCAGAACATGAAAAATCAAGAACTAAAGATATGCTCGATGGAAAATTATGAAACTTGAAGGTTTCGTTCCTGATAGATGAGACATCCTACAGAAAAAGTTTCATGGTTTATACTTGTGAGAATGCCTATCTTGACTCGATTTCCTCTTCTAGGGCTTAGAACTCCAAGAACGAAGGAAGAAGCTTGATGGATCTTTCTCTCCTCGATTTCTCCTCCTCCTTGGCCTCTTCTCCACGTCCAAGAACCCCTTTGCACGAGCTAGGGTCGGCCATGAGGATTTAAGAGGTGTATTTATATAAACACAAGTTTCTATTCCTACTACTACTCAAATTCCTCTTAATTCCGAGATTTCCTAACTCCACCTTTCCTCTCTTGCGTTCCAATCACTAATTGGGTTAGGATAGTATCTAAATTCGTGCTAGACTATATGGGGTAGGTTTAGGAATCCAATTCCAACTCTAATTGCCACTTTTATTGCTTTAATAACCCCTTTTCAATTATGATATAATTAAACTCCGAATTTAGGGTATTTTCTTATTATTTTCCCCTTCCAATTTCATATTTTTGACCCGATAAATTCTAGGGGATCCATTAAGCAAAGCCCATTACTCTTTTCTTTTAAATGGGTTTTATTTAATTCTCTCTTATTTGATTTCCTAGTTGTTTTAATACATCTTCATTTTATTCAAGATTATTCTTATTTCTATATATATATATATTTATTTATTTATTCTTGGGCTATGGGAGGTCCATTGGTCTAATTCCGATAATGGGTAATCATTACTCGATGTCGGAGGTCTCTCTAACCTGCTCATTTAATTTATGAGCCCGATACATTTTCGTGTTATTAGTTTTCCGGCTTAGTTTCCTAATTTGGATAATTAGTTACGTTGTGACATACGCTTGACCGATCTGATTTTTTGTTGCACGAATTTCTTCGTGGAATATTTAGGAATAATGTCTGGGGTTGATTTATAATTTTTACGGAATTTTTCGATGTATTTGTGCACATACGATAATGGTACGTATGTTTCTATTATTTCGCTTTTAAAGAAATTATTATTTTGGATTTTTTTTGTATTCAAATTTTCCGGGTTGCTACATGGCAGCCCTTGTTGCCGTCAAGCTTCTAATTCCGTTTTATACTTGGGCTTTGTAGAGATAGGTTTAAGGGGTTTTAGTTAATCTCTATCCCTTGATGTAGTGATCCAAGTAGGATTTTACCCCGTAGCTTGATTAGCCTCCATAAATGAGACAGTTCAAGCCATAGATAGGGATCTTTTCCCAACTTGAGAGCTATCCAGAGAGAGAAAGAGAGGCTTCTTTTACAAAGGGAGATCGGCGGCGGAGGCCAAGTTTGTGGTGATGCAAGTTAGGGATTTACTTCCTCGACTCTAGACTCCAAAAGGTGTTGCTATGAGAAGGAATCGACTAGAGGAGCGTTAGTTGAGGCATTTTGTGGGGGGTTTCACCTAGGGCTTAGAGAGGCTTCTTCAATTTAATTCATCATGATTTAAGCGTAATCAAAGGCAAGTAATTGGGGGTTTAAATTTGTGATTCTATCCTTTAGGTTGTCTATTTTTATCAAATTTTTACATGGCTTAAGTTAAACAAATTTGGGTTTTGATTGTCTATTGAAAATTGGGCTTGTCTGTGTGCTGGAACTTGACAGCATAAGGTACTGCCATCAAAGTGCCTTGATAGCACTAGACTATGTCATAAAGAGTATTTTGATGGCATAGTAGTGTGCCGTCAACTTCTCTTAATGACAATCGATCCTGCTGTTAAGTTCTTGTCTCTAATTCCTATTTTAATTCTGTTTAGTGCAAATTTCGATGTTTCTGTAAGAGATAAGTGTGTGGATCGTTATAGCATGTGATTCAAGTTATTTTAATACTATTGTGTCATCATGTAGTATATAGATAAGTTTCTAAATATTGGAGCCATATTTTATTTTGTTCATGAGAAATTAGATAGGAAATAGAGATAATTCGTGTATGCACCATTTCTATTGAGATAAATCATGACATTTTGTGTAGTTATTCCTGATAGTAATATTACTAGAGGGTTCTGTCTAGAGGATTTATTGTGCTTGATAAGTATTTTTTTAATTTATTTTATACATATGATAATAGTCTATAATTTATAGTAAATCATAGTTTCATCATTAAATTATGAAAATTTCATCATTTGATCTTTTACATGAGATTTATGTTTTTTTAATTTTCTAGCATTGTAGATATTTTCGTAATATTTAAGATATTCACATACTATGTATTAAAATTAAGTTAAACCTATGTAATTATAGTAATTAACAGCATGTTAAGTTCGTATAATCTTGGCATACTATTAATTAGATAGCATGTGTCATGACTCAATGTGGAATATCAGGACGGACAGTTATAACCATGCAAGTAATAGAGTAAGTAATAAATAAAACATCAATCCATTAGGCAGTTGGATAATAGAAATCAACTAAACTTTTATTCATAATCAAATCACTATTGTTTATTACATTCACTAAACAAATCCATTACATAGGGCCCAATAAAACACTTTACATTGCATAGACTAAAAGTAGACTAACTAACTAAACTACTAACTAGACTCTACTAAGATTCCCATGTTAATATTCTCTAAGCCACAGCTTTGACAGGGACACTCATTCACTCTTGGTCCTCCCCATCCATGTGTATTGTCTTCTTTGTCAGACTCACCTGAAATAAGCACACTAGCATCTGATGAGCGAAAACGCCAATAGGATTTATATCTCTTGGTCAGGCAAGATTTAAGTGATTAATGTATTAACAAGCACAGTAACTAAAGATAGAGTATCATGTCATGTCAAGAAAGTAATAGCATGAAGATGTCATATGATAATAAGAATAAGTAATATCATTTATAACATTAGGGAGAGTAATGGTACAAGCCATGTCAAGTCAAGTGACTAACTAGTCAACCACATTTCATGAGATGATTGTCTTAGATAAATCAAACAAGTCAAGTACTTGGGTGTAGTGCCAAACACCCTGGTCTTAAAGTCTCACGGGCACATATACTTTTGAGCTCTCCCTCCATGACCAAATCGGGCCCCCTAATTGCCAGGCATTAGTCATGTTTTCTTATCTTAGACAATCAGTCAATAGCCATATAGAATTACAAGAAAGGGATGAGAAGTGTAGATGAATATTTGAGTTTATTATGAAGACAAAAAGAAAAGATGGGAGAGAAAGATACAAGATAAGAGTTTTTGCATTGTCTAGAAACATACAGGGGTGAAGCATGAGAAATAGTATAGAAAATTACATAAGTAACCACTGAAAAATAGTGTCACGTCGCGAGAATTATGCAGCGAATATTAATTCAGATAATTTGAGTCGATATTTCGAGACGTGAACGGTCGGAAAATAAGCCTCTAGCTAGCAATCACTAATTACGTATCAACACAACATCAGAATAGGGCCCAAATATTGAACTCAATTGAAATTGTATTCAAATCTCATCTCATTGTATCAAAAGGAACTAATACAACTCTTAAACATTGTATAATAGGACTAAGACTCGATAAAAGGCAAAGTACATTTATTCCTCACTTCCTACTACATTGTTCTAACACTCAAAGCAAACTAACTATAGATAGACTCAAGTATTGCAACGCTCATCACTCAGACACAATCCCATCCTCGACTTGCTCCTCTTCGTGAATTTCATAGTCACCTAGAATGGTTAAAAGTAGGAAATGAGCAAACAAGCCCAGTAGGATTTATATCTCAATGTGCGGGCAATGATATAAGTGATTAACAATTTAGAACTAGGTAAGCACGATGATCATGGTATGCATGTACGAACAAAACTCATTAAAGCATGATACATGAACAAGGTAAATAGAGTGATCATGACGGAGTAAGATCTAGAACGATACCAAGATGGTATCAATAGTGAGGCATGTAACAAGCACGCAAGATATCACTTAAATTGTAGTAAATGCGGGATGGCCATATCATGCAAGCAAGCAAGCACGAGCACGATCATGTAACACTAATCAAGCACGAAGACACTAATGTACACCAAGGAAAGATTCACCTTGAAATGCACACTAGGACACGTGTATGTGGTTATTGTATCTAGCATTCAACACGCAAGTACTCCCAGCGCAGACGCAACGTCAGTAATCATTATACCCCCATGGTTAACAGTATATTTATGACTCTCCGTCATTGGGGCTAGACTGGAGCCCTTGGACACTCTCCGTGCCCGGTCAGCATCTCACTTTAATTTTAAATGTAGATATCCACAGTCATTAATGGCCAATTAGAGTTTCAAGATGTAAGCATGTGTAATGTCTTGTTCAAGATGATGATGAGAACAAGTAATAAGTAATGTGAACATGATTTCATGATAACAATAGTCAAGAGATAATTTCGGCAGCATAAAGGCACAATTTATACTTTAGTTCACTCTTTACATTAATGGCTTAAGTCTAGATTATAAATCACCCTCACGACAACAAGATGAGAGAGGAGGTGCACGCTATCTCTAAGGAACTTCAATGGTACAACCAACTCGGTCTCCATGAGGGAATCCACGGAGTACGGAGAATTACGGAGGTCTTAGGGAAAAGGTCACTAGTCTACCAATACGGAATGACCAATAGAGAGCTTCCAAATCCCCAAGAAAGGCTGCCTAGATGTGCAAGTGTGTAGTGAACACGTGTCTCAATCCACAATCCATCGTTTTCAAACTTGTGAAAAGCACTTAACAAGATAACATGAGATGAAACTATGCACTTTAACTAAACATTGTTTGCATGATTTTAAGATAACAATTATCATTTTAACAAGCTAGAACAGTAAGAAGAGTGAATCACTAGTTGCATGAATGGTCACATCATTAAAGACCAATTAGAATAACATTCATGTAATCATAGCTTTTAATGGGTTAATTGCTTTAAAACCATTAAGAAGACCTCATGAAATGATCAGAACCAAGACATGCAAATCATGCACTTAATACCATGTAAAATAGCCCTCGGGCAAGCCTGGAAATACACGTCCGACACAGTGGACACACTTCATAACAACGTGTACAGTCGATGCTTGACTTCGGTGAAAATTTTAAATCGTGTCCACCTTGGTGGCCGGGTTGATACTTGAATCGCGTCGGGTCATCCCGACGCGTTCATGAAATTCATTTAATAATACGATATAAAAATCGCCGAAAAACTAGGGCGGGAAAAACGTCTGAATCGCGTCGGCCTTGGCCGTCGCATTTCAGAGTCTTTCTGAATGGTCGACGACACAAAACTTTAGGCACTGGACACACCCTAAATTGCATTGCCATGGGCGGACGCATTTAAGAAGCTCGGTGAATAGCATCGCCTGGACAGGACGTGATTCAACCTTCATCCCGAAAATGTAGAAAATGCAGAAACACAGGTGCTCGATCCATGCAACGCTTATATCTTCTAAACTAGGGCTTTTGGGACAAAAGTGTCAACATTAAAGTTGTTGGAACATGGAATAGGAGAGAGCCATGGTTTTAGATCAATTTAAAATGGCCTCGGGATGTGTGAAAAATCGACATGAACATAAAAAGTCCTTTGCATGCGCGACTTCGGAAAAACGCTTATAACTCAAGATGTACTCAATGGAATTCGATGAAACCACTTGGAAATGAAACTAGACTCAATTCTCTACACCTTGGTATATTTTTAGTTAAGGTTTGCCCCAAGAAAACCTACCTTCTGGGTCGAAGAAGTTTTGTTCTCCAGACAGTCCTCGTTCAGAACACTTGTTGGAGAGCGCCTAATACGCCCGGCCTACTGCATGAAAATTGGGCATTCTAGTAGGGTTAGGAACTAGACTTGACCCTCTTTCCAAGGGTATAAGTCTTGCACGATGTGGTTTAGTTTTGGCCTACCTTTGGTTGACTCCAAGTTGACTGTTTGCACAGGTCGAAGCAGATGCAATGGGGAAGAAGAAGGGCTTCGTGTGCTCGATCTCCTGCTCCCCAGCCGCCAAGAACTCCTCCACACGACCCCAACAAGATGTAAAACTCATCCCCTAGGGTTTTGTGGAGAGTATTTATCAATCTAGGGCTTTTAGAAGTCCTATTGCATCAAGGAAGGAAAAGTTGTGGTTTTGGCATGCCCCCTTCCATGTTTTGAAGATCTCTCCCTCCATTGGAGTGTCTTGGCCATCAAGCAACCTCCAAGGATGGCTAGGCATGAATTTGGGTTGCCAAGAGAGCATTATTGCCTCCAATTTTACCCTAATTACCTCCTTCCATTTTCAACTCAATTAGGGTTGCGAATTTATGGGTATTATTCATGTTCCATTTGATTTTTGGACCAAAAGTGATCCATTGGCCCAATACCAATAATGGGTCATCAATATATAATGTTGGAAGTCTCTCCAACATTTTTATTTAATTTATGGCCGTGTCATATTTCCGTGTTAATGGTTTTCCGACTTGTTTTCTAATTTGAATAATCCATCACATTGTGACGTACACTTGGTCAATAGGGTTTTTCGTTGCATGAATTTCTTCATGGAACACTTAGGAATAATGTTTGGGGTTGATTTATAATTTTTACAGAATTTTCTGATGTGTTCTTGCACATACGATATGGTACGTATGTTTTAAATATTTCGATATTATGGAAATCATTTATTTCCATTTATTCAAATTTTTATGTAATAAATTTTCCGGGGTGCTACACCCTCCCCCACTTAAGAGAATTTGGTCCCCAAATTCATGGATAGAAATTTATTATACCTGTGAGGTGTACTTACTTGTGAACAGCTCTGGATATTTCCTGTGCATTGCTTCCTCAGTTTCCCACGTGTCGTCTTCATCCATGCGTTGATTCCATCTAACTCTTACCAGTGGGATGACCTTGTTCCTTAGTTGGCGCAGTTCCTGGTCCATGATCTTAATTGGCCTCTCTTGGTATGTTCCGTCTTTGTTGAACTCCAGTAGTTCATATTCTATGACATGAAACGGATCTCGTATATACTTCTTCAACATGGATATATGGAACACATTGTGTATTCCATCCATTTGTGGTGGTAAAGCCAGACGATATGCAACCTCGCCGACTCTTTCAAGGATTTCAAAAGGCCTGACGAACCTTGGTGACAACTTGCCTTTAATGCCAAATCGCCTGATCCCACGGCCTAGAGACACTTTCAAGAATACATGATCACCAACCTAAAACTCCAGGTCTCTCCTTCTATTATCTGCATATGCTTTTTGTCTTTGTTGCGCCACTGCCATTCTTTCCCTGATAAGCTTCACTTTTTCTGTGGTTTCTCTTATCATCTCTAGTCCTAGCATTTGCTTTTCGCCAACTTTATACCAGCATATTGGAGATCGGCAACTCCTGCCATAAAGTGCTTCAAATGGTGCCATTTGTATGCTAGCTTGGTAGCTATTATTGTAGGTGAACTCCACAAGAGGTAAGTGTTCATGACAACTACCTCCAAAGTCTAGAACACAGGCTCTAAGCATATCTTCAATCACCTAGTTTGTTCTCTCTGTATGACCATCAGTTTGCGGATGGAAAATCGTGCTAAAGTTTAGTTTAGATCCCAAGGAATAGTGCAGTCCTTTCCAAAAGCGGGATGTAAATCTAGGGTCTCTATCAGACACGATAGACACTGGTACTCCATGTAATCTGTCTATTTCCTTCACATACAATGCAGCCAGAACATCCACTGACCACTTATTCTTTACTGGCAACAAGTGAGAGGATTTAGTTAAGCGGTCGACTATAACCCATATGCCATCGAATCCACCTCTAGATTTAGTTAGTCTGGAAATAAAGTCCATCCCTATGCTGTCCCATTTCCATGCCTGGATTTCTAGGGGTTTAAGCTTACCTGCAGATCACAAGTGTTCTGCCTTGATCTTTTGACATGTTAAGCATCGGGCGACATATTCCGCCACCTCCCTCTTCATATTTGGCCACCAAAAGCTTCTTTTCAGATCCTGATACATTTTGGTAGTTCCAGGATGAATGGTATACCTGGTCTTGTGAGCCTCATCCATAATCATTTTCTTTATCTCCGCATGGTCGGGTACACAGACTCGATCCTAGAACAATAGTCTTCCATCTTCAGTTAAAGAGAAATCCAGCCTCTGGTCTAGATTAGCCTTAATCTCCACGAGCACAGGGTCATTATCTTGGAGTGCTATAATGTCCTCTAATAGTGTCGGTCGTGCCCTAACACTAGCAATAAGGCATCCCTTCTTCTTGATGTCAGCATAAATATTTAACTTGGCAAAGTCTTCTAGTAACTTCCATTCGCCCACCATTAGGCTTGACAATGTGATCATTGGCTTTCGACTTAGAGCATCTGCCACAGCATTTACTTTACCTGGATGATATTGGATAGTGAACTATAAGTCTTTGAGATACTCCAACCACCTCCACTGTCTCATGTTCAAGTCCTGCTGAGAAAACAGATACTTTAAGCTTTTATGGTCAGAAAACACAATGAACTTCTCACCATAAAGATAATGATGCCATATCTTTAAGGAGAAGACTACAGCAGCTAGCTCCAGATCATGTACAGGATAATTTTCCTCATGCTTCTTCAATTTTCTAGACGCATAGCATATGACTTTCCCATTTTGCATTAGTACACAGCCTAGGCCAATCCCGGATGCATCAGTGTATACTTCAAAACTACCCCCAGCGACTGGCAATGTCAGTACAGGTGCTGAGGTGAGGTGCTCTTTTAATGCCCTGAAACTTTCTTCACATTCATTAGTCCATGCAAATGGATTCTCCTTCCTAGTAAGTCTGGTCAATGGTACACCTATCTTTGAGAAATCTTTAATAAAGCGACGATAATACCCGGCTAAGCCCGAAAAGCTCCTGATCTCCGACACAGTTGTTGGCCTTGCCTAGTTCTTTACTGCCTCCACCTTAGATGGATCTACAGAGATTCCCTCCTTGGATATGATGTGGCCAAGGAAAGATACTTCCTCCATCCATAATTCACACTTACTAAGTTTTGCATAGAGTTGATTATCTCTAAGCACTTGCAGAGCAACCTTCAAGTGTTCTTCATGTTCTTCTTTGGACTTGGAGTAAATAAGGATGTCATCAATGAGCACCACTACAAACTGGCCTAAGTATGGCCTATAAATATTGTTCATAAGTTGCATGAAATCCGCTGGAGCATTGGTTAAACTAAATGGCATGACCACAAACTCATAGTGACCATATCTACTCCGGAATGCAGACTTATGAATATCCTCTTCCTTGATTCTCAGTTGATGGTATCCTGATCTTAGATCTATCTTGGAGATATATTGTGCACCGGAGATCTGATCAAACAGATCATCGATGCGGGGCAATGGATATTTGTTCTTTAACGTCAACTGGTTTAACTAACGGTAATCAATGCATAGCCTCATTGTCCCATCCTTCTTCCTGACAAATAGTACAGGTGCTCCCCACGGGGATGTGCTGGGCCTGATAAAACCTTGATCTAGTAGCTCTTGGATCTGCCTCTTTAGCTCCTACAATTCAACAGGGGACATGTGATACGGAGCTTTTGAAATAGGGGCTGTCCTAGGGAGTAACTCGATGATGAAGTTTACCTCCCGCTCAGGTGGTATACCAGGTAATTCCTCTGGGAATACATCAGGATAGTCTCTGGCTATAGAAATGTCTTCTAGTGTTGGTTTCTTCTTCTAACTCGCCATGACCGAAACTAGGAAAGCATCACAACCCTAGTTGATCAGCTTGGAAGCCTTTAAAGAGGATATCAAGATAGGGTGTTTATGATAACAGGTGCCAAGAAGTGATAGAGTTGGAAGGTTTGGTCTTTTAAAGGTGACCCTTCTATGGCGACAATTTACATCGGCATCATATTCAATTAGCCAATCGACACCCAGTATGGCATCATAACCCTTCATGTCTAAACAAATGAGGTCAACAGGGAGATTGTGTCCTCTAATTATAGTTTCACATTTTGGCAAGTAGTGGGTGAGTTTAGATTCTGAGCCAAGGGGAGAGGCTGCAGTGATCTTGGATTTCAGATGTACAAGTTTGACAGGTAGAGTTGCAGCCAATGTGGTGGAAATAAATGAATATGCAGCTCCAGTATCAATAAGCACAAAAGCAGGTTGAGAGTGTATGTAAATGGTACCTTCCACCATACCCCCTTCCTCAGGTAGGTCAGCTTCAATGACAGCATTAAGGCGTCCCTGACGCCATGGTACGTTCTGGGCTTTACCTGGCTGGTCCTTCAGCATAGGACAGTCAGGAATACGGTGGTCATGACCACCACATCTTAAGCACGGCCCGAGCTTCTTCTAGCATTCTTCAACTCGGTGTCTGGGTTTATCACAAAATCTGCAGTTCTCAGCTAACTCCCTACTTTCCACTTTGACCTTCTTGTCCACAACATAGTCTCTTCCCACATTCGGCCTCTTGTTGTTGTTGTTGTTATGGAAAGTTGGAGCAGTATTAGGTGCTCCCTTCTTGACGAAGACCAGCTTGGAGTTGTCTTTCCTCCGCATGCCTTCCATTTTAGCCATGGTGTCTTCTACCAGCTAATCTCTTTGGACCATATCAGTGTATTTTTGAATGTTGTAAGGTCTGAGCTTCTCAATGAACATGGGCCTGAGCCCATCCATGAAGCGATTTGCCTTCAATCTCTCTGTTCCCACCAAATGCGGGGTATACACAGCCAAACACACGAACTGGGCCTCATACTCAGCCACGGACATTCTCTTCTGTTTCAGTGCGGCAAATTCCGCCGCCTTCTTCTCCTTGACCCTCTCCGAGAAGTACTTTCCTCGGAAAATCTCCAGGAAACCAGCCCACTCCAGTTCAGCTACATTAGGCAGATGGGCCGATGTGGCCTTCCACCATGCTCGGGCATCCTTAGTGAATTGAAAAGTGGCCAGTACCACCTTCTCCCTATTGGTGCATTGTATAACTTGGAAGATTCTTTCTATTTCTTCCTACCAGTTCTCCGCTTCGTCCGGATCAGGGGATCTCGAGAAACGAGGAGGGTTCAAACTTCTAAAGTTGCGGTGCAGATCACCAGCTCCATTCCTTGCAGTTGCAGCCTGATTGCCAGCCTGAACCACATTTTGTAAAGCTTGGGTCAATCCAGCTACGGTTTCTTGCATAGTTTGCCACTGATTGCGAGCCATTGCAGTTGAGTGAGAAAGTTATGAGGTTCTTGAGAAAAGGATAGAAACCAATTAATGTCTCTAGATATATTATGAGAGTCAATGGGTAGGGGTGTTTTATTCATTCTAACATATTCCCAGTCTCTACCCATTCTCACCAGGTACTGTATTTAATTTCCATGACCTAGGTTCCATAGGTATCTCTTATTCCTGAGACATATATCCTATTTGGTTTTCCTAGGCTCTGATACCACTAAATGGTCACATCCCGAGAATTACGTAACGGATATTAATTTGGATAATTCGAGTCGATATTTCGAGACATGAACAGTCGGCAAATAAGCCTCTATCTAGCAAGCACTAGTTGCGTATCAACACAACATCAGAATAGGGCCCAAATATTGAACTCAATTGAAATTGTATTCAAATCTTATCTCATTGTATCAAAAGGAACTAATACAACTCTTAAACATTGTATAATAGGACTAAGACTCGATAAAAGGCAAAGTACATTTATTCCTCACTTCCTACAACATTGTTCTCACACTCAAAGCAAACTAACTATAGATATACTCAAGTATTGGAATGCTCATCACTCGGACGCATTCCCATCCTCGACTTGCTTCTCTTCTTAAATTTCATAGTCACCTAGAATGGTTAAAAATAAGGAATGAGCAAACTAGCCCAGTAGGATTTATATCTCAATGTGCGGGCAATGATATAAGTGATTAACAATTTAGAACTAGGTAAGCACGATGATCATGGTATGCATGTACGAATAAAACTCATTAAAACATGATACATTAACAAGCTAGATAGAGTGATCATGACGGAGTAAGATCTAGAACGATAGCAAGATGGTATCAATAGTGAGGCATGTAACAAGCACGCAAGATATCACTTAAATTGCAGTAAATTCAAGATGGCCATATTATGCAAGCAAGCAAGCACGAGCACGATCATGTAACACTAATCAAGAATGAAGACACTAATGTACACCAAGGAAAGATCCACCTTGAAATGCACACTAGGACACGTGTATGTGGTTATTGTATCTAGCATTCAACACGCAAGTACTCCCAGTGCAGGTGCAATGCCAATAATCATTATACCCCATGGTTAACATTATATTTATGACTCTCCATCATTGGGGCTAGACTGGAGCCCTTGGACACTCTCCGTGCCTGGTCAGCATCTCACTTTAATTTTAAATGTAGATACCCACAGTCATTAATAGCCAATGAGAGTTTCAAGACGTAAGCATGTGTAATGTCATGTTCAAGATGATGATGAGAACAAGTAATAAGTAATGTGAACATGGTTTCATGATAACAATAGTCAAGAGATAATTTCGGCAGCATAAAGGCACAATTTATACTTTAGTTCACTCTTTACATTAATGGCTTAAGTCTAGATTATAAATCACACTCACGAGAACAAGATGAGAGAGGAGGTGCATGCTATCTCCAAGGAACTTCAATGGTACAACCAACTCAGTCTCCATGAGGGAATCCACGGAGTACGAAGAATTACGGAGGTCTTAGAGAAAAGGTCGATAGTCTACCGATACGGAATGATCGATAGAGAGCTTCCAAATCCCCAAGAAAGGCTGCCTAGATGTGCATGTGTGTAGTGAACACGTGTCTCAATCCACAATCCATCGGTTTCAAACTTGCGGAAAGCACTTAACAAGATAACATGAGATGAAACTATGCACTTTAACTAGACATTGTTTGCAAGATTTTAAGATAACAATTATCATGTTAACAAGCTAGAACAATAAGAAGAGTGAATCACTAGTTGCATGAATGGTCACATCATTAAAGAGCAATTAGAATAACATTCATGTAATCATAGCTTTTAATGGGTTAATTACTTTTAAGCCATTAAGCAGACCTCATGAACTGATCAGAACCTAGACATACAAATCATGCACTTAATACCATGTAAAACAGCCCTCGGGTAAGCCTAGAAATACGTGTCCGACACAGTGGACGTACTTCATAACAACGTGTACAGTCGATGCTTGACTTTGGTGAAGATTTTAAATCGCATCCACATTGGTGGCCGCGTTCATACTTGAATCACGTCGGGTCATCCCGACACGTTCATGAAATTCATTTAATAATATGATATAAAAATCGCCAAAAATCAAGGGCGGGAAAAACTTCTGAATCGTGTCGACCTTGGCTGTCGCATTTCAGAGTCTTTCTAACAGGTCGACGGCACACAATTTTAGGCATTGGACATGCCCTAAATTGCGTCACCATGGGTGGACGCGTTTAAGAAGCCCGGTGAATAGCGTCGCCTGGACTGGACGCGATTCAACCTTCATCCCGAAAATGCAGAAAATGCAGAAACACAGGTGCTCGATCCATGCAACACTTATATCTTCTAAACATGAAAGTTGTTGGGAACATGGAATAGGAGAGAGATATGGTTTTGTAATAATTTAAAATGGCCTCGGGATGCATGAAAAATTGACATGAACATAAAAAGTCTTTTACATGCGCGGCTTCGGCAAAACGCTTATAACTCAAGATGTACTCAATGGAATTCAATGAAACCACTTGGAAATGAAACTAGACGCGATGCTCTACACCTTGGTATATGTTTTGTTAAGGTTTGGCCCAAGAAAACCTACCTTCTAGGTCGAAGAAGTTTCATTCTCCAGACAGTCCTCGTTTAGAACACTTGTTGGAGAATGCCTAATACGCCCGACCTACTGCATGAAAATTGGGCATTCCAGTTGGGTTAGGAACTAGACTTGACCCTCTTTCCAGGGGTATAAGTCTTGCATGATGTGGTTTAGGTTTGGCCTACCTTTGGTCGACTCCAAGTTGACTATTTGCATAGGTCGAAGCAGACGCAATGGGGAAGAAGAAGGGCTGGGTGTGCTCGATATCCTGCTCCCCAGCCGCCAAGAACTCCTCCACACGACCCCAACAAGATGTAAAACTCGTCCCCTAGGGTTTTGTGGAGAGTATTTATGCATCTAGGGATTTTAGAAGTCCTATTGCATCAAGTAAGGAAAAGTTGCGGTTTTGGCATGCCCCCTTCCATGTTTTGAAGATCTCTCCCTCCATTGGAGTGTCTTGGCCATCAAGGAACCTCAAAATATGGCTAGGCATGAATTTTGGTTGCCAAGAGAGCATTATTGCCTCCAATTTTACCCTAATTACCTCATTCCATTTTCAGCTCAATTAGGTTTGCGAATTTATGGGTATTATTCATGCTCCATTTGATTTTTGGACCAAAGTGATCCATTGGCCTAATACCAATAATGGGTCATCAATATATAATGTTGGAAGTCTCTCCAACATTTTTATTTAATTTATGGCCGTGTCATATTTCCGTGTTAACGGTTTTTCGACTTGTTTCTTAATTTGGATAATCCGTCACATTGTGACGTACACTTGGTCAATCGGGTTTTTCGTTGCACGAATTTCTTCTTGAACACTTAGGAATAATGTTTGGGGTTGATTTATAATTTTTACGGAATTTTCCGATGTGTTCTTGGACATACGATATGGTACGTATGTTTTAAATATTCTGATATTATGGAAATCATTTATTTCCATTTATTTAAATTTTTATGTAATACATTTTTCGGGGTTCTACAAATAGTACTCTGAAGTACTGGAAAGGGTCTAAATATAATCTACCCTCTGTCCATGACTAGAACGCAGTTAGAATGTAGGGCGTGATAATCAAAGAAGACACAGTCCTCCAGTACACCGCATTAAGAACTCAAACAATAAGTAGGGCACATTTACTGTCAGAGAGCTAAGGTCGGCTGGAGCATGTCGTGCAGGTCTAGTATAATCCCCTAGTGTATATAGGTGTTTTTGGTACAACCTGTTGGGCGGCATGCTGCGAGGCAGGTGTGCGCTCCAGCGTCTCACCCTGGGGCGACCTGAGAATGAGGGTGCGGCGGAGGCCGAGTTGGCCAAGACGTGCCTAGGTCCGGGTGTGGACCTAACTACAAGTGTTACTGAGTTGTCCAGTAGGGGGACTCTACCCTATGGTGGGTTAAAAGGAAGGATGATATCCTTACACAACAACTCGAGTTTTGGCATAACGGTAATGCCTGAGATCCTGGAAACCTAGTATGAGAGCAAGTCGCAGGTTCGATTCCTAAGGGTGCTGCTGGGGGGAGATTGTTGAGTGGCATGCTGCGAGGTAGGTGCACACACCAGCGTCTCACCCAGGGGCGATCTGAGAATGAGGGTGCGGTAGAGGCCGGGTTGGCCAAGTCGTGCCTAGGTCCGAGTGTGGACCTGCCTGCGGGTGTTGCTGAGTTGTCCAGCAGGGGGACTATACCCTGTGGTGGGTTAAAAGGAAGGATGGTATCCTTACACAAAAACTCAAGTTTTGGCATAATGGCAATGCCTGGGATCCTGGAAACCAAGTGTAATTGATGTGAACTTCGACTGGCCACTTCCACTGCTAACATCAACTCATGAAGAAACTTCGGATAAAACATGTTATTTCTTATGCATAAATAATCTTGAAAAATGGTAATAAATATATTCATGTTATTTAAATTAAGCATGAGTTTTGTTATCACCAAAATAAAAGGATAGAATATAAAAGTGGTTCAACACAACTTGCTCGGCGTCCTAAAGGATTTTCAAGCTTACGAAGACTTACGAAGGTCTTGGAGAGGGAGTTCCAGTCTGACAAGAGGAATACCCGATGGGGAGTTCTCACGACACCAAGAGTGTGTTGAAACAATTGCTCTGCATTCTAGAGGACTTCTAAAACAACGGAGTGGCAGTAACAGTGTTCCAAAATAACGGTAGAAAATGAGAACAAGTGTATTATTTGATTTAAACCCTTGTATTTGATCACTTTTAAATATTTTTAAATAGTAAAATACTTTCATGGTATCAACATGGGGATATCTAGCAATTTTAAGATTTGCATGTTGAGTAGAATATAAGAGATAATCAAAGGGGTACATGAATAGATCATGAAACTTAATTAAAATCTAAATGCATCTTTAATAATCATTATATCTCTGTTAATGCATTTAGCAGTTATTAACAGTAAGTATACCATGTAGTCAAAGTGTTGTTTGCAAAAAGTTAGGCTTTCTAGGGACACAGTTTGAAGGCGGATGAGTTCTTGCCCACATTCAGAAGGTGGTATGCATACCCACCACATTAAGGTTAAGATAATGTGGGGGTTCTGTATGACACATCATTAACACGGTCTATTGCATGACTATGTTAAGGAGGTGGTCAACAGGTTCACCACGTTCTCTACATAGAGAGCTCGAGATGACACAAGTGTATTAAAATGCATGAATCTCGACGTAGGAAGCAAATAAACTTGTTAAACTAGTTTTAAATCAAAGATAAGATGCTCATGGATGTAAAGAAATAAGAAATTCAATAAGAGGGCATCGATTAAGTAAGATTTAACATGAAGAACATGGCTCAGGTTAATAAGATAGCACAAACATGGAATGCAAAATTGTAACGTCAAGGTCGTTCAGATCTGTGTTTATTGGTTCTGGTGTGGTGCTCATGACCAATGTGGGGTCATTGAGCCTTGGTCGTGGCTTCTGTGTGTGGTGTGGGTGTTGTGGGCCGAAAATCCAGACCCAAATAGCCCACAAGTTCACTAGTTGTGAACGTGACACGGTGGGGCGTCGCGTTTTGAACGCGACGGTCTAATGCATCGCATTCTCCACACCGCCTTTCTAACGTGTGGCATGGCGAGTTTTTAGAAGGCGACGGTTAGGTGTGTCGCGTTTTGAAGGCGGCAGGATGCTACATTGCGTTCTTGTTTCCATTTGGGATAAGTTTGGCCCTCCGGCCAAATAGATCAAGAAGATATGTTCGACCGGGGAGAGGCTTGCTGCGGCGATTTCTGGTGATGTCAGCCTTAAAGCTTGTGTCTTGACGTGGTTTTGGCGCGTAGAAGCTGCTTGGAGCGTGGAGAACACCGATCGAGTCTCGTTCTGCGAGTTCTTCTTGTTGGTAGGGACTTTCCTTGTCTTATTCGCGTTATTTGATTGATTTAAAGCATGTTTAATATGTATTGATGTGTGATTGTGTTTCCAGTATAGTGTAATTGATTTGTAAAAGCTTGGTATGCATGGAAATGAGGATTTGAGTTGGTTTTTGTGTGAGAACCGCAATACAGGGTTTCTATCTGTGAAGGCGACGGATTGGGCTATCGTGTTTAGGTCACGACCACTGGCCCCATCGCATTCTGGTTTGTGAACGCGGCCTGTCGGGCCATTGCGTTCTTAACGCAACACTAGACTCCGTCACATTCTAGTGTGGAATTGCGATTTGTCAAGTCGTCGCATTTGTAACACGACAATGCCCCTCGTTGCGTTCTTCTATCCGAAGTAAGTTGTTAAGCCTTGGGCAATGAGGGTCCTGTGTGGACCTAGCTCAGGTTGTTTAGGGTAGATTAATGATTAGTAAAGCATCTTTAGGTTAATGGTTATGTTAATCATGTTAAGCATGTTAAAAAGGTTATGTGATTCATATGTGTGGTTTATGTGCATAGTTGTGTGTTGCTATAGAGGTCATGAAATGACCAATGACAGGCAAGATTGTAATGTAGTTTATGTCCTTAGCAGTGTGTAGTTGCTTGGAGGTCACGTGGTGATCAATGACGAGCTGATTATGGTTTGTGTATCATGGTATAAGTTTTATAGTTGTGTTAAGTAATCGGCGTGGTTTGTGTGCTTGCCGAGTTTGGTGGTCCGGCCCCTATTCCGGAATACCTCTCTAGTCGGGTACCCCAGGTTTTGTGTGAGCCAGGCAGGTTAGTGCTCAGGGTTTGTCCCGGTACTTTGCGTACCATTGAGGTCTGTGTCGTCTTCCAAGACATCCTCACTCTTGTGTTTGAGTTGTACGTCCGGCTAAGGGAAGACAACAGAGGGCAGCGACTTGTGTTTGTGGGTGTGGGGTCACTTGTAACGCACTCGTGGTTGGGGGTACAGACACCAGTAGATGTACTGGGCCCCAGCTAGTCATGTTTTCCAGTGCCTCACTTTAGGGAGCTTAGGTCAGAATCCCTAAAGGTGCCAGGCATGGGCCTGCAGTTGTGTGTAGTCTGCAGGTGTGGTGTTGGTTGGTATCCACTGTTCTTTGGCTTTATTGTGTGGTTGTGGAGTGGCAGTTGGACCTTTCATCTGTGACTGCGAGACTGAGAGGTAGTTCTTGTGTTGTGTTGTCCGGGTTGGATACTGGCATCATGAACTAGTAGTCTAATCCCATGTGGTAGCGTTGTTCCCTTTGACTCGTGCTTTGCCAACAATTGTGGCTTGTGAGTGGTGACCCACTGGTTGTGGTTTGACTCGTTGTGGTGTGCCTTGTAGGAGGCACAATTGCGTTGCGGTTTTGTGAGTGGTGGTGGTTTGTCGTGGTACCTCGTGGCTTTAGGTACCTTTACCCTGTGTGGGTTGTTGGTTGTTGTGGCACGCAATGTGTTAGCCTTATCAAGTGTTGAGGTGGATCGGTTTCTGTAGAAGTCGCATTGTGTGACCTTCCATTTGTGATGTTCTACCCTTGTGTGGGTAGTTCTCCGATGTGTTTGCTATCGTGGGTATTGTGGTGGACTAACCCTTGTTGTTAGCCCCGTTACCTTTTGTTGGTTGTTGGCCTGTGTGGCCTTGCATCACTCGTTACTTTGTGGCGGACTGGTTCTTTGTTGTCAGTCTTGTTACCGTCAGTCGGTGGTTGGTCTATATGGTTTGTGGCGTGGTTCTTTCAGCTATCATGGTGGACTGGTGTGTCTACACTAGTCCTGTTGCTTCTTTTATTTCCTATAAACTGTGACAATTAGTGTGTTCATATTTAATGCAGTTGCGTTATATTTATTGTTAGTACGTTTTACTTTTGTAGTGCATCAGTTAGTGCTGCCAGTGAGACCCTTAGGGGTTGAGGACTTGGTTCCTTCTTTCAGTTGTTGGTTGTGGTTGTTTTTGGGAGGTTCCTGCTGAGCCTATGACTTGTTGAGACTCCCTCCCCTACATTTCTTTTCAAGGCTTACCATGTGTTTGGTTTGCAGCGGCATTGTGGCAGACTTATACCACCAGCAGCTGAGTAGTAGTCGTGTTCAGTGTGAGCTTTACTCCCTCAAGGATGCCCTAGGTAGTTGTACTTTTCTCTTGGACATGTAATAATGTATTGGGACAATGTAAAATTATGGTAAATGGTATAGATACATGTACTTTCTTGTATATTATACTCTTGTGGTTGTCTTTTATATTCTTACTAGACACTTGTGTGAGTTATCCCTTGCGAGACTTCGGTCCGATCGCGAGAGGCAGACTTCGATATGGAGCCTTATTGGGCATAAATATCCAAGGTCGCTTCAGTTGGTATCAGAGCATGGTCCAGTTAGAATATGAAATGACATTGAGGTTACAATGTCTCAAGACATGGTTTATTGTCCACTACTGGTAGTAAGTCTGCGATTTTGTGTGATTTTATTTTTTTGTAGTTTTCACATGAGTTTTTGGCATAAGTATTTTGTGCATATGTTTGATAGCTTGGCAGTTGCTAGTGGTGGCAGAGGAATTGTGTAATTGGTAATGGTATGGTTTGCTGAGTTCTATTAGTAAGTTGGATTGTTGTAGAGAAATATGATTGTGTAAAGGTTTTTCAGTTGTGGAAAATTGAAGAAATTGGTAAGTTCGGTTATAATATTCAGTAAAGATAGGGTTATGTTTTAAGAAGGATATGATTTAGTGTAATGAAGGTATCTTAGAAAGATAGAGAATCAGCAGAGACAGGTATAAGGTAATGATTGTGAATATGTGTAAGAGGAAGTTATTGTAGAGGTAATTGTTATAACGGCCCCGAAGCCCGGACCCTCGACTCCTACTAAGGATCTGACCATCGACACCGCCGCCCACGGGCCCGAAGACCTAGAAGGGCTAACGGATCAGTCTAACAAGATATGTAACGGAGATAAATAACAACTAAATGCACTAACAGTACCAACAAGTGAAGGAAGGAGTCCAACATGATGTACAAGTCTAGTACAGTCCCAAAGTAGTAAAGTACAAGTGCGGAAAGTAAAGGGGATAACAGGTCCTTAGGGGCATACCCCGAGGGTGAAGTAAACAGAACTAGGGGAACACTGCTCACGGAAGACGCCGTCTACTACGGCCCCGTCTCCTCAGCCCGCTGCAGAACGTGCTGGTGTGAAGCCTCACCTGCAAAAGAGGGAATGAGCTTCACGAAGAAGCCCAGTAGGGACTACCAATTTTCCACTGGTTCTAACAGCAGAAAAAATCTATATGCACAATAATTAATTAAAGCAGTAAATCTATCCTACTAACAGAGTAAAGTGCGAAAGTGTAAAGAAACTACACGGTCTACGGTCTAAGCTAAACGTCTGGACAAGAAAACCCGTGTAAACCATGGCACTGGGAAGAGCCCAAAGCTGTAACACAGACAGTAAAAAACTACCTGGACAAAGGCACTAGCTACAGAACACTACACTAGTCAACCGGTCAGGTGCGCCACGCGCCTTACCCTCAACCGACAATCCATGTCTAGCACCTCCCGTCGGAGTGAGACGCAGAACTAAGTTACCACAACTGCCATAGTCTGGCTGGACTACGGTCCCACTCCTGGCCCCACTAAATGGTTTTGGAACCATGTAGAGTGAGGCAGTGAGAAAAGGACTAGCTGATCTGCGCCGGAAGAGCTACCAACCACCTCAGCATCCAAGACTCAGCAGAGCTCTACAAATGACTCTATGCCGTTGTCCCCACCATTTTCCCCGCTGCTACCAGAGTCCATGACTCGAGCTCGCTCGCCGCCCGGAGAACTCCCTCAAACAGGCACGCGGGGATGGAGGGTCTAGGTAACGGTAACAACCTGTCTCAAGGACAAACCCTCAAGTGCCTAGCACCGGGCGAAAGACTAGAGTAGCACTATACTAGGAACAACACAGGTGCCAAGAAATAGAGTCGCAGTGGAAGGAAAACTCCAAACAAGTCGTCGAGTCCCTTCTCTGTCTGAGAAGGCGACGCACAGGCTGTTGCCACCTGAAGGCGACACCCTGTCTATCGCGACCTGAGCCAGAAGGCGACAGGGAACCGGTCACGATCAGGTGACCACAGGCAGAGGTCCAAGTGTCTACCTGGAACCTCCCACGACACCTGGTGTAAGCCGAAGAGAAGGCGATAGCCACCTTGTCGCTACCAGAAGGCGACAGGGTGGGCATCGCTTCCTCAACTAGAAAGCGACGTATCGGGCTATCGCGACCTGGGTTGCGACACTCGCAGGTTTGTACACTCGAGAGCATCACCTTCAAGCCAAACACCACAATTCCAAACCAACCAAGGGAAGGGGAGCATGTCAAGGTCAACCTGATCAATAGAAACGCCACGCGTCGCCCATGCAACTCTGACACCATGAACGCGACACCTGACCCATCACATTCATCATGTCAGTGGTTGACACTTGTCTCGTCTATCCCGACAACAAAATGACAAAGAATGCATGCTGCGGTCAGAGGCTGAGCATGACAACCTGCCCATCGCATTCCCAACCAGAACGCGACGGCCATCTGGTCGCCTTCAGAAGGCGACAACCCAAGCGTCGCGACCTTCAACAGAAGGTGGCCGACCAAAGGAAAGGAGGGATGTTACAATCTAACCAACAAAAAAACAATTTCATCCTTGAAATTAAGGGCGAAACCCGAGGAGAAGAAGGCAAGCAAACACACCAGTCACTCAAACAAGTAAGGAAAATGTTCCCGCATCTCGTCCTCGTGCTCCCAAGTGGCCTCGCCACCGACGCGATTCTCCTAAACTACCTTGACGAGCAGAATCTACTTCCTATGCAACTGCTGCACTCTGCGGTCCACAACGTTGATCGGGTACTCTGGTACTGACAGATCTGGAGCGACCTCTAGCTGTGAGTAGTCCAACACGTGCGACGGATTTGGCATGTACTTCCTCAGCTGCGAGACGTGGAAAACGTCATGAACACCTGCCAACTCAGACGGAAGAGCCAACCTGTAAGCGACCTCGCCAACCTGCTCCAAGATGGAAAAGGGGCCAACAAACCTCAGGCTGAGCTTGCCCCTCTTCCCAAACTTGAGAACGCCCTTGGTAGGCGAGATCCGAAGAAACACATTGTCGCCTGCCTCGAACTGAAGTGGCCTCCTGCGAACGTCCGCATAGCTCTTCTGTCTGCTCTGTGTTGTCTGTAGTCTCTGTCTAATCAGCCTCACGGTGTCTGCACACTACCGCACCAACTCTGGACCCAGCAGCTGCCTCTCGCCAACCTTGTGCCAGTGCAATGGTGTTCTGCACGGTCGGCCATACAGAGCCTCATAGGGCGCCATCCCGATGCTGGAGTGGAAGCTATTATTATAAGCAAACTCCTCCATGGGAAGGTGCGACTCCCAAGTGCCTCCCCAGTCTAGGCAACACGCTCTCAACATGTCCTCGAGGATCTGTATGGTCCTCTCCGACTGCCCGTCTATCTGTGGGTGATAGGCTGAACTCAGCCTCAACTCGGTGCCAAGTGCCCTCTGAAAACTGCGCCATAAACAAGAGGTGAACCTCGGATCTCTATCTCAGACTATAGAGACCGGAGTCCCGTGCAAAGGCACCACTCTGTCCACAAACAGCCTAGCAAGTCTGTCCACTGACCACGCTGCTCTGACTGGCAAGAAACGAGTTGTCTTCGTCAGTCGATCGACGATTACCCAAACGCTGTCGTGCCCCTGCGAAGTACGAGGTAAGCT
Source organism: Colocasia esculenta (assembly GCA_014218235.1). Lineage (NCBI taxonomy): Eukaryota > Viridiplantae > Streptophyta > Magnoliopsida > Alismatales > Araceae > Colocasia > Colocasia esculenta. The sequence continues at coordinate 31,946,803 of CM024766.1, forward strand.
AGAAACAAAGTCCATGGTGATGTGCTCCCACTTCCACACTGGAATGGGAAGCGACTGCAGCTCACCACTAGGATGCTGGTGCTCTTCCTTCACCTGCTGACAGGTAAGGCAGTAAGAATCAAACTCAGCAATATCTCTCTTCATCCCAGGCCACCAAAAGAGTCCCCTCAAGTCATGGTACATCTTGGTGGAACCAGGATGAACAGAGTACCTCGATCTGTGCGCCTTAGCCAGTAGCTCCTGCATAACGTCCTCCAGAACGTAGAGCCTGCCTCTAAACCTGACCTCGATGTCCTCATCCAGCTCGACTTTGGCATCTGCAACACGTCTGCCAAGTCTGCATCTGCACTCTGTGCCTCGATCACCTGCTGATAAATCATCGGACGAACTATCATGCTGGTCAACACTGCTCTCTCCCTGAGGCTCAACGGCGTGAACACGCCCCGAGTAGCATCCTCCAGGAGTCTCCAGTGTCTAACCAACAAAGAACTCAAGTGGGCTCTCCTACTCAAAGCGTCCGCTACAACATTAGCCTTTCCCGGGTGATAGGAAAGAGTAAAGTCGTAGTCCATCAAGTACTCGACCCACCTATGCTGTATAAGGTTCAGATCTCTCTGCGTGAAGACATACTGTAAGCTTCGGTGATCTGTGAACACCTCGAACACCTCGCCGTACAAGTAATGCCTCCATAACCTCAAGGCGAACACGACTGCTGCAAGTTCCAAGTCGTGTGTCGGGTAGTGCTGCTCATGCTTCTTCAGCTGATGAGAAGCATAAGCAACTACCCGCACGTGCTGCATCAATACGGCACCAAGACTAGTCCCTGAAGCGTCAATGTAGATAACAAAGCCGCCTCTGCCAGAAGGTACAACAAGGATCGGAGTTGAAGTCAGCCGGCTCTTCAGCTCCGGAAAACTCTGCTCGCACTCTGCTATCCACACAAACCTGGTCTCTCGTCTGGTCAACCTGGTCAATGGCTCAGCAACCCTGGAGAATGTTGAACCACTCCTATATTTTACCATTATATTTTGGTGATAACAAAATTTATGATTAATTAAATATTATTAAAAATATTTAATATCATGTTTTCCTAATAAATCTAAATTTATGGTATTTTAGTGATAACAAAACTTATGATTAATTAAATATATTTAATATTATGTTTTTCCTAATAAATATAAATTTATGGAATTATTGTTGCATGATTTGCACTAAAAAGCTAAATCGATGTCCATTCAATAAACATCGATTTCAGTTCTCAAAGTGCCACATCGATTTGCTTGAAAACATGGATTTGCCTCTCACATCGATTTGGTAAGTGAAACATCGATTTGCTTCAAACATCGATTTGGTAAGTGAAACATCGATTTGCCTCTCACATCAATTTGGTAAGTGAAACATCGATTTGCTTTAAACATCGATTTGGTAAGTGAAACATCGATTTGCTTCAAACATTGATTTGGTAAGTGAAACATCGATTTGCCTCTCACATCGATTTGGTAAGTGAAACATCGATTTGCTTCAAACATCGATTTGATAAGTGAAACATGGATTTGCTCTGACATGGATTTGCTTCTCACATAGATTTCACTTAAACATCGATTTCCTTATATTTCAAAATATTTTTGGCATCTAGTGAAAAAGTCAAATATTTTTTATTTGTGTAATCTTCTATCTTTCTGACAGGAGATCTTTTTGCTTATCTCTCTAGATCTCTTTTCCCGCCAACAAAAAAGTGGTCACTTATTATTTCTGGGTGGCAACAAAAAACATAGAGGTATGAACCTTTTTGACAGAAACACTCTTTTATCTAAACACTCTCTTCTATGCTTGCAGACCTCGTAGACCACAAAATATCAGAAGAAAGAGAAGATGAGCAACGGCTAGAACTCCAACGGATTTATTCAAGCTGCTCATATAAAAGATGAAGCAAGGCTGAAGAAGGATAAGAAAGCTTTCCTGAAGATCTTTGAAGGAGTGTGCATCCTGTGAGGAACTTCAACTCCACATACACTCATAGAAAGAGAGAAGAGCTCAAGCCAAATCAAGAGAAGCCTTTCATAGCAGAAGTCTTCAACGCTTTCATGCCTTCCTCTCTTCACTCTATCTCTATGATCATTTTAATTCTTGGGGAGAGTCTTTTGTTGAGAGTTTCTGGGTCAAAGTCCATTCTTGTAGAACTCTCAGCATTGTTCTTTCTTTTCTAAGAAAGATCTTTGTCTAGCTATAGGACTATATACAGTGTAGAACCTAGCTAGGGGTTTGTGTCACGCCCCGACGTAGAATATCGGAGCGCGAAGGTAGTTGCAAGAAAAAGGTATAGAGCGAATACTAGACATCAAACCATTGCACATTGAATAATACTAAAGCAAATCTTTCTTATTAATAACTTTTCAATGTCTAGTTACAACCACCAATATCAGAGCCATTCTATAGGGCCCAATTACATTGCAATAAAAGAAAATAACTAACTACAACTCTAAGATAACATAATGACTCGAGGGTACTCCTGGCTTCACTCTTGGCCATTCCCTTCCTCGTGAGTGTATGTGTCATCCTCGGTCTCACCTGAGAACACAACATCAAATAACGTAGGGTGAGCGATAACGCCCAGTAGGACTTAAATCTCAGGCTCAAGTAGGCTTTAAATAATTAACGCATTTAATGGCAGAGTATCTAAAGATAGCAGGTACAAGAAAGTCAAAATATAGCAAGAGATAGCACAACAGGTAACATGATAGAACAATAGCAAGAGATCGAGTATAGTTTCCCAAAAATAGCACAAGTATCAAATATAGCACGAATAGCAGGATGGCCATAGCATAACTAGCACAAGTATAATAATAGCACGACGAGTATAGCACTTGTTTGTCATTCTAGACATCGAGAGAGTATAGCATGTTTTGTGTTTTGATTGTCATATAGATAGTCGAGATAGATAGCACTTGAGTGTAATGCCAAACACTCTGATCATTTAACTCCCATGGGCACTAGCACTTTCGGGCGCACATCCCAGGACCAGATCGGGCCCTTTATATATTGCCAGGCATTGGTTATATTGTATCTTTAGACAATCAGTCAATGGCCAATATAGAGTACCAAGAATAGTTAAGAGCACTAGATAAATTGACGAGATAGTAGAAAGAACGTGAATAGACGAGCGAGTAGAGTATAGATGAGAGCTAAGGGTCCATCACGTAAAGCAACGAGTAAACAGGCGATAGTAACAGTTGCACAACACGCGCATGTCGTATTGGCAGTCAGGTGGAATTCTCGATCTTCCCGCTGGCCATGTTATGCACAAGTCTAGAGGTCCGACGTGATTCAAGGTAAGAACGAACTTCTAATAGTCGTTTGGATTATATCGATCCCTAAAGGTGTAATGGGTGTTAGGGTACAACCGGCTCGTCGACCATATGGGAATCCATGATCAGAGGAGACTTACAAAGGCCTTGTGCAAGGGTTCACTAGTCCGGCGAAAGGAATATCCGACGGAGAGTTCACCACAAGCCAAGTAAAGTGTGTATATAAAAATAGGTGCTCGACGTTCTAGAGGAATTCTAGAACAGTGGAGCGTCGATATCGATATATAAACAACGCAAGAAACGAATACAAGTCCTTTAAAATAGGGCAATTAATATACTTTATTGCAATAAATTACCAGATACATTATGAGATATTTTATGCCAGATTTCAGCCATATATGGATGGTTCATGTGTGTGCATGTGTAAGAGAAATCATAGATAGAAAAGAAGTCGTGAATATGTATTTTAAAGCATTCAATATAGCTCCATTTTTAAACAAGTGTTTTTACTGCGTGTATTACTATTAAAAAGGCGTAAGGATTTTATAGAGAGTAAGAGTAACAAATTTTATGGGTTTTCATGCAAAATCCTGTGAACGCGACGTACCCATGTAAGGGTCGCGACAGGGTCATGATGGAACGCGACAGGGTCCTGTACGGCTCGCGACAGGGCTATCTGCTCAGGCGGCCAGAACGCGACGGGGTTTCCTGTCGCGTTCAGAATGCGACAAGATGTTGGTCGCGACGGCCCTGAGAACGCGGCGTGTCGAGCCGTCGCGTTCTCAGGTACTTCACCTGAGTTCGAGCGGGAAAAATGTTCTACATCGGATTGCATGCCAACTTGACTTGTTTGGACACAGGGTACTTTGAAAAAATCATAACTAGTTACATAGTCGATGAAAAATCACAAAACAAGTTGCAAATTAAACTAGACATGTAAGGGTACTTCCAGTAAATCGGAATTAGAGAGAGAGCATGGTTCATATAGGGTTTGAATATGAGCAAGAACGAGTTATTCAGAACATGACACAGAGAGAAAGATTGATTAAATTCGATCAGCATGCTCGATGAAATTTAGGGCTTTTAGGGGCAAAAGATCCCTAACAACATGAAGTATCTACAGTAAACATTTCGTAGCATGGGATCAAGTATACATAGAGATTTGAATTAAACATGATGTCTCGGGGTTATCATGTCTACAGATCTTCTAAAATCAAGAACAAAAGATTGGCTCAATGAAAAAGAGGGAATCAAGAGGGCTTTTGTTCCTGGTGATTGGAACTACCTACAGACGAGTTTAATTTAATTTCGCTCGTGAGAATACCTACCTTTGACTCGATTTGTCTTCTAGGGTTAAAATCTCCAAGAACGAGGAAGAAGCTCCAAGAACTCCTTCTCCCCATAAGATCCTCTCCTCCTTGTCCTCTTCTCCACGTCCAACAACCTTTGGCAATGAGCTAGGGTCGGCCAAGAGGGTTTAGGAGATGTATTTATGCATGTATGGGTTCCTATTCCTACTTCTATTCTAATTGCTCTTTAATTACGAGATTTCCTAACTCCAACCTTCCTTTCTTGCTTTCCAACCTCTATTTAGGTTAGAATGGGATCTAAATTCGTGCTAAATCATAAGGGGTAGGCTTAGGAATCCAATTTCAACTCTTATTGCCTTTTTTAATGCTTAAAGAGTCCTTTTCTATTTAGGAGATATTAAGACTCCGAATTTGGGGTATTTTCTTTTATTTACTATTTGTAAATTCATATTTTGACCCAATAAGTTCTAGAGGATCCATTAAGCAAAGTCCATTACTCTTTTCTATTTAATGGGTTTTATTTAATGCTCTTTTCATTGAATATCCATTTAGCTGAGTTTTCAATTTATTATTTAAATTTTTATTTTTCTCAAAAATTTAGGTTGCTATAGTTTGTGCCTAGCAGAACCACACTGGGGTTTGTACCAGGAGGTTGGCTTCTTGACCTGTAAAAGAAGTGGGTTGCCTTCTTGCCCGGGAAAGAGAAGAAGACTAGCTGGGGTGCTGAGTGTTGTATTATCCGTAAGGGGGACTGTACCCTTGGTTAGTGAAATCCCAGGAGTTTGCTTGGGGACTGGACGTAGGACTTCCATGTGAGAAGGGCCAAACCAGGATAATTCCTTGTGTCTCTTTGTGTGATTGTTTATTTGCTTCCGCACTGCTACTCTCTATCACACTTAACTAACCAACTTCCAAGTGATAATTTTCTGTGTTTAAGTTTCTATTTCAGATTTTAGAAAAACCTATTCACCCCCCCCCCTCTAGGTTAGCTTGCTGCCGCACTAAAAGGGCCAACAGAGAAGTCCTGCACGAACCTCCTATAGTAGCCTGCCAACCCCAGAAAACTGCGAACCTCTGCAACTATAGTGGGCTGGCCCCACGAAACCACGGCCTCAACCTTGGCGGGATCAACCACCACACCTGCACCAGAAACCACATGACCAAGGAAGTGCACCTCCTTCAGCCAAAATTCACATTTGCTGAATTTGGCGTAAAGTTGGTGACTCCTCAATGTCTGCAACACTAGCCTCAAGTGAACCTCATGCTCCTCTGCAGTCGCTGAGTACACCAACATGTCATCGATGAACACCACCACAAACCAGTCCAGATACTCTCGGAACACGCTGTGCATCAACTCTATGAAGGCTGCCGGTGCATTCGTGAGCCCAAAAGGCATCATGACAAACTCGAAGTGCCCATGGCGGGTACGGAAGGCTGATCTGGCAATATCTGACTCACGGATCCTCAACTGTTAGTAGCCTAACCTCGAGTCAATCTTCGAGAACACTGAAGCTGACTGCAACTGGTCGAATAAATCATCGATCCTGGGCAACAGGTACTTGTTCTTCACTGTTACCTGATTCAGCTACCGATAATCGATGAACATCCTGAGACTGCCATCCTTCTTTCTCACAAACAAAATAGGTGCTCCCCACGGTGAACGGCTCGAACGAATGAAGCCCAACTCAAGCAGCTCATCGAGTTGGCGCTTCAACTCCCGCAGCTCCGCCGATGCCATCCGGTACGGTGCCTTGGACATAGGCATCATCCCCAGAAGCAACTCAATGGAGAAATCTACATCCTGCTCCAGTGGCAAACCAGGTAGATCCTCCGGAAACACGTCAGCAAACTCACAAACAATAGGCACATCTGAAACAGACAGCTCGCCAAAATTCGAGAAACTTACAGAAGCAAGGAAATCTACACAACCATCTCGAATAAGGCACCGAGCTCTACAGAAAGAAACGAAAGGTCGGCGGGTAGACCGGGTACCTCGGAAGCAAAGCACAGGTGCTCCAGGTATCTCGAACTACACGGTCTTTCGCTAACAGTCCACCAACGTAGAATGTGCCTTCAACCAGTCCATGCCAAGGATGGCATCATAGTCGTGGAGCTGCAAGGCAAACAATCTGGCTGGTAGAAGGTGGCCTTGTACCTCGACGGTGACACCCTCTAGATAACCCAGAGTACGCACGTAGTCACCCGTCGGAAGCTTAACAGCAAGGTCACAGGTCCGCTTCGAAGCAAATTCAATCAATATAGCAAAGAACTCCTCTGAAGCAAAATAGTGTGTGGCACCTGGATCAATCAAAACACGTGGAACTCGACGAAGGATAGGAACCGTACCGACGACCAGATTAGAGGCCTCCGCCTCCTCTCTGGTGATGTTCATCACTTGACCGCGACCACGTCCTCGCTGAGGCTACTGCTGGCGCTGCTGCGGCTGCTGAAACTGTCCCTGGTGCTGCTACTGATGCTACACCTGCTGGGGTGGAGCCTACGGTGCCTGCTGAGTGTACTGAGTTTGTGCTAACTACTGCTGCCCCTGCCTCAACAACGGACACTCCCGCCTGTAGTGACCCTGCTATCCACAGTGGAAACAACCCATGCCCTGCAAGCTCTACTCCGCTCCCTGTTGCACAGACTGCTCCACTGGCTGCTCCTGCTGACGTCACTGCTACCGAGTCTGCTGGTAATGCTGTCTACCTCCTCGAGAGAACAACTTCTTCAACTTCGAGGTCAAGCCAGCACTGCTTGTCCTCGAAGAAGAAGAAGAAGACACACTCCCTCGACTGCCCGAAGGGCGCTGGTACGGAGTAGACCTCACCGGGCCTCCTTCCTACTACTGCTGGAACTAACACTCCCTCTCCAGGGTAGTAGCCCTCGCCACTGCCAACCCCAGAGTGTCGCAGAGGTGACCAGCCATGTCCCACCTCAACTTCGAGCGTAGCCCACTAATGAACCGCTCAGTGCGAGCCTGCTCACTAGTGGCCACGTGGGGGATGTGTCGAAGAAGCTGCATAAACCTCTGGTGGTACTATGCCATGGACAAATCTCCCTGCGTCAGCTCGAGGAACTGGTCCCTCCTCTCACAGCAAGCGTAGTAGAGGAAGTACTTACATGAAAGGTCTCTAAGAACTACTCCCAAGAAATCTGGTCCAGCCTCCTGCACTGAAAACTAGTCTGCCTCACGGTCCTCCACCACTCGTAGGCTGACCCCTTCAGCTGATATACTGCAAGCCTAACCTGATCCTGATCTGCACAGTCCATGGTCTCGAAGGTGCGCTCGAGCTCATGGACCCAACTCTCTGCCTTATCCGGATCATAGTCACCATAGAACATAGGAGGCCGAAGATGAAGAAACCTCTCCAGAAGTGTCGTGCAGTCCTCAGGTGCTGCCACTGCAACTGGAGTCTGCTGCCATACTACTGGTGGTACCTCTGGCTGAACTAGTGTTGTCTGCGGGGTCGGTGGTGGCTACTCCTCTGCTGCCATCTCTGCGAACTGTTGACCTCCTGCCGGCATCTGATGATACTGCTGATACTGCTGGTACTGCCAAGGGGCCTGGAACATAGCTCTCCACCACTGTTCCATGACGTTTGGGAGGGGCGGTGGTGGAAACCACTGCTGCTGCTACTATGCTCCCTCCTGCAACGGAACGCCCTACTACAACGGGACACCAGGCTGCTCAAACTACTGAGGCTGAGCATCAACCGACACGTGCTCAGCTGTGACCGACTCATCCGTCTCAGTGTCCTGATGCTCCATCAGCTCTCGAACTTGCTTGCGTCTGCGTGGAGGATGTCCTGCGACACAGACTAACAATCAAGTCAATAGATAATATTTCGGCGGCTAGCAGTGTTACTTGTACTTCCTAAGGGACTTTTATGTCATTACTTATTTCCATTACAAGTCTTGATAGACCCTTTGCTCTAATACCACTGTAACGGCCCCAAAGCGTGCACCCTCGGCTCCCACCAAGGATTCGACCATCAGTACCGCCGCCCACGGGCCCGAAGACCCGGAAAGGCTAACGGATCAGTCTAACAAGATATGTAACGGAGATAAATAACAACTAAACGCACTAAAAGTACCAACAAGTGAAGGAAGGAGTCCAACATGATGTACAAGTCTAGTACAGTCCCAAAGTAGTAAAGTACAAGTGCAGAAAGTAAAGGGGATAACAGGTCCCTTAGGGGCACACCCCGAGGGTTAAGTACACAGAACTAGGGGAACATTGCTCACGGAAGACACCGTCTACTACGGCCCCATCTCCTCAGCTCGCCGCGGAACGTGCTGCTGTGAAGCCTCACCTGTAAAGGAGTGAATGAGCTTCACGAAGAAGCCCAGTAGGGACTACCAATTTCCCACTGGTTCTAACAGCAGAAAAGATCTATATGCACAATAATTAATTAAAGCAAAAAATCTATCCTACTAACAGAGTAAAGTGTGGAAGCGTCAAGAAATTACACGGTCTATGGTCTAAGCTAAACGTCGGGGCCGAAAAACCCGTGTAAACCATGGCACTAAGAAGAGCACAAAGCTATAACACAAACAGTAAACAACTGCCTGGACAAAGGCACTAGCTATAGAACACTACACTAGTCAACCGGTCAGGTGCGCCACGCGCCTTACCCTCAACCGACAGTCCATGTCTAGCACCTCCCGTCAAAGTGAGATGCGGAACTAAGTAACCACAACTGCCATAGTCTGGCCGGACTACGGTCCCACGCCCGACCCCTCTAAATGGTTCTGAAACCACGTAGAGTGAGGCAGTGAGAAAAGGACTAGCTGATTTGCGCCGGAAGCGCTACCAACCACCTCGGCGTCCCAGACTCAGCTAAGAGAGCTCTACAAATGACTCTACGCCGCTGTCCCCATCATTTTTCCCTCTGCTACCAGAGTCTGTGACTTGAGCTCACCCGCCACCCGAAGAACTCCCTCAAACAGGCATGCGGGGACCGGGGGTCCATGTAACGGTAACAACATGTCTCGCGGACAAGCCCTCAAGTGCCTAGCACTGGGCGAAAGACTAGAGTAGCACTGTACTAGGAACAGCACAGGTGCTAAGAAATAGAGTCACAGTGGAAGGAAAACTCCGAAAAGGTCTCCCAATCCCTTCTCTATCTAAGAAGGCGACGCACAGACTGTCACCACCTGAAGGCGACACCGTGTCTATCGCGACCTGAGCCAGAAGGCGACAGGGTGATGATCAGTCTGTCCCCATGTAATTTTAATTAATTATATATTTATTTTGATGATTAACAAAACCATGTCAAAGATCACTAACACATATTCCATAAGTCTTGAGCACAGGAAATACTACAGGAAAATCAAGCAAATTTGGTAAGTATTACCCTTTCTGAAGCAATATTAAGTTCAGCATGAAATTTCTCTAAGTCCACATCGACATTCCTTATACTACAACGATTTCCTCATAACCTCAAACTTTGTTTAGATTTAAATAGAAATCGTTATCGTATCGACTTGCCTTCGTAACGATTCCTTTAGTTATCGTAACGACTTGAACTCGTAACGATTCCTTTAGTCATCGTAACGACTTGCTCTCGTAACGATTCCTTTAGTTATCGTAACGACTTGCTCTCGTAATGATTCCTTTAGTCATCGTAACAACTTGCTCTCGTAACGATTCCTTTAGTCATCGTAACGACTTGCTCTCATAACGATTTTCTCATCGCAACGATTTCTTAAGTTGTCATAATGATTTGCTCATCACAACGATTTCTTAAGTCATCATAACGATTTTCTTCGCGCATCTACTTCTTTAGTAATCATAACGATTTGCTCATCGCAACGATTTCTTAAGTCATCATAACGATTTGCTTCGCGCATAGACTTCTTTAGTAATCATAACGATTTGCTCATTGCAATGATTTCTTAAGTTGTCATAACGATTTGCTCATCGCAACGATTTCTTAAGTTGTCATAACGATTTGCTCATCGCAACAATTTCTTAAGTTGTCATAACGATTTGCTCATCGCAATGATTTCTTAAGTTGTCATAACGATTTGCTCATCGCAACGATTTCTTAAGTTGTCATAACGATTTGCTTCGCGCATCGACTTCTTTAGTAATCATAACGATTTGCTTTGCCTTAACGATTTCTTAAGTGTTCATAACGATTTCCTTAATGAACACAACGATTTGCCTTCTACAACGATTTCTTTATTGATCACAACGATTTCCTTGTAACTCATAACGATTTGATTATATTGTCCTGATCATAACGATTCCTTTGTAGAAACATATCGATTTGATGCTAAGTTACAACGATTTGGCGGTTAGTGCATAACGATTTCATAAGTCATGAATGCATCGATTTTTGTTTATATCAACTTGATATTTAACAGCGTTGAATAGTCAAAGTCTTCGCACATATCTTTCTGACATCTGTGTATTTAATGAAGACTGAACGTATCTCTGCATGCATGCAGACGATATCGTCTATTATCGTGCTTCTCTGTATGCATCTTTTAGATACAGAAAAATGGCATTACTATTTTGGTGAATATTCACATCAACGTTGACTGACAATAAGAGACAACCTAGCTGTCTAATATTCTAGCATTTAATGTGTGCAGATCCCTGAAGACATTCTGTCATACAACATTGGACTTTGTAGAAGCCAAAGTACACTTCATAAGATCTTATCTCTTTGCGTACATAAATGGATAAAAGACTGTTAACTGGAAGCTTCCAAGTGTCAAGCAATCTAACGTAAACAAAGCGTAGAGACAACGGGCTTCTCAACGTTCGAATTTCAAACAAGATATATAAGCAAGAGTGAAACTCCAGAGAACACAAGTTTTTAGAGACATAGCCTCCAAGCAACTGTGTTCAAGCTCTCTGCGAGTTCTCCAGAAAAGAGCCTAGCCTTATTCCCATCAATTCATAGCTCTTTGCTCTCTGCGCTGTGATTCAAATCCTAAGAGAGCCTGTGAAGTTCTGAGAGTGTGTGCATTGTTTAGATCTTGTGCTCTTAGTTCTGGTAGCTTCAAATCTTGGCTTGATTAAACCTTGATCTAGGGGCTTGATCTCTCTCTCATTGTTTGTTGTGCCTGTTTCCCTTCAGTTGTGAAGGAAGACCTGGTGGGATGCAGGGTGTGTAGTTCCCTTCGGTTGTGAAGGAAGACCAGCTGTGGCTAGGTGCTGTAAAGTCCATAGGGGGACTGTACCCTAGATAGTGAAATCCTGAGTTGTTGCTCAGGGACTGTACGTAGGACTCCTAAGGAAAGGAGGTCCGAACCAGGATAATTCCTTGCGTTGTGTGATTGCTTTCTGTGTGTTTGTTGTTTACACTAACCTTCGCTAACCTTCATCGAAGAATATTTTTGTATGCATGTTTTAAGTACAAGTAGTAGCTAAATAAATTTTAAAGACCCATTCACCCCCCCCCCCCCCTCTGGGCTCGTCAACTGGGCAACAAGTGGTATCAAAGCAAGTCTCTTTGACAAAGAAGAAGATCCAAAGATCTGAAGAGTAAAGATCCATGGCAGCCCAAGGAAACATTGAAGGTCAGTCTGTCAACCGACCACCACTGTTCGATGGTGAAGACTACACTTACTGGAAGACCAAAATGGAGTACTTCTTACAAGGATTTGACTTTCAGATCTGGTCAATCATAGAAGAAGGAGATCTCGTTGTCCTAAACTCAAGGCAGAATTGGACAGACGATGATAGGAAAAAGATCTCCCTCAACTGCAAAGCTAAGAGTATCCTGTGTTGTGCTCTTAGCAAGAAAGAGTTCAACAGAGTCTCAGCTTGCAAATCTGCAATGGAAATGTGGGAGAAGCTGAGAATCACCTATGAAGGGACTGATAAAGTCAAAGAAACAAGAATAGATATACTAGTGGCTCAATATGAAAAGTTCCAGATGCAGCCAGGAGAATCTATAACCCAGATGTTCAGTCGATTCACAGATATAACAAATGGGTTAGCTGGTCTTGGTAAGACATATGAAATTGGAGAAATGGTAAGAAAGATTTTAAGATCTTTACCAGCAGTATGGACTCCTAAGGTAACAGCTATAGAAGAGGCAAATGACCTAAAGAAGATGTCATTGGAGAAACTCATTGGGTCCCTCATGGCCCAAGAAATAAACATGGAAAGATTAGGAGAGTCATCAAGCAAGAAGAAACACACCAATGCTCTCAAAGCAGTAGAAGGTAGCTCTGAGGAACCATCGGAAGACGAAGACAGTAGTGAAAATAGTGAAGACGAAGAAGCAATGCTGTCTAGGAAACTGCAGAGGATTTTGGCCAAGAAAAAGAAATATCCATCTAGCAGACGATATTTTAAAAAGGGGAAAGATTTCAAGAAATGTCACGCCCCTCCAATTTAGCAGCAGAATAAATCGGAGGGAGACGCGAACAACAAGTATGGTAACGACAATTGCGAATTTTTTTGCAAACATTAGAGCATCTAATGAACAATAAACTCTTTATTTCATTATAAAATCACTAAGACTATTACACCCACTAATTCAGAGCTACACATAAGGCTCAATGACATCATTACATTGAAAAGAAATCTAAAACAATCACTACTAGACTCCATGGTGCTAGGGTAACTTCGTCATTTGACTCTAGGTAACTCATCACTCTGGTCCTGTCCATTGGTACGTATAACGTCATTGTCCGACTTACCTGAGACACAATAACAAATAACGAAGGGTGAGCGATAACGCCCAGTAGGACTTAAATCTCAACAGTCAAGTAGGCTTTAAATGATTAATGCATTAAATGGCAGAGTAACTAATGATAGAGAGAGTCATGTAAAGTCGAGAAAGTAATAGCACAAGTAACATGGTTCAAATAGCAGATGAATCAAGTATAGCACGATGACTAAAGTCAAGTCACGATAGAAAACGATAACAACAATAGCAAGTAACGATATTGTCAAGAATAGCAAGCGACATGTATAGCAAGAAGAGATGATAGTAGATTGTAAAGAGTAAATTGCACTTTGAATGTGATCATGTCGCGATAGCACACAGTAACTCAAGATAGCGAGTATCAAGTAGAGCAAGTAGAGCATATGACAAGATAGCGTGTGACGAGATAGCGTGTATGGTTGCACAATGGTGCACTGGTAGAATACGACAATAGTCACTTTGGGACAGTAGCCGTTTCACGATAGTACATTACGTCTGAACTCCTCAGACTAATGTTGTAACAGTCAGTGCTAGCACAGTAATAGCACAGAAATGGTATAGTACGTCTAAACTCCTCAGACTAAAAGGATAGTAGTCGGATGTCTAGCCAATACAGTATAGTCAGAACCGGTGCAATGCAGAACACCGTCAATAGTCCCTGCAGGTATTTTCGGGTGGCTCTCTACCCCCAGGACTAGATTGGAGCCCCTCAGACACTCTCCGTGCCCTGCACAGTATGCATTGATACAGTAGAGTCACGAGACCCATATTATAGTGCTAGACAGTCATGAAATAGTACAAACGATAGGAGCTACACAGCTCGAAGGGTAACAAGAGAGTACTAGATGAATAGACGAGAGAGACGAGATAGTAGAGTGAACGTGAATATGAATAGACGAGCGAGTAGAGTATAGATGAGATCTTATGATCATTGCACATGAAACGTCGAGTAACGAGCGATAGTAACAGTTACACAACACGCGCGTATGGTGTTGGCAGTCAGGTGGAACACAACACTTCCGCTGGCCTCGTTATGCACAGGTCCAGAGGTCCGGCGTGATTCAAGATAAGAGCGAGAGAAACTAAGGCCGTTTGGATCTTTCCAATCCCTAGAGTGTATCATAGGTGTTAGGGTACAACCAGCTCGTCGACCATGTGGGAATCCATGATCAGAGGAGACTTACGAGGCCTTGTGCAAGAGTTCACTAGTCCGGCGAAAGGAATATCCGACGGAGAGTTCACCACAAGCCAAGTAAAGTGTGTATATAAAATAGGTGCTCGATGTTCTAGAGGAATTCTAGAACAGTGGAGCGTCGAGATCGGTATGTAATCAACGCAAGAAACGAATACAAGTTCTTTAAAATAGGGCAATTAATATACTTTATTGCAACAATTACTAGACACGTTATGAGATATTTTATGCCAGATTTCAGCCATATATGGATGGTTCATGTGTGTGCATGTGTAAGAGTAATCATAGATAGAAAGAAGTTGTGACTATGTATGTTAAAATATTCAATATAGCTCCATTTTAAAGCAGGGTTTTTACTGGGGGTATAACTGTAAGAAAGCGACAGAAATAATTTTTATGGATTTTCATCAAAACCTGTGAACGCGACATGGGCCAATGAGGATTGCGACAGGGGTATGCAGATCGCGACATGGGTACTGTCGCGACGGCCTTGTGAACGCCACAGAGGCGGGAAAGGGTCGCGACAAGACAGGCACAGGGATAGCGATGGCTTACCTGTCGCTTTCTGAACGCGACGGGTAGACTGTCGCAATCAACCTCCAGAAGGCGACATATCGGCCCGTCGCAATCTGGTGGTCTGTGCCTGGATCTGACAGGAATCAGACCAAGCTTTGGATTGCGGGCCAACTTGAATCAAATTGATATAGGGTGCTTTGGAAAATTAGAACAAATCACATGGTTTATGAAAATTCGTGAAACAAATTTCTAACAACTCCAGACAGGCCAGGGTACATGCAGTGTTCGGGAATTCGGAAGTTTCAAGGGATTCGACAGGCTTTAATTCATGCAAACAGGAAGAACAAGAACAGTGAGCAAATTGGAATAAATGATTTAATTCGCCAACTAGGGTGAACAAAATTTAGGGCTTTCAGGGGCAAAAGATGCCTATCAACCCTCAGTATTTACTCAAAAAGTTTCATGACAAGAGGACGAGTGGATTCAAAGATATGCATTAAAGAAAAGGGCTCGGGGTCATGAAGTGTACAGAACTTTGAAAATTCATAAGAAAAGATTTCATACATGGAAAAATATGAAACTTGGGGGTTTCGTTCAAGAGGGTAGGAAGAACCTACAGACGAGATTTCAGATTTTTAGCTTGTGAGAATGCCTACCTTGACTCGATTTCCTCTTCTAGGCCTAGAACTTGAAGAACGGGGTTGAGAGCTTGAAAAGTTCTTCTCCCCACGAAATCTCCTCCTCCTTGGCCTCCCCTCCTGGTCCAGGAATCCCTTGGCACGAGCTAGAGCCAGCCATGAGGGTTTTAGGAGAGTATTTAAGCTTCTCCTCTTTCTATTTCCTAATAGGACTCTAACTCCTATTAAATTCCGAGTTTCCTCTTTCCTAACTTCCTTCCAAGCTTCCCACTTCCTATTTGGGTTAGGATGGGAGCTAAATTCGTGGCCAACCTATTAGGGTAGGTTTAGGAATCCAATTCTATCACAAACTACTTATTTTAATACTTTAATACCCTTTTTCTATTTAAGTAATAATTTAGTTACAAATTTAGGGTATTTTCCTATTATTCTTCTTTTAAAAATCTCTATTTTGGCCCAATAAACTTTATATGGTCCATTTATTAAAATCTATTATTTATTGAAATTTATCTTATGGGATTTCCCTTTTTAATTAGGGGATAATAGAGTTACGGATTTTATTATATTTTTCTTACTTGATTTTATTCATGGACTATGAGAGGTCCATTAGTCCAATCTAGATGTTGGAAGTCTCTCCGACAAGTTCGTTTGTTTTATGGGCGCGTTATTTTTCCGTGTTAACGGTTTTCCGACTTAGTTTCCTAATTTAGATAATTGGTCACATTGTGACATACGCTTGGCCAATCGGATTTTTCGTTGCACGAATTTCTACGTGGAACACTTAGGAATAATGTCTAGGATTGATTTATAATTTTTAAGGAATTTTCCGATGTATTCTTGTACATATGATAATGGTACGCATGTTTCTATTTTAAAGAAATTATTATTTCAAAATTTCAAGTATTAAATTTTTCCGGGTTGCTACAAGAAAACTGAAGGAAAGGACATCAAAAAGAATGAGCCAATTTGTTATGAGTGCAAAAGGCCAAGAAACATCAGGGCAGAGTGTCCAAAACTTAAGAAAACTGAATTCAGAAAGAAGGACAGTTCAAGAAAGTTCAGAAGACATAAAAAGAAAGCCATGGCAGCAGCTTGGGACAACAGCAGTGACTCGGACAGCGAGTCAAGCTCAACCAGCGAGGAAGAAGAAAAGGCTAACCTAGCCTTCATGGCAGACATCACAGAAAAGGTAACCTCTGACTCATCCTTTGATTCCTGCAATGATTCTGATTCAGATAACTTAGAAGATGCTTTCAATGAATTATATGAAAAATATTAAGAAATATCTAAATTACTAAAAGCTAGTAAGAAAAATATTACTTGCCTAGAAAACACTAATTCGGATCTAAAAACAGAAAGTGAAGAATTAGAAAAACAAATAACTGAACTTAAAGGAAGAAATGAACTATTATGTGAAGATCTAAAAGATAAGAATGAACAAATAGTTAAAATGGAAAAACAAGCAAACTCAAATGAATTGCAAACAGAAATTAAGATATTAACAGAAGAGAATAAAAAGTTGTCTAGCACATTATAAAAATTCACAAATTGTAAAAATTCCTTAATATTAAAAGGTGCAAGAAGATCAGGTAAGAAGAAGAATGGATTAGGTTATACACCCCCAGATAATGAAGAAACCATAGTTTATCCTAAAGTATACCCAACTCCAAAATTTGTACCTGAACAAGACATTGCATACAAACTAGATTTTAAATATATAGAAAAAGTAACTAAATTTTCCTGCTGCAGTCACTGTAACAAGTTAGGACATATTATATCAACCTGCCAAACTAGACATAAGAAATGGATAATAAAAAGGGAAACCAATGATACTAACCAATCAGGACCCAAAAGAACTTGGGTACCTAAAGCTTAGTGTTTTCATTTCAGGGAAGCCTTAAAGCATCCAAATGGTATTTGGACAGTGGGTGCTCAAGGCATATGTCAGGAAACAGAAGATTATTTTCTCATCTAGAAGCCGATGAAGGAACAGTCACATATGGAGACAATGGCAAAGGGACTGTTATTGGTACTGGATCTGTTGGCAGTAAAGGAAAACCAATAATTGAAGATGTTTTTTGTGTAAAGGGTCTGAAGCACAATCTTATAAGCATCAGCCAGCTTTGTGACAAAGGCCATCAGATTAAGTTTCAAGAATCCAAGTGCAGTATCTTGAAGAATGGAGCAGTAATCTTCGAAGCCAACAGAGAAAAGAATCTGTATGTGCTCTATCTTGAAGAACTCAAGGACCAAGACATCTGTTTAGCAGCCAGCAAAGAGCAGTCAACTGAGCTGTGGCACAGAAGATTGGGCCATTGCAGTTTGGATGGCATGAATAAGCTCAGAAAGAGAAGCCTAGTGGAAGGTCTACCAAAGGTCAACTCAAAGATGGAAGGTATGTGTAGACCTAGTGCAAAGGGAAAGCACACTAAGAGCTCTTTCAAGTCAAAAACTGTGGTAACTACCTCAAAACCCTTAGAACTCCTTCATATGGATTTATTTGGACCAATGAGGACCACAAGTCTCGGAGGAAAGAATTTTGGTTTCGTAATAGTGGATGATTACTCCAGATTCACATGGGTGTCATTCTTGGAACACAAAGATGACACATTCGAAAGTTTTGTAAGATTCAGCAGAAAGGTGCAAAAAGACAACAAGTACTGCATTATTGGAATCCGGTCAGATCATGGAGGAGAATTTCAAAATGAAAAATTTGCAAAATTCTGTGATGATCAAGGGATTGAGCACAACTTCTCAGCACCAAGGACACCACAGCAAATGGAGTTGCTGAGAGAAAGAATAGAACCTTATTGGACATGGCAAGGACAATGCTATCAGAATACGACCTGCCAAGATATTTTTGGGCTGAAGCAATAAATACAGCAAGTTACATCATTAACAGGTAATGATCAGGCCAATCCTAAAGAAGACTGCCTATGAGCTGTACAAGGGAAAGAAGCCAAAGGTCAGTCACTTCAGAATTTTTGGATGTCCATGCTTCATCCATAACAATGGGAAAAGAGATATTGGTAAATTAGATGCTAAATCAGATGAAGGCATCTTCATGAGGTACACTTCTAAACCCAAAGGCTATAGAGTATTTAACAAATGCACTTTATTAATTGAACAATCTGTGCATATTATTTTTGATGAGACTAACCCCTCCTTAAGAAAGGAAGAAGATAGTAATATGGATGATACAGATAAATTGTCCAAAGAATTAAAGAACACATTACTTGAGGACAAGGATGATCCATCTCTGGAAGACCTGCAACAAAAGGACATTACTTATGAAAATCTTCCAAAGGAATGGAGATACAAGAAAGACCACCCACCTGAGAACATCATTAGTGATCCATCTATAGGGGTAAGAACAAGAGGTAATGTAATACCTTGTGATTATCTAGCATTTGTTTCTCAAATTGAGCCTAAGACAGTCAATGAAGCTCTCACTGATGAATCTTGGATTATAGCCATGCAAGATGAACTTAATCAATTCAAGAGAAACTAAGTATGGTCACTTGTTCCTAGACCATCAGATCATCCAGTAATTGGCACCAAATGGGTTTTCAGAAACAAATTGGATGAAACTGGTGTGATCTTAAGAAACAATGTCAGACTAGTAGCTCAAGGCTATTCCCAAGAGGAAGGCATAGATTTCGATGAAACCTGTGCACCTGTAGCTAGACTTGAGGCTATCAGAATTTTACTTGCTTATGCATCAGCTTTGGATTTAAAACTATTTCAAATGGATGTCAAATCTGCATTTTTAAATGATTTTATCAAGGAGAAAGTTTATGTGGAACAACCTCTGGGTTTTGATGATACAGAATTTCCTAATCATGTTTTTAAACTTCATAAGGCTTTGTATGGTTTAAAGTAAGCACCTAGAGCCTGGTATGAAAGGCTTAGCTCTTTTCTTTTAAACCACGGATTCAGTAGAGGTCAAGTAGATAGCACTCTTTTTATAAAGTCAAAGGTCAACCATATACTACTTGTTCAAATTTATGTAGATGACATAATCTTTGGATCTACTGATGAATCCCTTTGCAAGTATTTTGAAAAGTTGATGCAGGGAGAATTCGAGATGAGCATGATGGGGGAGCTCAACTATTTCCTTGGACTACAAATCAAGCAAGGAAAAGATGGGACCCACATCTGTCAAGCCAAATACACCAAGGAACTCCTAAAGAAGTTTGGATTCGAGAATGCCAAGCCACTGTCCACACCCATGAGCACATTAACAAGGATGGACAGTGACAAGAATGGTAAGAAAGTAGATCAAAAGAACTACAGAGGTATGATAGGTTCTTTACTTTACTTAACAGCTAGCATACCTGATATTCTATTTAGTGTATGTATGTGTGCTAGATACCAAGCAGATCCTAGAGAATCACATCTGATTTTAGTTAAAAGAATCTTTAGATACCTATCTAGAACTCATGACTTAGTTCTGTGGTATCCAAAATCATGTGAAATTAACTTAGTGGGATACTCAGATGCTGATTATGCTGGATGCAAAATAGATAGAAAAAGCACCAGTGGTTGTTGTCAATTTCTTTCAGGTTGCTTGATATCATGGTCCTCCAGGAAACAAAATTCAGTAGCACTGTCAACAGCTGAAGCCGAGTACGTAGTTGCTGGAAGTTGTTGTACACAACTTCCGTGGATCAAGCAACAACTTGAGGATTATGGATTATACATCAAGACAATTTCGTTATTATGCGACAACACCAGTGCAATAAACCTTACCAAAAATCTGGTACAGCATTCAAGGACCAAGCATATTGAGGTTAGATATCATTTCATTCGGGATCATGTAGCAAATGGTAATTTAGAAATTACTTTTATTGATACAAATGGTCAGTTAGCAGATATCTTCACAAAAGCCTTACCTGAAGAGAGATTCACCTCTCTTAGAAGGGAATTGGGCATGTGTAATTTGTGAAAAGATTCCTGTCTAGAACTGAAACATAATTTTTCATATTTAAGTAAGTTCTCTCTCATTGGCGTTAAGCAAAAGAAAATGCTATTATCTCCCTTTGGTAGTTCTCTTTAATAAAAAGTCTTTCAAACTGGTCAAATACTTTTGTCATTTTTTGCCTCCCCGTTTGGCACCTCACTTTTCGATAAAGCATTTATTTACTCCAAAATCGATGAAGAAACGATTCACCTCCTACCTTTACCCTTTTTCCCCCTTTCGTTGCTTCCCCGAGCCGATACCCTAACGACTCCAGCATCGACTCTCTGCAAGTTTGAAGTCTCTCTCTTCTTCCCGCGAAGAATTTCTTGAGGGATTTCGTTCCTACTTCCATCTCCACCCTCTAGAAACCCTACTCCACCCGAATCCATGGCCGCGTCAGATGTTTCTGGCAGTCTTGGAGGCTACAGCGCTGAGTTTCTCACAGCCGAGCAGCAGGAGAGGTTCATTTTGTGAAAACTAAGCTTTGTGGAAATAAGGCAGTAGATGTTGCAGATCTTGAGAAGAATGGTATGCTCAGTATAGTGGCCGCTTTGAACAGGATGCAGTGGGCGGAAATCTCAACCTTCTCAGAGGTAAGCTATCCAGACCTTGTGAAGGCCTTTTATGTGTGTTTGCGATCAGAGGTAGATGGGTCCTTGACATCCTCTGTCAAGGGAGTCTAGATCAAGATTGACCATGAGCTTCTGAAGACTCTATTTGGTGTGAGCACGTCTGGTCACAGTAGGATCCACTATGTGGATACCCAGGCAAAGGGTCTAGGAATTGTTGGCCCAGGGTTTAAGTTGAAAGATGGAAAATTGGATATCAATCAATTGAATGCATTCAATCACCATCTACACTTTATCGTCTTTCAGATTTTGGTTCCTAGAAGTGCTACCTTTTCAACTTGTAATAAACTCTAGATTAAGAAACGATAAAAGACATTAAACTGTACGCCAGAAATCCGGATCTGATCCGCTTACAAATATCGAATTATCTATCAATGCTCAACCATTAGAGCAAGAACAGAAGAATTAAACAAATGCAATGGATCGAACTCTAAGCACAACAGAATTGAAAAGTAAATGCAACACATTGGATCTATCTATTCTAAATATAGAGAAAATGAAAATTAAATGCAAACAACATCACTGGACCGAACTATCTAACAAAACCTGAATGAACAACTAATTGCAGAAATAAGGAATTAAAATATCTGGATCCTCTACACCAACCTCACAACTCTCACAGCAGCAGAATTCGCAGAAAGAAAAAAAAATAAAATCTCCAAGAAATTTGAACTGGCTAAACCCTCCGGATGAACACAGAGGAAGCACATCCGATCACTCAACTCCACAGTAAAGAACAATAGAAACATCTCCCCCTCTGGATCAATCTCTCAACACATTGCACAGAAGAAAGACAGAATTATTGAACTCAGAAAATTGCACATAACAAACTAAAGAACTATAAGGAACGAACAGTCGATCCTGGCAGCCCCAACAGCAATTCCAGATCTGATCCGTCTCCCAACAGCAAAGAACAGCAGAAGTAAATAAAAACTCAAGAAAATCTCAATCGCTCTCCCAACAGCAAACAACAGTAGAAGAGAAGACAAAGCTCAAATAAAATTGCAGGAACCGTCTGGATCCATCTCTCCCAATCCCTCAAATCACCCACAGACGGAAGAAATGAAATCCCCCAAACTCCCTTACAGATGGAAATGGAAAACATAAAACTAAAAAAAACAAACAAACAAACCCCAACCCGCCTCCCTCCCCTGCTCTGCTGAAAGGAAAGCTACAGAAGAACTAAAGGCTAGAACTAAAATCCTAAAAAAACTTCCAACAGTCCAACCCCGGAAAAGAGGACCTGAGGTCCTTATATAGGCACCCGAGCATCCTGCTTCCTCTCCCATCTGCACCTCTTCAGCTCCGCACCCGGATCGCCACCTCAGCACACACCCAGATCGCCAGCTCAGCACACACCCAGATCGTCGGCTCACTAGGTCGCACCACACGGGATCTGCTCCCGCCGTGCACAGCTCGCACACACCAGCAGCCAGCGCCATCGCCAGCTACCTGGTCTTCCTGGCCGCGCCACACCGCCTGC
Source organism: Colocasia esculenta (assembly GCA_014218235.1). NCBI lineage: Eukaryota > Viridiplantae > Streptophyta > Magnoliopsida > Alismatales > Araceae > Colocasia > Colocasia esculenta. The sequence continues at coordinate 31,969,514 of CM024766.1, forward strand.
ACACCGGATGCTGCTCACCGCCTCCTCCAGCGCCAGCTACGCACAGCCGCGCACAACTCCTGCTACGCACGCCAATGCCCTAGCCATCCTCCATCGCCCGAGCTCCAGCCACATGCGCCTTCTCCTTGCATCGCTGTGAACACAACCAGGCGCACCCAGCCCAGCCGCGCACAGCACCAGGCGCTGCTCTGCACCGGATCCGCCTGCATCGCGCCCCCATCTGGTTCACCTGGGCGCTGCTTCCCGCCATCTGCACACCAGCACACCCAGTCCATCGCCATGGCAACCGCTGCCTTCACCTGCTCTGGCCACAGCACCACACCCGGGAGCTCCAAGCCCCAAACCGCCAGAGCTCTGGAGCCTTCCAGATCTGTTGGAAAAAAGTTAATAAAAGCTTTTTAAATGGAGTGCGTAGATATTTAGGTTACATGAAGAAAGTGTGATGGGATTAGGTAGAATATTTTAAAAAGTTTTATTAATTGGGATGGGGTGGGGTATGTGGCATGATTGTAGTGGGTGAGGAATACTATTATTTATTTAATGAGATGGGAGTGGTTTATGTATTAAAAACTTATTAAAATTTGATTTATTTACAACTACTATTTAAAACAATTGAAAGATGTTTACTAAAAATTATTTATGTAAAATGTACTTATAAAAAGTGAGAACACTTTATTCAAAAAGTATTGACAGCATTCAATGAAAATCTAACTATATATGTTTTACCACTAAAATGTTCAAAAATCTATTAATGGATGAAATGAGAATTAAAATTAAATGCACATTATTTATGGACAACATATGTCTAAAATCAACTAAATGTGTGAAATTTAACGTAAAATTTTATGTAGTTATCAATCCTCACGGGCCGGCGCTCCGCCACGCCTACCTCTCGAAGCCATGGCTGTAATAAATTTCAGCCACCATTAGAGCTAGGTTACTAAGTTTTCTAACCATTTTCTTATCTACTTTTCATTCATTATTAATCAATTTTACACATGTGGACATTCCTATGTAGACTTAGCATGTAATGGGGAAGATGACTTAGGTATATTCATGTGCAATCTCAACCGGTTGCTCTGATACCAATCTCTGCGACGACCCTCATTATACCGGTACGGTTATACCAACCCACGTCGGTATAGCGAGCATCATCACAGTGGGACATTTACCCAACAATAACATTCAGCTGAGATACACGTGAATATAAGAACAGAGTAGCGGAAGTAAAAGAACCACTGTCTTCATTTCATTCATCATCCACATTTAACATACATGATTTGATAACATTTAAAGAACTAAAAGTCCACATAATTTAAATTGCTGAAAATTAAATACATAAATGTCCACACTTGTACATTTGTCCATGATAATGCTATTACAATGTTCAATTTACATACTATGAAAATCACAAATGTCACTAGTGCTCCAACACTCTAATCTCCGCGCTCGGAGTCGGTCTCCAACGTCTCCTCCACTAGTGTCTCGTCACCAACTACACATGTACGCCGAAGCAAGTAGTGAGTCTAAAAGACTCCGCAAGTACTTCTACACATACCGCACATGCACATATCATAGTAGGTTCCACATACACATTCATAAGACACAACATGTAGTATGCTTGACATTTAATTTTTCAACCTATCATGGTGAATCTACAATTTAAACACATGGACTATGCTTTCAGATTTTCTAAAATAGAATCACCTATCACATGCTTTCTATTCATTCCTCACATAGAAATTCTACCTTTAACCAACTAAGACATGAAAGCCATTAACATAAATTTCCGAGCATGCATGAAAGGAAACATACATAACATGGAATCTACACGTTCCTACACATATACATAACCATTTTACATGCTTTAAACTTGCTGGTTTCACATGCTTTAGCAACCATAATCTAACACATGAGAGCTACAACAACGATTTAAATCACAACATATGAACAATCAAGTATGGAAGTTGTTTATATATGCTTATCAATTATCCCTAGCATGAATTCTAGGCATTTTGCATACATAAACATGATCATGACATAGTAAAGCTACTGTTCAAGCATGATTTCAGATTGTCATAACATGGATTACAAACTCACATCCTCACATTTGGTTTCACATTTTTACACAATTTCAAATTCGCATATTTCACACTTTACACATGCACTTTTACACATTGTTCACATTCACATTTTTTTTTCACATGAACACATACACATTTACACATTCACATTTACGCATTCACATTTAGTGCCGTGACACATAGTCCAAACCACCAACGAAGGACACAACACATCACATCACATAGACGCCATCTAGACAATACAATGGCGACTCTTGGACTGCGCAGACCGGGAGAACAAGTCTCCACCCTAACCAGTGGTACTTGTCCACCTCCAGGATTTCCCCCTAATGCCCTTAGGGTCACTACACATTGAACCTTCTCAGGGGGACTTTTCCCTGATACGGTTCCACTGCCCTCTGCGGAAGCAGTGTCACATTTGGCACAAGTTACACATTACACATTTTTACCGATTTTAACACATAGGTTTACACATGTCACTCTCATTTCATTCACTTTCTCACTCACATGCACACTTCTCTATTTTTCCTAACATGGCACTACAATTACAGAAATTTAGCACTCAGGAAAATTCACTAATCAGGTTGCTATATACAAAATCAAATCATTTTACAAAGGCATGCATTAGTTTCACATTTTTACATGGAAAATTCATATTGCATCATATACTGGTCCAAATGACCTAAAATTTTAACCACAAGCTAATTTCAGGTTTAGGATCCCACATGCAAAATTTCAGATTTTTCTAAGCTAAAAAGAAATTACAGAAAATTTAACATTAATTCCACATGCTATCCGCAATTCGATTGAACATGGAGTTGAATACAATTCACAATTTTTAACAATTCACTACCTGAACCCTAATAGACATGGAGCTACAAAATTTGTTCCTGAAATTTTTGGGCAATATATGATTTACTGAAGATTTACCATGACCTATGCATGATTTCTATCTCCCATACAACATTTTCATTAATTCACACAAGCATGGGAAAATCTCAAAATTTCATAACAGAGACTGACTAATACATGCATGACCCATAAAATGTAGGACATTCAGACTCATCCTAAATCATACAACCAAAGGGTTGACAAGATTAGCAATTCATCATGCATGTATTTCCATGGAATAAATAAACTCTATCATTTACCACCTTGCACAAAATCCATCCACACACCACATCCACTAGTATACATAGTACATAAGAGATTAATTTATATCATCATCGTGAAACATACCGAAATTATCATATAGAAGGGCAGAACAGCTTGTTGTTCTGTCCAGACGAACTTGGCGGCGGTCTCTGGCCGTTCCAGGAGTGGACGGCCAGATCGCTGGACGCCTACCAGGGATCTCGGCGTCAAGGCATTGACGCCAAGTTCCTGTCTATGCAGAAACACAGACCGAACTCAAATGCAAAGGTGAAAGGGGAATCCAGGACATGAGGAAAAATACATAAAATTTATAAAACCAACCTAGACACATACAGGGACGTTATGGGTAGGGTACTTGCCTCTGAAAATACTCCAAAAGGATCAAAGGTGGCGGTGAAGCTCTCCTTGGGCAGTCCCAAGAAGCCTCCAATGACACATTCCTCCGGGTTCTTGACTGATGTAGACACCAAGGAGAAGTCGGGGAAGCCTTCCCTGATGCTCCAGCTGTCTCCCAGTCGTTGTAGATGGCCGGATGTAGCTCCAAATCCCCGGATCTAAGCTTGCAAAACCAGGTCTTTCTCACAGAACTAGGATTTCTTCTTCTTCTCTTTGCAAAGAGCCAAAGAGGGGTTTTCTGGTTGCCAAGGGGGGTTTGTATATAGAGGAGAGGAGCTCTCCTCTCACGCAGGTCGGACAAGAGGGCCATCAGACCGTTGGAGACAGCTCCCCAATGGGTGAGCTAGCTTGCTCCCAGAATTCTGGGCTCTGCAACGTATGTAGGTCAGAGAAGTTGGCGTCCACATCGCTAGACGCTGGACTTAGTGTTGGCGTCCATAGGGTTGATGCCTACACAACACAAGCGTCCATTGATATTGACGCCAATCTGGCCTTCGGCCAGAACTCCAAAACATGCAGAAACCATGCACATTTTACACCTATATACATGCCATATGTATACGTTATCATGTACACACTACCATCATACCATTCATACACTATTTACATCTAGTTTATACACATGCATGCAATAGTTTACTACTAGTACTTATGTAAATAGTTACATACGTACATACACAACATGAATTATTTACATGCAATACAATAATGCAATAAAATTCGAGGGCCTTACATAATATAAGGGAACTAGGAAGATACATAGCCTTATTTCGGTCTTTGTACACTGCTGGTAGGGACCCTGGTTTCTGATAATTTGTTGTTTTGATTTTTGTTTGGTGTTTTGTTTATGTAGAAATTTGAAATGGCTGATAGAAGAGATTGGGGTGGTGGCGGAGATGATCCGGAAGAAAGTACACAGCATATGATAGAAAGGATTTGGGAAAGCCTCACTGATATTCGGGCAAGGATGGAGCAGCAGGCGGCAGTACCACCGGTTGCAGTGCCACCTGGGGATGGAGAGACTGTACCTGTTGCTCCAATCCCGCCAAGAGTAGAGGTGCCTTTTGTAGCACCTGTGCCACCAGTGATATTAGCAGAGGAACCAGTGATGCAGGTGGAGAAATTTCTGAGATTGCAGCCGCCTACTTACTCAGGAGGGCCGAATCCAGATACAGCGGAACATTGGGTCCATGAGATTGAAAGAGTCTTTACGACTATGAGGTGTCCGGCAGCAGATAAAGTCGTGTTAGCTACTTATCAGTTGAGGGGTTTTGCATTGGAATGGTGGCGATTGAAGATGCAGACCACCTTTGCAGGCAGGACAGAAGAGGCCATCACTTGGTCGGAATTTCTTGATGTATTTAACGATACATTCTTTCCGATTCAAGTGCAGCAAGTGAAGAGAGAGCAGTTTCGGACACTCCAGTAAGGTAACTCTTCAGTTTTAGAGTACCAGATGAGATTTATGGCACTTAGCCGTTATGAACCTTATGTAGTATTAGATAATAATATGATGGTTGAGTATCTCATTAGAGGTTTGAGAGTGGAGTTGCAGGATGCAATAGTACCTCTCATGTGTAAGACAGTGGAAGAAGCAGCCCAGAGGGCAGCTACGTTGGAGAGGTCTATTCGGACTCGTCAGGTGGGCGAGTCAGGCTCAGGTAGTTTTTGGCTACCGCAGCAGTCAGTGGGTGCGAGTAAGGGTAAAGCACCAGCAGGACCTTCTTTATCAGGCTTTGGTAAATGGGGTCAGAAATTAAAGCAAGCATTTAAAGGTAAAGGAAGAGGATGGGGAGGTCGTCAGCAATTCCAGCAAGGTCATGGTAGGCCAGAGGTGGAGGAGTCGCAGCAGAGTACTGCCAGGCAACCCATTACTCCACCAGGATATAGATGTTATAATTGTAATCAACTAGAGCATTTGATTCGCAATTGCCCCTATCCGAGAGAATATGGATATGGAAGAGGTGTGCAGCAGCAGCAGCAGCCGCAGCAGTTTTAGCAGCCACACGCAGGTCGTGGCAGGGGAGCACCGCAGCAGCGGGGAAGGGGCCGGGTTATGGCTTTCACCCGAGCCCAGGCGGAGGCATCGAATATGATAGAAGGTACTTTACCTCTTTACGATTATTCAGCAAGAGTTTTATTTGATTCGGGTGCCTCTCATTCTTTCATTTCCGAAGAATTTCTGGATTGTATGGCTCATCCTTTAGAAGAAAAGTCTTGTGAATTAGTAGTGGAGGTTCCCTCGGGTGAGTTCCTGCTCACTTCGAGCTATATAGATGAAGCTCCTGTTATGATTGAAGGGAACCAGATGCCGGGTCGGTTGTATGCCCTGCAGTTGTCAGATTATGATATTATTTTGGGTATGGATTGGCTTGAGACATATGGAGCAATGTTGGATTGCAGAAAGAAAAGGATCAGGTTTTGTCATCCTAATGGTGCAGTATTTGAATACCAAGGTATGCCTTTTTATACCTCTAAGTTTCTAATTTCTGCAATTAAAGCTAGAAAGTTGATAAATGCTGGATGTGTGGCTTATTTAGCCTCGGTAAGTTTGGTAGAAGCTAGTCAGTCAGTGGAAGCAGTTCCCGTGGTTAGGGAATTTGCTGATGTTTTTCATGAAGATTTGCCTGGTTTAGCTCCACATAGAGAGGTGGACTTTACCATTGAGTTGCTGCCAGGTACCATGCCGATTTCTAAATCCCCATATCAGATGGCACCAGCAGAACTTAAAGAATTGAAAAAGCAATTAGAAGAGCTGTTGCAGAAAGGGTTTATTAGACCGAGTCATTCCCCGTGGGGAGCGCCGGTATTATTTGTGAAAAAGAAAGATGGAAGTTTTCGGATGTGTATTGATTATAGAAAGTTAAATGATGTGACCATTAAGAATAAGTACCCATTGCCGAGGATAGATGATCTGTTTGATCAGTTGCAATCAGCGAAAGTGTTTTCTAAAATTGATTTAAGGTCCGGGTACCATCAGTTGAGAATTAAAGAGGAGGATATAGATAAAATAGCTTTCAGAACCAGATATGGTCACTATGAGTTTGTGGTTATGCCATTTGGGTTGACTAATACTCCTGCAGGTTTTATGGATCTGATGAATAGAATTTTTCATCCGTATTTAGACCAATTCATTGTGGTCTTTATTGATGATATTCTGATTTATTCAGCATCTGAAGAGGAGCATGCAACTCATTTGAGGTTTTCCCTGCAGTTGTTAAGGGATAACCAGTTGTTTTCCAAATTCAGTAAGTGTGAATTTTGGTTGAAAGAAATTCAGTTTCTGGGTCATGTTATTTCAGCTAAAGGAGTAGCAGTGGACCCAAGTAAAGTGGAAGCAGTGATGAGATGGGAAGTGCCTAAGACAATAACTGAGATTAGAAGTTTTCTGGGATTAGCAGGTTATTATAGGCGCTTTATTCAAGATTTTTCTAAAATTGCGGCACCTATGACCAAGTTGACCAGGAAAGGTGTGCCTTTTGTGTGGTCTGGTGAATGTCAGAAAAGTTTTATGGAATTAAAGAAGAGGCTTACAACAGCACCCATATTGACATTACCGGCAGGAAGTGGTGGTTTTGTGGTATATGCAGATGCTTCAAGGAGAGGACTTGGCGCAGTGCTTATGCAGCATGGCAAAGTAATAGCTTATGCGTCCAGGCAATTGAAACTAGCAGAGGAGAATTACCCCACTCATGATTTGGAATTGGCAGCAGTTGTGTTTGCCTTGAAAATGTGGAGGCATTATCTGTATGGTGAGAGATTTGAGATCTTTACAGATCATAAAAGCTTGAAGTATATCTTCTCGCAGAAGGATTTAAATCTTCGTCAGTGCAGATGGATTGAATATTTGAAAGATTATGATTTCAGTTTGGCTTACCATCCGGGTAAGGCTAATGTTGTGGCTGATGTTTTGAGCAGAAAGGCATATATGAATCTGATGATGATTAAAGAATGGAAGCTGTATGAAGAGATAGTGGAGAACTCCTTGTATGTGCCCAGTAGTCAGCGACGGGCAGTACTAGCTGCTAGTGCTGTAGAGCCGTCTTTGTATTGGCAGATTGTTGAAGCTCATAGAGCAGATGCAAATTTAGCTGAAATTGTGAAAATGGAAGGAGTTACCATTGATGATAATTGTGTGGTCAGGCTCAGAGGCAGGTTGTTTGTTCCAGCAGAAAGAGAGGTGAAGCAGCGAGTGTTGGAAGAGGCTCATAAATCCAGGTACACTATCCATCCGGGTAGTACTAAAATGTACCACGATTTGAGAAAGCATTTCTGGTGGCCTCATATGAAAAAGGAAATAGCAGAATTTGTTGCAAGATGTGCTATCTGTCAGCAGATTAAAGCAGAACATCAGAAGCCTGGAGGTCTATTGCAACCGTTGCCCATTCCACTGTGGAAATGGGATGATATTGCTATGGACTTTGTGGCAGATTTACCAAGATCGAGTTCCGGGCATAATGGAATATGGGTATTTGTTGACAGGTTGACTAAGGTGTGCAGATTAGTGGCAGTAAGTATGTCTTGGACAGTGGACAGACTAGTAAAGATTTATGTTGAAAGAATTGTTCCATTGCATGGTATTCCCAAGACTATTGTGTCTGATAGAGATCCAAGATTTACTTCTGGTTTTTGGAGAAGCCTGCAAAGAGTAATTGGTACTGAGCTGAGATATAGCTCCGCTTATCATCCCCAGACAAATGGTCAAACAGAGAGGACTATTCAGACGATTGAAGATATGTTGCGAGCTTGTTGTTTAGTTTGGGGAGGTAATTGGGAGCATCATTTGGGAATGGTTGAGTTTGCCTACAATAATAGTTATCATACCAGTATTGGGATGGCACCGTATGAAGCTTTATATGGAAGGCCATGTAGAACCCCATTGAACTGGCATGAAGTGGGAGAAAGGCAATTAGTGGGTCCTGAATTGATTCAGCAAACCACAGAAGTGGTGAAGCGTATGAAGGAAAAATTACAGGCAGCTCAAAGCAGGTAAAAGAGTTATGTAGATATTCGGAGGAGACCACTTCAGTTTGAAGTGGGAGATTTTGTTTTCCTGAGAGTTTCCCTGAGTAAAGGTATTATGAGATTTGGCAAGACTGGAAAATTGAGCCCAAGGTATGTGGGACCTTTCCAAGTGATTGAGAGAATTGGGGAAACAGCTTATAGACTTGATTTGCCAGCAGATTTTGCAGATGTTCATGATATATTTCATGTTTCTATGTTAAGAAAGTGTATTGAAGATCCAGCTCAGATAATTAGTTATCAAGGTGGTGACCTGACGCCGGATATGACTATGCCAGAGTATCCAGTGCAGATCATGGATCGAAAGATAAAGAAGCTGAGAAATAAAGAAATTGAGCTAGTTAAAGTGTGATGGGAAAATAGGTTGGGTGGTGAGGATACCTGGGAGATAGCCGAGCAGATCGCTAAAGGGTATCCCTATCTGTTTGAATAAGCTTTTGTATTTCTTTTTAGATGATAGTGCTTGTAAAAGTGTGTATGTTTGAGTTGTTTAAGTTTGAGTTGTGTTATGAATTTCGAGGTCGAAATTTTCTTTTTAGATGATAGTAATGTAACGTCGCGTGCCTTTCGAATCCTTATGGATCATGTGTATAATGGTTGTGATGGCCATTGTGAGGCCAGTGTGGTTTGGATGTGTGGTGTGTGCAGGTGTAGTGCAGGTTGGGTCCTGAGATAAAATAGGACCTGCTGCAGTTGAGTAGGAGTTGGCGGCCAGGTGTGGTCGTTGACTTGTTGGCGTCTATGTAAGTTGACGTTTATCATATGAACTTGGCGACAAGGGATATGGACGCCTATCCTTGGCGGTCTGATTGGCGACAGCCACGTTGACGCCAACCTGTGCAACCTGCAGAATATAGGTCTGCCCGAGGACAGTTTCCTCAGTCCATTTCTTCCTCTCCCTTGCTCGGATTTTATGCCCTTGCTTCCCCTACGCTTCCAATGGTTGTAAAAGGATAATTAGGAGATCGTGGAACGCGAGACGGTGACGAATTGGCTAAGGAAACGCCGGGAAGTGGTGCAATTTCCGTAGGAGCTCTCGGAGAGTTTGGTGAGAATCAGAGGAGTTTAAGAGATTTAAGTGCATTCTAAGGTAGGGAACGAACCCTGTTAACTCCTTAGGGTCATTATAACACGACTTAACCACATGAATTAGCATGTTTAATGCATTTTCGGGTTAAGTTGCACCATGTGGGGATAATGGGTGGTTTGAGTAATTTAAAGAATGAAACATGTTGCTTTTGCATGATTTAGATGCATGTATGTTAGAGGAGGTGTTCCCTCATGTTTTCTGTGGTTTCTAGGGCCGAGGTTTCTGGTATAATCGGCCTAGGGTTTCTGTGAGACTAATGGCCGAGGAACTTAGCGTCAACATCGATTGACGCCAGGTTCTTCATCCAGGAGATAAACGGCCAGATAACTTGCCGTCTACTCACCCTTAGCGGCAATCGATGTGGACACTAGAATACTACTGTTTAAATACTGCATATTCGGTATTTAACAATATCAAGTGGTGCAACGATAATCGTGGAGCACCGAGTGCTTGTGGTTTCTTGAGACTAGCGTACTGGGTACGCAGTTAGTCAGTTCTTTACGTATTTACGTGGTGTTCACGTGTGGTGAACTATCATTGCACGAGGTTTGTACGAGACTTCACGTGGTTTGTGTGTGACATGCACGTGGTTTTGTGTATGTGGCAAGTAGTACGACGCCTACCGTGGTTACCTCTCCAGTTGGGTGCCCCAGGTTCTTTGTGAGCCAGGCTGTTAGCTCGGGGCTTTGTCCCGGTACTTGTGTTGTACCGTCGAGGTCTGTGTCGTCTGACCTGGACACCCTCACTCCTGTGTTGAGTTGTACGTCCGGCTGAGGGAAAGATGACAGTGGGACATTGACACTTGTGTTTGTCTTTAGTCACTTGTAGCGCGCTCATAGTTGGGGGTACGGACACCAGTAGTCGACACTGGTCCCCAGCTAGTCCTTTTCCAGTGCCTCACTCTAGAGGGCCCAGGCCAGGGTCTCCAGAGGTGTTAGGCATGGGCCTGCAACCGTGTGGTCCGCAGGTGGTGGTGTTTAGTTGGTCTCCACAGTTGCTTGACCTTTTCACGTGGAGCGGCAGCTGGACCTTTCGTCCGTGGCTGCGAGACTGAGAGGTAGACCTGTGTTAGCTTGTCCGAGTCAGTTTCTGGTGTCGCGAACCAGTTCACGTGGATCGTGTTTGGCTGTCTCTAGTTTAGCTTGTACACCTGCACTGGTTTGCCGTTTAATTATTACAGTTGTTTTTCGTAGTCGGCAGACGGTGAGTACTTTACAGCTTTTATATCCTGCTTAGCTGTTCTATAAATTGTTGGTATTGTTTACTGCTTTTGCACCTGTGGTTTTTGGTTTGCTTGGTTTTGGGGGAGTTCCCTACTGAGCCAGTGACTAGTGAGGCTCACCCCTACTCCTTCAGGTGAGAGCGAGGAGGACGTTTCTCGACCGTCGTCCAGTTCAGAGCCGCGTCGTAGCGGTGCAGGGTCAGTACCTCCGGCAGTGTAGTTCCAGCAGTGTAGTCTTAGTTGTGTAGTGTAGTTAGTTGTTTACTTTCTTCAGTTGTACCTCGGGGTATGCCCCAGGCTCTTGTACTTTCTTTCAGTTTTGTGGAAATATGGCTATGTAAACTTGTGAAATATATATATATGAAATGGTGTGTTCCTTTGTGTTTACACGGATTGTGGTTTGGTATCCCTTGCGAGGCTTCGGCACGTTCGCGGGAGGCAGACTCGGATCAAGTACGTTATCGGTTTAACGGGCTTGGCCGAGGCGTTCCGCCACACTTTATCTCTCATTTTTATCATTTTGATTATTATGGGGATATTCTCTCTTCAAAGCTCTATAAAAGCAAGGCCCTTCCTCAAGGACGAGGAGAGCCTCATTTTTCACCCCGAAGGGCTGCCGAAATCTACTCTGATCTGGACTTAGCCACGCAGCTCTCCATTTCCTCTCCTTCCCTCACATTCCACTCCATAAAAGCTTGCTATTTCATCATCCATTGAAGCGTGGAGCGTGAGGGCAGTGACTCCAACCCTTTCCAAAAGCCATCGCACATCATTTGGGATTGCATCCACGCCAGGGAGTCGCCCTCACGGGGCTCATTCCTCTCCCCTCCCATTTTCCTCTATTTCTTCATGCATTTTATGTTATTTCTAGATAGGTTGCATTCTTTCCCATTCCCACGTTTTTCACATACCCAAGGGGTTTTAAAAACCACCCCCAGGTTCGTTCCCACCATGCTCTTCCCCTCCTTTCCATTTTTGAATGGATACTACTCTTAACTCATTCTAATAGGGCTTTTGTTGTTTCTTCTTTATTTTGGCAGGCACCCAAACTATCTTCCACGAGGAGCTCTCATCCTCTGTCCGGCTAGAGGACGGGAAGAAGATCCCATCCATCATCTCCCACAAAGAAGAGAACGTGACAGAGGTGGACGACGCGACAAAAGACGTGTCCATCATGGCGGACACGTTATCAGGCTATCTGCGTCAGTCATAACGACCGCGACATAAGGTTTTCCTCCGTTCTCTTCCCCCCTTTCCTAGAGTAGTTAGCCCGTGTCATTTCTCTTCATTTGGCAACTATCTAGGTGGCGATCACATCCTATTTTCCATGCTATCACATTTGATATTCATGTTTGTGTTGAGGGGGGCACAATCCCCATGATTACACCTTTTGGCGATCACGGTGGGACCTTCAGGGCTACCCTCATGGATTTAGTTTGCCTGCCTGCCATGTTTTATGCCTTTTTTGTTCTTTTGGTGCCCTGTTAGTCTTTTGTTCCCTGTTTCCTGCATTTTTTGGCACTCGGTTCTTGTCGCGGTGTATCATGGTGACGCGATCATATCGCGTCGCCCTACAAGGACGCGTTAGCAGGTCAGTGCTTTCCTTCTCATATCTGTCTTAGTTTGCTTCTATGAGATCATATATCCTTGTTCTATTTCCCTGTACCATGTACTGTCGTGTTTCTGGATGTTAGAATCCTGTTAGGGTTTGGATTTCCATTTTATTTTTACTAGTAAGTTTTCGGGCTCTGTCGCGGCGTGGCGGACGGGCGCGATCCGGTCACGTCAATGGTCGACGTCGCGTTACCAGGTATGCTTTGTATGTTAATGTCTTGATCCATGAACCGGCTTCTGAGTGTTTCCTGATCCATGCTGTATTAGTTTAGGGTTTTTTTGTGCCTTTATTATCTGTTAAGATAGTCTGTGTGAGTCTGGTTTGGTGATTTTCTTTATTCTCGGGGCTTTGTTCTTATTGCAGCAGGCCGCTCCGTCGCGATAGGGTCGCGGTGTACAAGGCCGTCGCGACTCTTCCCGAGAACTATTTATTCACCCTGTTCTTTTTTACTTATTACTTTGTGCACATATTTTTGGGCACTTAGGCCCTTGCATACACTTTTCATCCCATTTGTTCAGGTTCCCCCTTGGTTGAGTGAGCCCTCTCACCTACGAGCACTCGTAGGCTGACTCGGACCCACCTTTCGAGGACCTCCGTAAGTCCTCGTGACCGTACGCACATTACGGTTCACCGGGCCAGTTGTACCCGTCGTACCCCCTAGTCCGAGCCACCCCTCGCGTGTGAGTGTGCCATCCTTAGCCACATCGGAGGACTCGAGTTCTTACCTGTTAGGGTCCATTTGGCCGAGTGATATCCCCTTAATCAATTTATCTAAAGGTCAAGTTCAAACCTTAAGAAATTTACGCAATAATCATGACAACTTGAGTGCTTTGGTTCATCCCTCCTCATCTCGGTCTTTCTTGCTGTGTTAGAGTCTAGGCGTTGTCAGTATCACCCCCTTATTCGTTCTGGGGGTGCATGCGTCATTGTTTAGGGAGATCGAGTTAGTCCCCTCCGATCCTTGTATTCTATCATAATCCCTTGTTCGACATGGACCAATTCCGGGTCCTTGCCGACGATGTCTTGCCCATCGGGCTGCTCGAGGAGGTGGCCCAACCCCCTACGGCCATACTCCCGGGGCATATCCAATCTCCCCTTCTCATCGGGAGTCAATCCCGTCCTCCTTCTCCTCCAGGGGGAGATGACCCCCATTCGCAATTCAGTCAGCTCCTTCCCCATCTCACTTCGGACCAAGTTCGATAGTTTCTAGCCACTGCCAAGGGGAAGCGACCCTTGTCTCCCCCGGGTCAGAGCTCAGTCCGACCGGCGGATTCCCTCGCCCATATTGCCTTAGCACCCCATCTTCCTTCCTTAGGGGCAGACCCCACACCCCTCCGTCCTCGGGCCATCCATTTCTCGAAACCGAGCTACCCTCCTGCAAGAGAGGTCCGGCCTAGATCCCCTCCAACTTCAACATATTATACGGCCGAGCCTGCTCCCCTCTCCCGCGAGAGGTCTCACTCTTTTGAGCAATCTCGCTCCCTTGTTTCTGCACATCATGTTCAAACCCCCTCCGACTTCTTCGCGGAGTGGACAAGTATGCAAAAGGAGCTACATGACCTTAGGAGGCAAATTGATCCTCACAAGGTAGCCGATATTGCTCTCCCATCATTCCAATACCTCCGGGTACCACCCCAGTCGGAGCTCCCCGTTTACCGGCGATATTCTAGGGTAGGGGACCCATATGTTCATTTAAAAGATTTTGTTTATGAGTCTACACCGCACAAGTATGACCGCCACCTCATGGCATACTTGTTCAGAACATTTTTAGATGGTCCAGCTCTGGAATGGTTTTATTCTTTGCCCCCGGAGGAAGCCGAGGATTTCCATATTGTTCAAGAGAGGTTTCTACAGCAGTTTCAAGATCGGGTCGGACCCGAATACTCTTTTGTAGATCTGGTAGCTGAGAAGATGAAGCCCGAAGAGGAGTTCTCGACTTATGCGGACCGGTGGCGTTCGCTGGCCGCCAAGGTCCGTTGCCCCATGCCGGAGGAGGAGAAAGTCAAGCTATTGATCTCCAATGCTACACCAACCTACTGAGCCATCTTAGCCATGAATGACATCACTACCATGCACCAGCTATACAGCCGAGCCCATTTCATTCAGACTCAACTTAAGGACTCGCCCATACACTCTATGTTTGAGACCCCTAAGCCCCGTTACACCAAGAAGCCTCAAGGCCCAGTCACCGAGGGGATCCAAAGAAATGAGCAAGTAGGTGCGGTAAGTAACCCCCAAGGCCCGGTAGGTAGGTCTCCATACACCCAGCAACCTCAGTAGCCATGGAGTAACAATAGGCAGCAACCTCCCCAAGGTCAGAACCCTCCGCAGGATCAGCGCCAGTACTCCCAAGTTCCTCCTCCTCAGAATGGCTATGCCCCCAGAAAGCCCAATGGACCCAAAAGAGCTCAATATCCTCCTCTGCCCGAGTCTTTGTCCGATGTCTTTGCAGCCCTCATGTCCTTGAATGCCCTTAGACTCCCTCCTGAGAAGGCAAATTGGAATATGGCAGCAGACCAAACAAAGTATTGTGTCTACCATCGCCATCCGGACCACAATGTGTCGGATTATTTTCAGTTCCGGGACATAATATATGATCTTCATGAGCAGAACCAAATTGATTGGGCAGAAATGAAAAGGATAATTCAGACATTGAGAGACCAGCAGGGTCAGAGGCAATAGCAGCAACAGCAAGAGGCGACAGCAGCCGCAACAACAACAACAGCAACAACAACAACAACAGTTCTAGCCCTTCCAACAACAGTACCAGAAACAGCAGCAACAACAGCAGCCGCAGCAGCCAGCAAATGACCTTGGCATAATCCGCAACCCCATGCCACAACACCAGCCTGCTCCAAATCCCCAACCTGCTCCACCACCTCCTCCACCCGCGCATGTTAACCCAGTCATCCACCACCCACCACCAGAAGCTCAGTGGGCCTTCGACGATGAGCATGAAGTAGGCCAGCTCTTGGTTATTTCCCATATCACACCCCCTGCCACCATGCCTACATCCACTAGGCATCCCTCCTTTGCACCAGCTATCGCCACCATCACCTTACCATCTTATAACCCCCAAGTCATATCACCCATTGTCCCTTCATCCAGCAACACCTCTCTTTCCCCTATGCCAGCGCCATTACTAGCCAACCCCTCCATCCTGGACACCTCACCCCCTCCACTCCACCATAACCTCGCCCTGCGGAGCGGGTGGATGTTCCATCGGATGTATCCTAATGCGTCCGTATCCATGCCAGGTCAACCAGCACAGCAGTCCAGCACCCAGCAGCAGCAAGACATGGAAGAGATAGATCCGGTCCCGGGGACCCAATATGACATTCTAAAGCACTAGGATCAAACCCCCGCCAAAATATCCATATTAGAGCTGTTGGGTTTTCATTTTAATGTTTATAATAACATGTTTTTGATGATGAACAGTCTTAATTGAGGTTTCATACATGACAAATAACTTGATGCAATATTTGGTCTTTCATGTGTTCATAATATCTCACTATACATGTTTGATCATGTAGGTATGAATGCATACATCCAAGCTATCACAAAACAAGAGAAACAGATCACAAAAGCACTGAAATCTGTCACCTGTCGACAGACTCCAAGGTACCTGTCGACAGATGTGAACAGACAGAAAACACCAAGTTCAGGAAACAGCCATTTGTCGACAGATGCCCAGTCAGCTGTCGATAGATGCACTCAGGAAACTGTCAACCGAAATCCCAGACTTCTGTGTTTTTGCAAAACTGTTGCTATCTGTCTACAGATGATCAAGGCCTATCGACAGACGTAGAGAATCTTCAGATACGGAAACTTTCCAAGTTACCAAAGATGGTGTTTCCAACTCCCACGTCTTTCCATATGTAAACACCACTATATAAGCAACTATTTGAAGCAAATCTCGAACAGAAGCAACCACCACCAAAACCCTAAAGCAAGTCCAAGACCAAGAGGTATTGTTGCTGCTCTGCTTCATCCTGCTGCTCAGAGATAGAAAGATCCATTGATCCAGTAGTACTGAAGATAGAACGTCGTGGATTCAAGCTTCTCCATCGATCTGAAGCCATCAAGATGAAGTTTGAACTCCATCCAGACGTTCCCAAGAAGAGTTCTCAATCAGGATTCATCCTTCCACTCAGAACTCTTCCTACCTTCTTTCTTCTATCATATTTGTGTATGTGGGTGTGTCTCAAGCAGCCCTTGTGCTTGATTCACGTGTCTGTTGTTCTGATCGTGGGTGCACATCAGAGAACACGTGTGTGTGAGTTGTAGTCACCGAACTAGCTCATAAGCAGTTTGCTCTACGTGTGTGTGTGGACCGTGGACGTAGGATACACAAGTTGTGTACTCCGAACCACGTAAATCTTCGTGTCTTGTGGTTTGAACGCTTCTACGTTAGATGGTTTATAGGCACGTTGTCTCTACACATGGTAGATAGATTACTCTTTCATCTACACATCACCAACACACATCTAAGTCTTACTTTGATTCTATTGCAAATTCAGAAAGTTTGTGTTGTGATTAAAAGGGTTATATTAAATTTTAATAAACAGTAATCTATTCAACCCCCCTTCTAGATTACCATATAGGGAATTCTGCAACCTTTCAATTGGTATCAGAGCCGAGTTTCTCCGATTTGCTGTTTTACTTGTTTGATCTTACGATCAGGAGATTCACGGTCTAATGGAATCTAACAAGGGGTACATGGCCGAGGGACACTTAGTGACCAGGCCACCCTTCTTTGATGGCACTGACTATCCATATTGGAAAAATTGTATGCAGGTGTTTCTGAGAGCACAAAACTACGAATTGTGGAAAATAGTCAGCAAAGGAGCATACTCCCTACCTCAGGACGAAGATACTTGGACCAAGGACCAGATCGCAAAGGGGACACTCAATTGGAGCGCCCTCAACATGATGCAGTGTGTGGTCCACCCCAAGGAATACTCAAGAGTCTCCACGTGCACCTCATCAAAAGAGATGTGGGACAAACTTGAGTTGATCTACGAAGGTACGTCTCAAGTAAGGGAATCCAAGGTAAGCATGTTGGTTTCAGAATATGAAATATTTAAAATGAATAATGATGAGACCATCTCTGACATGTTTGCAAGATTCATGCTTATTATAAATGGTCTAAAGGGTCTTAAGAAAGAATACTCAGAAAGTGAGTTGGTGAGGAAGATACTTCAGTCTCTTCCATCCTCATGGAACACCAAAGCCACTGTCATTGAAGATTCTAAAGATCTCTCTATAATGAAAGTGGATGAATTGATTGGTTTTCTAATGACCTATGAACTCAATGTCAAAAGAAAGGAAACTGAAGAGAACCCAAGAAAGTCTATTGCCTTAAAAGCATCCAAGAAAAATTCTTCAGGTTCCAAAAAGGATGCTCAACAGGAAAGCAATGAGTCTGAAACCTCCAGTGATAGTGAGAATGATGAGATGGCCATGCTCACTAGACAGTTTAAAAAATTTCTGAAATTTAAAAGGAGAGGTTCAGGTAACTCTAAAACTTTCCAAAAGAAAGATTTCTCAAATAGATTTGATTCCACTAACAAAAAATCTGATGTTGTTTGTTATGAGTGCAAGAAGCAAGGGCACATGAGAGGAGAGTGCCCCGAGCTCAAAAAAAAACTGAAGAAAGACAAATTCACCTTCAAGAAAGCCAAGGCAATGATGGCCACTTGGAGCGATGAAGACAAAGATGAAAATAGTCAAGCTACCTCGGGAGATGATGAAGTTCAGTGTCTCATGGCATGAAGTGATGACTCCAACGAGGTAAACGCTTCCTTTGAAACTTATTATGTTAATGAATGGGAAGAAGCTTACACTGTCTTATTTGAAAAATTCTGTGAATTTAAGTCTGAAAATAAAGCACTCAAGAAGAAAATCAATTCCCTTGTTCATGAAACTAACAATAATGAACATATTCAATCCTTGAATAAGGAAATTGAAATGATGAAAATTGATGAACAAACACACAGTGAGGAAATGGATAGCATGAAACTTAAACTCCAAGAAGTTCAAAAGGAAAAAGATGATCTAATGAACTCCCTTGAGTCTCTTCAAAGTGAGCATGAAAAGCTAAAGGAAAAATTGGAAAGAGCTGAAAAAGAGATAAAAGGAAAATCTGAAGCCCTTTTACATTGCTTCCACTGTCAATATTCCAAAGAAAATTTGTGCTATGATGGACAGGCTTTGTAGTAACTTCTTTTGGCAAGGAGCAGATGGTCAAAAAAAGCGTCACTGGATCTCCTGGAAGCAATTGCAAAAACCTGTAGTTGAAGGAGGTCTGTCCTTTAGGAGCATGGAGCATATTCAAGTGGCCATCACTGCCAAACAAATATGGAACATCACTCATGGGAATTCTCTCTGGTCCAGGTATGCCAAGCAGAGGTTCTTGAAGAAGCATCTCACTCATATTCAAAAACCTTTCCCTGCAGGAATTTCTCTCAACACTTTTAAGAAGGCCAAAAATGCTATCCTCTCTAATTCTAGGTGGATTATTGGAAATGGGTCTTCCACTGACTTCTTACATGATGTTTGGATCGGAGATCAACCTCTTGTGCATTTCCAAAACAGGCCCAACATTCCTATCGCCAATATTTCTGCCTCTGTGCAAGAGGTAATGAGCAACGATAATCATGATCTTTGGTACTCTCTAAACATCAACATTGATCGACTGAAGATTAATCTTGGGGATGGTGATGATACTTGTGTCTGGATTCCTAGCTCTAAAGGCGATTTCACTATTAGTTCAGCTTACTTAGTTGTTTCCCCTCATGGTAGGCAGCAGTCGGAATGGAAAAAGTTATGGCATTCGGCTATCATTCCCAAGGTATTTATTTTCATATGGAAGTTAATTCACCGTGTTGTGCCTGTTGATAGCAGAATAGTTGATTGTGGTATACCTATGGTCTCAAAATGTGTTTGTTGCAACAACCATCAGCTCGAAGACCTTAATCACCTTTTTATTAAAAGTGACCTTGCACTGGATCTCTGGAGATGGCTTATTCCTCTAACCTCCAATAAGCTTAACTTAAGTAACCAGATTACCATCAGAAGCTGGAGCGCCCTTTCTGTCCACTCCATCACGTCTGCCTTTCAGTTTGTTGGTCTCTACGCTTTCACTTTGTTGATGTGGGAGATTTGGAAGGCAAGATGCAGCAAATATTATGAAGGCATCAGTATTAATAAGCATCGGATTATCAGTAGTGTTACCTCTTCTCTTAACAATGTTCTAGGTAACGTGGTGTTTAAGAGAGAAATTTCTCAATCCCATCTTCAGATCTTGCTCTCTTATAATTTTAAGCCCACAGTTAAGCTTAAGAATCCTATCTTGGTGCGTTGGTGCCCGCCTCCAACTCACTTCAGTCTTAGCATTGATGGGGCTTCCAAGGGCAGTCCTGGCCCATGTGGTGGTGGAGGCATCATCAGAGGTATTAGGGGAAATCTAAGGATGGCTTTCTCGGTTTATTATGGCAGAGGCAATAGCATCATTGCAGAAACCAGGGCGCTACATGATGGGTTGGTTCTGGAAAAGGAAAACAATGTGATCTTATCCAGTGTTTTCACAGACTCCTCGGTGTTGGCTGCTTCCATTCAGCGTAAGACCCCTCCATCTTGGGAGGTTCTTCATTGGTGGCATAATATCTTAAATCTTCTTGAAGATTTAAATTGTCAAGTGTCTCATATCTTCAGAGAAGGGAACCAGGTGGCGGATTCTCTTGCCTCTCATGCTTGCCTCTCTCGGACTAACCATCTATTCTTCAGTGCTACTGGTCTTCCTCCCCTTTCCAGAGGCGCTTTAGTTCTGGACAAGGCAGGTCTGCCCAATTTTAGGATAGTTTCTTAGCTTTCCTTCTGTTTGGGGTTTGTATTTTTTCTGGTTTTTCTTCTTGTATGGGTTGCTGGTAGGGGTATGCCCCGAAAATTTGTACCTATGATCTTCTTTTATATATTAATTAGGCATATGTGTTTCGCACCAGGGGAGTGATAACATTATTCCCTGCTGGGGAGTAGTGCACTTAGCTGGTTGCTGACACTATGACCTCTTTTGCTTTAAAAAAAAAAAAAAGCCCTTACTACCATGGTAAAGGGAAAACAAAATCTAGATGTAATTTTAGGATCCAATGTTTTTGTTGCAAGGCATGGGATAGGGTATCAACTAGCAAAACAAAAAGAAATTGGCAAAAATCTGGTAACCTCTTTCATTGATCCTAGCCCATGCTCAAGCAAACAAAACCCTTCAAAGAACAAGAAAAATCAAACCAAGGGTAAGAAACAGGAACCTAAAGTCACAAAGTTTGTTGCAAGTTAAAGTAAAGAATTTGCCACAGGCCCCAAACAGGGCTGTCGACATGACAAACTTCAAGCTCCCAAAGCTAGACCAACAAGGCAACAAAAAGGAAAAATGCCTATGCATGCTCCAAAGAACATCAAGCCCACTGTTGTCAATAAACTATCATCATGCAATATCTGTAAAAAGATTGGGCACAATGAAAAACAATGTTGGAACAATCTAAATAAACAAAAATTCAAACAAGTTTGGATTTCGAAGCATTTACTGTTTGGCATGAATGATACATTGGCACCCAAAGTAATTTGGGTACCAAAACCTCTTGTCTAATCCACATGAGCAGGAATGCCTAGCAGCCCACAATCAAAACAAATGGTACTTGGATAGCGGCTGCTCGAGGCACATGACAGGCGACAAAGGAAAATTCTGTTTGCTCGTGGAAAAAGATGGAGGTCGTCATTTTCAGAGGCAACAATAAAGGCCAGATTATCGGCTCAGGTAAGGTTGGTAAGTATGCCTCTAACTCTATAGACAATGTATTGCTTGTTGATGGCCTTCATCATAATTTGCTTAGCATAAGTCAATTGTGTGATAAGGGTCATAAAATTATCTTTGAATCTAACTCATGTCAAATTCTTGATAAGGAAATGGGAAGTCTGAAATTTTCTGGAAAAAGAATAAACAACATCTATATGGTTGATTTAGATGATCCAGAAAATGATAATTTATGTCTTGTAGCAAACAGACAGGATGAGCTTACATTGTGGCATCGTAGGCTTGGTCATGCAAGTTATAATGTGTTGCACAAGATCATGAGGCTCAAACTGGTAAGTGGACTTCCTGAAATCCCGTTCAATAAAAATGAAAATTTCTGTGATGCATGTGCACAGGGAAAACAAACCCAGAAATCCTTCAAATCAAAAGCACCGGTGAGTACTTCTAAATCTTATGAACTGTTGCACATGGACCTATTTGGACCTACGAGAACACTAAGTCTCAATGGAAAACGATATGGTTTTGTCATTGTAGATGATTTTTCTAGGTTCACTTGGGTGAAATTTCTGGCTCACAAGAATGAAGCAATGAAAGTATTTAAAGAATTTTTTAACAAGATTGAGCATGGAAATGTCAACAAAATATGCTTCATCCGCACTGATCACAAGGGAGAGTTTGACAACAACTCCTTTTCTGATTTCTACAGGAACCAAGGGATAGAACACTTGTTCTCTTCCCCAAGAACTCCAGAGCAAAATGGGGTTGTGGAGAGAAAGAACAGAACTTTGGTGGAGATGGCTCGCACCCTTCTGGTTGAAAGTCAACTTGCAAGGACGTTTTGGGCAGAAGCGGTGAACACATCCTGCTACATACTCAATAGAGCCATGGTAAGACCTGTCATAAAGAAAACCCCCTACGAACTCCTGAAAGGTAAGAAACCCAGTATTGGGTATTTCAGAGTTTTTGGCTCAAAAGTATTCATACATAACAATGATAAAGTTGATTTGGATAAGTTTGAAGCCAAAAGTGATCAAAGTATTCTTCTTGGATATTCAAAACACTCTAGAGCTTATAGGGTGTTTAATCTTAAAACTCGCAAAGTGGAAGAAACTCCACATGTTGTTTTTGATGAATCTCAAACCAAGCCTAACATTTCTAATGATTACAGGTTTGAAGATGAAACTGAAGGAACAACACTCGGGGAACTACAAAGAAAAATAAAAGAAAGCTCTAAAGTTGTTTCTAAAACCAAAAGTGGATTTCTTCGCAGGTATGATGATGAGGATGATGGCATCCTAATCAGAGAACAAGAAGAAGTATTTGAACAAGAACCACAACAAGAAGAACATGATATTGAATCTCCTCAAGCACTTCCTCCTCCAAAACAACCTCCTCAAATGCAAGATCAACTAGGACCTTCAACAATCACAAATGTAAGGTACTCTAAAGACCATCCACTTGAGAACATAATAGGAGATGTGAATGACAAAGTTCAAACTAGGTCTCAAGTTAGGGAGATAGTTGAACAGGATCATCTATCCTTTGTGTCTCAAGTAGAACCTAAGAATGTTGAAGAAGCCTTAAAGGACAACTCATGGATTGATGCTATGCATGAGGAGCTTGGGCAATTTCAGAGAAACAATGTCTGGAGTCTAGTTCCTAGAACCCCTGAAATTTCTGTCATTGGGACAAGATGGGTCTTTAGGAATAAACTAAATGAAGAGGGTAAAGTGGTGAGAAATAAGGCTAGACTGGTTGCAAAGGGTTACAATCAGGAATTTGGGGTTGACTTTGAAGAATCCTTTGCTCCTGTAGCTAGGCTAGAAGCAGTTAGAATCCTGTTAGCATATGCATGCTCAAACAAGTTTAAGCTTTTTCAAATGGATGTAAAAACTGTCTTCTTGAATGGCTACATCAAAGAGGAAGTCTATGTCACTCAACCACCTGGCTTTGAGGATAATGATAAACCTAACCATGTATATAAACTGCACAAAGCTCTTTATGGTTTGAAACAGGCCCCCCGAGCTTGGTACGACAGGCTAAGCACATTTCTGGTAAGCAAAAACTACTCACGAGGTAAAGTAGACCAAACTCTCTTCACTAAGAAAGTTCGTAATCACATCATTGTGGTTCAAGTGTATGTGGACGACATTATATTTGGTTCTACTAACCCATCACTGTGTGAAGAATTTTCAAAACATATGCACAGTGAATTCGAGATGAGCTTAATGGGGGAGCTTCAATTTTTTCTTGGTCTACAGGTGAAACAACTAGAAGATGGCTTCTTCATCAACCAAGAAAAATATGTCAAAGAGCTGTTGAAAAGATTCCAATTTGAACAAGCCAAGCCTGCCTCAACACCAATGAGCACAAGCTTAAAGCTAGAAAATGATGAGAAAGGTAAACTGGTAGATGCAAAGCAATTCCTAGGTATGATTGGCTCACTTTTATATCTTACTGCAAGTAGGCCGGACATTCAATTCAGTGTTTGCCTTTGTGCTAGATATCAATCTAGTCCAAAGGACAGCCATTTGGTTGCAGTTAAGAGAATATTCTGATATCTCTCAGGTACGCATGATATGGGTCTTTAGTATCCAGCAGGTAGTAGCTTCAACTTAATCTCTTATTCTAATGCTGAATATGTTGGATGTAAAATTAACAGGAAAAGCACTAGTGGATATTGCCAAATTCTTGGTGGTTGCATGGTTTCGTGGGCATCCAAGAAGCAACACTCGGTTGCACTCTCCACTGCAGAGGCAGAATATGTTGCTGCGAGGAGTTGTGCGGCTCAAGTGTTGTGGATAAAAAGTCAATTGTCTGACTACAACATTGACATTGGATGCACACCTATTCTATGTGACAACACTAGTGCAATCAATCTCTCAAAGAACCCAATTCAGCACTCTAGAACAAAGCACATAGAGATTAGACACCATTTTCTGAGAGATGAGGTAGCCAACAAGACCTTAGAGCTGAGCTTCATACCCACTAAGAAACAGCTAGCTGACATCTTCACAAAACCATTGGCTGAGGATAGGTTCACTACACTAAGAAGATAATTGGATTTTGTGCAAAATGCAATGAAACTCATACCAAATCTGGAATATATGTTCCTTGTGTGCAACTA
Organism: Colocasia esculenta; assembly: GCA_014218235.1. Lineage (NCBI taxonomy): Eukaryota > Viridiplantae > Streptophyta > Magnoliopsida > Alismatales > Araceae > Colocasia > Colocasia esculenta. Next base: position 31,994,034 of record CM024766.1, read on the forward strand.
CTATGTGGTATATCAAATGGCGATTTGTCACAAAAAATAAGTTATGCTTGTTTGGAAACTTTCATTATGCGTGAGAAAATATTCTCCGCCACGTATCCATAGTTGAAGTGAAAAAGGGACATCTATTCTAGATCACGTATTTAGTTTCTTTACAATTTGCCCAATCATTCAAAAAATAATAATAATAAAAAATTTCATGAATGGTGTAATGTTGACTATGTGAAACTCTTACTTATATTGTTTGGTAAATTGATCTCTGATTTGAAGTAGTGTCGACACAGTGCTTCAAACACAAGGTAAAAATGATGAAGAAATGGTCAAGTGGTGTCGACACGGGATCCAGTAGTGTCGACACTAGTCCCAGTTCCCAGAGATCCCCGTTGCAAGGTCTCTACTGTGTGTCGACACAGCCTCCAGTGGTGTCGACACTAGATCCAATTCCCAACAGACCTGTTTGGCAGTTCTGGACAGTGTGTCGACACTGCCTGAAGTAGTGTCGACACTAGTGACTCTTCCCAGCAGACCTGCTTGGCAGTTCTGGACAGTGTGTCGACATTGCCTGAAGTAGTGTCGACACTAGTGACTCTTTCCAGACAACCAATTCTGGAAAATGTTTTTGAACTGCTTGAATGTTGAGTCTTCACATGCACACACTATGGGGGAGCTAGTTCAGGTTAGATGGTTGTCATCGTGAAGGAAATCACTCATCCTTTGTGTACCTTCAATTTCCTCACATGCAATGGTCATTTCATTCTTCATTCTAACCTTAAACTGGCTTTGCACAGGCATCTGTCGACAGTCCTCATTCACTCTGTCGACAGCTCAGGCCCCACAGAACACAGATTCTGCACTCTGTATGCATCTGTCGACAGACGAAACTTCATCTGTCGACAGACCACCACAGTTTCTGACATCCCTGACCAGGCAACATTCTGTCTGTGTGGAGCTGTCGACAGGCTTTTTCTAGCTGCCGACAGACTTTTTCTAGTTGTCGACAGACACCCTCTTTTAAGGAAATTCATGCTTATTTCATCACACACTTCTTAAGCAGGTTCATGTCTTTCAACCAAGGTGTCTATTGGGTGATTATGCATGCTTTACTCCATCATATTCACATGATATTATTGTTATTCCCTAAACCACCATGATTTTGACATACTACTCATGTGTGAGTCTAGGTTATATCATTTTGAAAACATTAAACTATCTTCGAGGATAAACACCTAACTCTCTTGAATAATTTCCTTGTAGGCACACACTATTCTCAAGTAACTTGAAAAGTCTTATGGTCATTGAACTTTATGTCTAATATTGACTGATAATCATATACATTCTTTGATCTGGAATTTTAATCTAACATGGAGAAAAGCTACCTATTTCTGAAAAACAACAAAAATTAGACAAAAGTTAATCTACAAATGGGATAATGGTAGAGCAATGATGTGTATTGCTGAGTAACCGGGGAGATGGGCATCACAAATGTCTACCCTCGCGTCAAAAAGCTATCTCATCATCTCTATACAACGGTATGATGGACACTTCCACTGAGTAACTGGGGGTACGGACACTTGTCATGTCTATCCTCACGTCAAAAGGTGTAAAGTTCTCTTAATTACCCCTTCTCCCATTGCATTCATTCATTGCAAACAAAGAAAAACTGAAATAGAGTGAAGCATCCACTGTGTCTCAAATCACAGGGTCATTAGTGTTTATGGTTATCAAAGAAATTTAGCCGTTCATTTCAATCATCATTTGATCATCATAAACTAGGGACAGTGTTGTTCTACAATGTTCTTAATCAAACAAGGGTAATGGTGTCTTTTATCAATGTCCGTAAGATGTTTTCTTAATGCTCTAACTTGAAACTCCTTGAGTATTATGTTTAAACCATTTAGGTCAATGGGTTGGCTTTCATATTTGTGCATAATATAAGTTCTGATGTGTGTTCACCTATTTTACACCTTATATATACATAGTGTATACACTTCTCAGAAGTTCCTCTTCAAAATCCAAACAAACAACAGACTGGCGCATTTTCTGAAGGCGCCTGTCGACAGCCCCCAGGGCGTCTGTCGACAGCCGGCGCCAGCCTGAATTTGGGAAGTCCAGCGGGCTATTGTGCGTACTTTTCGATGTTGTCAAAAGGGGGAGAACCTCAATTATGCACTAATTGAATATTTTTGTCATCATCAAAAAGGGGGAGAATGTTGGGTTTTCATTTTAATGTTTATAATAACATGTTTTTGATGATGAACAGTCTTAATTGAGGTTTGATACATGACAAATAACTTGATGCAATATTTGGTCTTTCATGTATTCATAATATCTCACTATACATGTTTGATCATGTAGGTATGAATGCATACATCCAAGCTATCACAAAACAAGAGAAACAGATCACAAAAGCACTGAAATCTGTCACCTGTCGACAGACTCCAAGGTGCCTGTCGACATATGTGAACAGATAGAAAACACCAAGTTCAGGAAACAGCCATCTGTCGACAGATGCCCAGACGGCTGTCGACAGATGCACTCAGGAAACTGTCAACCGAAATCCCAGACTTCTATGTTTTTGCAAAACTGTTGCTATCTGTTGACAGATGATCAAGGCCTGTCGACAGATGTAGAGAATCTTCAGATACGGAAACTTTCCAAGTTACCAAAGATGGTGTTTCCAACTCCCACGTCTTTCCATATGTAAACACCACTATATAAGCAACTATTTGAAGCAAATCTCAAACAGAAGCAACCACCACCAAAACCCTAAAGCAAGTCCAAGACCAAGAGGTATTGTTGCTGCTATGCTTCAACCTGCTGCTCAGAGATAGAAAGATCCATTGATCCAGCAGTACTGAAGATAGAACGTCGTGGATTCAAGCTTCCCCATCGATCTGAAGCCATCAAGACGAAGTTTGAACTCCATCGAGACGTTCCCAAGAAGAGTTCTCAATCAGGATTCATCCCTTCCACTCAGAACTCTTCCTACCTTCTTTCTTCTATCATATGTGTGTGTGTGGGTGTGTCTCAAGCAGCCCTTGTGCTTGATTCACATGTGTGTTGTTCTGATCGTGGGTGCACATCAGAGAACACGTGTGTGTGAGTTGTAGTCACCGAACTAGCTCATTAGCAATTTGCTCTGCGTGTGTGTGTGGACCGTGTACGTAGGATACACAAGTTGTGTACTCCGAACCACGTAAATATGCGTGTCTTGTGGTTTGAACACTTCTACGTTAGATGGTTGATAGGCACATTGTCTCTACACATGGTAGATAGATTAATCTTTCATCTACACATCACCAACACACATCTAAGTCTTACTTTGATTCTATTGCAAATTCAGAAAGTCTGTGTTGTGATTAAAAGGGTTGTATTAAATTTTAATAGACAGTAATCTATTCAACCCCCCTTCTAGATTACCATATAGGGAATTCCGCAACCTTTCAAGAGCTGATCAAAAGGTCACAGACTCACCAAGATGCCCTAAGGGCCTTCCTGTAAAGAGTCATGGTCAGTGAGGATATGAACCCCGACAACTTGCCTTCAGTACTTTCTATTGTGAACAGGGGACCCACTATTACCTTTTCTGATGGTGAATTAGCTGCCCCCGAAGCCAGGAAGATGCCTTTGTGTGTGACACTCACTATAAACAAGGTGGCCATTGATGCACTGCTAGTAGATACAGGGGCTTCCATTAATGTATGCCCGTTGAGCACCTTAAGAGCCTGCAACATCTCAGAGCGCCAATTGCAGCCTACCCCCACCACCATTGCTGCCTACGACAATTCACGACGTGCCTGTCATGGGATTGTCACATTGCAAGCAGAGCTAGGGCAACTTGTTATGTCAATTGAATTTTATGTGTTGAACATCGATCACACTTACAAGGCCATCCTAGCGCGCCCGTGGATTGAATCACTAGGGGCAGTACGTTCCACGGCACATCAATGTTTGAAATTCCCTTTTCAAGGGCGGATAGTCAAAGTTAAAAGCGTAGCAACGACCCACATGGTGGAAGCAGTTGAGAGGGTATTGCCATCAGTTTGGCCATCGAATAAGCCTATTATCTCGGTGCTTGATGTAAACTACCCATGGGCTTATACTTTCTCTTCCAACCGCCCGATTGGGTCCCCATCGGTGATAGCTGTCAGGAAGGATGTGACCACCAATGCAAAAGGTTGGAATATCATGTTCAGGCTCGGTTATCAATCAGGGAAAGGCTTGGGTGCTCATCTCCAAGGGAGGATCAAGACAGTAGCCAGCACAAAGAAATTCACAAAACATGGTCTAAGATACTCAGAGTGGGCTGCGTTCTCATCTTCTACGTAGTCAGACCATGGCCCACTCATCTGGACACTGTATGAACATTTTTTCAGGGGGGCGGTGTAGCCTGGGTACAATACTATAGTGGAAGAGGCACCAAGGTCAGCATACCAAGCCCTGGAAGCACAACGACCCAACAAGAAGAAGAGAGCCGAGACAAATACAGAAGCACCTGATCTTGAAGATTTGATTTCATCACTCAGTATGTTATTTGAGGAACCGGAAGCCGAAAAAGAAGAGCTAGAATCAGAGGATCTCAACCGCTTGTTCAGTGAGGATGACGAGCCACAGTCTCAAGCAGCAGCATTATCAGCATCAGCAGCCACCACCAAGCGACAGTTGCTTGGATTTGGTGAGAAAATTGAGATAGTTAGTTCAGCCATTCAAACAAAGGAGCTCCGGCCAGGGTTTTTCCGGCCTCCCATCCATTTTATTTCGTCCATCTGTGTCTATAATTCTGATTTTATTCCCTTATCTCCACCCCTCATTCTCCAATTTTCCCCCGACGCTCTTGAAGCGTTAATCCGCCATTCACCTCTCTTCACCATCTTCCTTAATGGCTTGGTCCTGTCCTTTTTCCGAAGCCTTCTAATGTAATGTAGTTCTTTTCATAGTTCAAAAAAAAATCAAAAAAAGGTGTGTGTTCCTTCATTCGTCTTTTCCTCCTTTTTCTTCGGACGGCGATCCCCGTCTTCTCCTTCCCCTTTCCTCAGACGGCGATCCCTGTCTTCTTCTCTTCTCCTTTTCGTCGGACGGCGATCCCCGTCCTCCTTTTCTTTTCTGACTCACCCTTCCCGCTTTCTGCCTTCAGCTGTCTAGCTCTCGTACTCTTCCCGATGGCGATCCCCGTCACCCTCGCATTTCCCCTCTGCTTCGACGGCGATCCCCGTCACCCCGCACTCCTTCTCTCTTGCTAGCAGCGATCCTCGTCACTCCTTTTCTCCTGGGCGGCGATCCCCGCCCTTTCTCCTCCTTCTCCTCAATCTTTGCTTTCGCCTGTCGACCGACATGGTCATTTTGGGCGATCTGGGTGAGGGGCTTTCTGTTCCCCTGCACCCCAATTCTCCTGCCGGCACCCAGAGCTTGGGTGGCCTACCCCCTCCTCCAGTCCCATCGGAGGACCATTGCGGCCCTGCCGCACCCTTTCCTTTCCTCTCCAGTAAACCTCTGGACATTCCTCCAGAGCCTTTTGTAAATATCAAATCTGGTCTAGGTTCAGGGGTAGAATCTAGCAAGTCCCCGTCCCCGTCTAGGAAGAAGAAGGGTAGTGGCATACCTCGTAGATATCTATTGGACCTAGTGCAAAGGTGTGGCGCTCTTCTAGCTGTCGAAGAGTTCATCCAAGAAGCTGTAGTTCTAAACATAGAGGATTTGCGTAAAGAGGAAGGGCTAGATGATGGATTCGGAGTGTATGAGATCTTAGCCGAAGATGACCCATCGGATGAAAATTATTGCGAGATAGAAGATGCTGCCGAAATGTATGCTAGCGGTATGAGGAGATTTGATGAGCCCACCTCGGCAGTAGATGAACCCACCAAAGAGGTAAACGTGGGAACAGAAGAGGATCCAAGGCTCTTGACCATAGCATCCAGTCTCCCTCCTGAAGAAGAAAAGGCACTCATAGAGATGTTGATGGAGTTTAAGGATTGTTGGGTTTTCATGTTGGGTTTTCATTCTAACATTTATAGCAACATGTTTTTGATGATGAATAACTTCAATTGAGGTTTGATACATGTAACACATGAAATAGAAACTAATGCAATACTTGATTGTTTGTGTATTCAAAATACTTAGTTTTACATGTTTCATCATGTAGGTACAAATGCACAAAGTCAAGCTCTCTCCAAGCAAGTGAAAAAGATCACAAAAAGCAAAAACAAGGTTACCTGTCGACAGACACAAAAGACCTGTCGACAGATCTCACAGGTGTGGTTTGCCAGAAGACCCATAGTTCAAACATTCTTCATCTGTCGACAGATGACAGATCGGCTATCGACAGATCTCACAGTCCAGAACATTCAGACTTCTGTCGCTTACACAAAAGAGCACATATGTCGATAGATGGTCTTCGACTGTCGACAAATCTCACAGAGCTGAAGATTCATACTTCTGTCTTACTGTCACCTGTCGACAGATGGCCAAGACCTGTCGACAGACAGAGTACATTTCAAATTACGGAAAGTTTCTAAGTTATCCTAGGAGGTGTTTCTAACTCTCACGTTTCTCCATGTGATAACTCCTATATTTAAACACCTCTTTGAAGGAAATTTCGCAGAGAAGCAGCCACAACCAAAAACCCTAGAGCTACTCCAAGTTTCACAAGAGTTGCTGCTGCCATGCTTTAGACTGCTGCACAGAGCCCTAAAGATTCGTCGATCCAGCAGTTTTTGAAAGAAGAACGTCGAGGATTCAACCTTCTCCATCGACTCAAAGCATTCAAGTCGAAGATTGAACTTCCTCCAGGCGTTCTCGAAAGAGTTCTTCACCAGGATTTGTTCTCTCACTAAGAACTCTCTCTGTTTTCATATTTCTACCATCTGTGTGTGTGTTGTGGTGATTCAAGCGATCCTTGTGCTTGAGATCACGTGTGTGTGTTGTTCTGATCGTGGGTGCACATCAGAAAACACGTGTGTGTGAGTTGTAGTCACCGAACTCGCTGATAAGCAGTTTTCTCTGTGTGTGTGTGTGTGTGTGCCGTGGACGTAGGATACACGATTTGTGTACTCCGAACCACGTAAATCTTCGTGTCTTGTGGTTTGAACGATTTTCACGTTAGATGCTTGATAGGCACGTTGCATTCACGCACTAGATAGATTGCTAACTCACCTACACATCGTCAACACACCTAAGTCTCACATTGTTTCTACAGAAAATTCAAAAGACTTTGTTGTGATTGAAAAAGGGTTGTTTTCATACTTTTAATTGGTAGTAATCTATTCAACCCCCCCCCCCCCTCCTTCTAGATTACCATATTGGGATTCCGCAAACCTTTCAATTGGTATCAGAGCCGAGTTTCTCTGATTTACAACATTATCTGGTTGATCTTACGATCAGGAGATTCACGGTCAAATGGAATCTAACAAGGGGTATATGGCCGAGGGACACTCAGTGACCAGGCCACCCTTCTTTGATGGCACTGACTATCCGTATTGGAAAAATCGAATGCAGGTGTTTCTACGAGCACAAAATTTCGAACTTTGGAAATTAGTCAGAAAAGGAGCATATGAATTGCCTTAGGACGAGGATACCTGGACTAAGGACCAGATCGCCAAGGGGACACTCAACTGGAGCGCCGTCAACATGATGCAGTGCACGGTCCATCCGAAGGAATACTCGAGAGTCTCCACATGCACCTCAGCAAAGGAGATGTGGGACAAGCTTGAGCTGATCTATGAAGGTACGTCTGAGGTAAGAGAATCAAAGGTAAGCATGTTGGTTTCAGAATATGAAATGTTCAAAATGAATAATAATGAAACCATCTCTGACATGTTTGCTAGATTCATGATAATTATAAATGGATTGAAAGGTCTTAAAAAGGAATACTCAGAGAGTGACTTGGTGAGGAAGATACTTCGGTCTCTTCCATCCACATGGAACACCAAAGCCACAGTCATTGAGGATTCCAAAGACCTCTCAAAAATGAAAGTAGATGAACTGATTGGCTCTCTGATGACTTATGAACTGAATGTCAAAAGAAAGGAAACTGAAGAAAATCCTAGGAAGTTACTTGCCTTGAAGGCTTCCAGGAAGAGTTCTTCAGCTTCCAAAAAGGAGATAAGTCAGGAAAATAATGAGTTTGAATCGTCTAGTGAGAGTGAGAATGAAGAAATGGCTATGCTCACTAGACAATTCAAAAAATTTCTGAAAAATAAGAGGAGAGGTACAGGTAACTCTAAACCTTTCCAAAAGAAAGACTTTGCTAATAAATTCGATTCTACCAAAAAGTCTGAGATTGTTTGTTATGAGTGCAAGAAGCAAGGGCACATGAGAGGAGAGTGCCCCGAGCTCAAAAAGAAGTTGAAAAAGGACAGGTTCACCTTCAAGAAGGCCAAGGCAATGGTGGCCACTTGGAGTGATGAAGATGAGGACAGTCAAGCTACCTCAGGAGATGATGAGATTCAGTGCCTCATGGCAAGGAGTGATGACTCCAACGAGGTAAATTCTTCCTTTGAAACATATTCTATTACTGAATGGGAAGAAGCTTATACTGTTCTATTTGAAAAATTCTGTGAATTCAAGTCTGAAAATAAGGCACTCAAGAAGAAAGTCAATTCCCTTGTTCATAGGTCAAACAATGATGAAGAAATTGAATCCTTGAATAAGGTAATTGAAATGATGAAGAGTGATGAACAAACACACAGTGATGAATTGGATAGCATGAAACTTAAGTTTCAAGAAGTTCAAAAGGAAAGAGATGATCTAATGAACTCTCTTGAAGTTCTTAAAAATGAGCATGCTAATCTAAAAGAAAGACTGGATCAAGCTAAAAAGGAAATAAAAGATAAGTCAAAAGATCTATCTGGCTTTGTCAAAAGTAAACAGAATCATGATGCAATTCTAGGTTCAAAAGTGTTTGTTGCAAGACATGGGATTGAGTTTCAAAATGCAAAGCCAAAGGTAATTGGCAAAAATCTGCTAACAGATTTCATTGATTCCAGCCCAAGTTCAAGTAAACAAACCCCTTCAAAGGGTAAGAAACAAGAACCTAAGTTGATCAAGTTTTTTCCTGGACAATCTAAAGAATTTGTAACAAGCCCAAGACAGAACAAAAAGCATGCTCCCAAGCCCAAATTGACAAGACAACAAAAGGGTAAGATGCCATTGCATGCTCCCAAGAATATCATGCCCACTGTTGTTCACAAACCTTCATCATGCAAAGTCTGCAAAAAGGTCGGGCATAATGAAAAACAATGCTGGAACAATCCAAATAACTTGAAACTCAAACAGATTTGGATACCTAAGCATTTACTGTTTGGCATGAATGATACAACGGCACCCAAAGTAATTTGGGTATCAAAACCTCTTGTCTGATCCACATGTGCAGGAATGTCTAGCAGCCCACAATCAAAACAAATGATACCTGGATAGTGGCTGCTCGAGGCATATGACGGGCGATAAAGAAAAATTTAGTTTGCTCGTGGAAAGAGACGGAGGTCAAGTAATTTTTGGAGGTAACAACAAAGGCCAGATCATCGGCTCAGGTAAGGTTGGTAAGTTTGCCTCTAACTCCATAGACAATGTTTTACTTGTTGATGGCCTTCATCACAACTTGCTTAGCATAAGTCAATTGTGTGATAAGGGTCATAAAATTGTCTTTGAATCCAATTCATGTCAAATTCTTGATAAGGAAACAGGAAGTCTGAAATTTTCTGGAAAAAGAACAAACAACATCTACATGGTTGACTTAGATGATCCAGAAAATAATGATCTATGTCTTGTAGCAAACAAACAGGATGAGCTTACATTGTGGCATCGTAGGCTCGGTCACGCTAGCTATAATGTATTGCACAAGATCATGAGGCTTAAATTGGTAAGTGGTCTTCCTGACATTTCCTTTAACAAGAATGAAAATTTCTGTGATGCATGTGCACAGGGAAAACAAACCCAGAAATCCTTCAAATCAAAAGCACCAGTGAGTACTACTAAAGCTTATGAACTGTTGCACATGGATCTATTTGGACCTACAAGAACGTTGAGTCTCAATGGCAAATGATTTGGTTTTGTTATTGTAGATGATTTTTCTAGGTTCACATGGGTGAAATTTCTTGCTCACAAGAATGAAGCACTGCAAGTTTTTGAAGATTTTTTCAATAAGATTGAGCATGGAAATGTTAACAAAATATGCTCCATCCGCACTGATCACGGGGGAGAATTTGATAACAACTCCTTTACTGAATTCTGCAGGCTCCACGGGATAGAGCACTTGTTCTCCTCTCCAAGAACTCCAGAACAAAATGGAGTGGTGGAGAGAAAGAACATAACATTGGTGGACATGGCTCGCACGCTTCTGATCGAGAATCAACTAGCAAGAACCTTTTGGGCAGAAGCGGTAAACACGTCTTGTTACATTCTTAACAGAGCCATGGTAAGACCGGTATTCAAGAAAACCTCCTACGAACTACTGAAAGGTAAGAAACCCACTATTGGGTATTTCAGAGTTTTTGGCTCAAAAGTGTTCATACATAACAATGATAAAAATGATTTGGACAAGTTTAAAGCCAAAAGTGATCAAGGTATTTTTCTTGGATACTCAGAACACTCTAGAGCCTATAGGGTGTTCAATCTTAAAACAAGAAAAGTGGAAGAAACTTCACATATTGTATTTGATGAATCTCAAACCAAGTCTAACAATTCTAATCTTTACAGGTTTGAAGATGAATCTGAAGATACAACACTTGGAGAACTACAGAGAAAATCAAATACAATCTCTATAACAACTGTCAAGACTAAAAGTGGATATCTTCGCAGGTATAATGATGAAGAAGATATTCTCCCGTTCAACAATTCAGAAGATGTACCTGACAAAGATCCACAAGAGGAAGAACAACACCTTGAACTACCTCAAGCACTTCCTCCTCTAGAACAACCTCCTCAAATGCAAGATCTTCCAGGCCCTTCAACAATCATGAATGTGCGGTATTCAAAAGATCATCCTCTTGAGAATGTGATAGGAAATTTAAATGAGTCGGCTCAAACTAGATCTAAGGTTAATCAAATAGTTGAACAGGACCATTTAGCTTTTGTTTCTCAAGTGGAACCCAAGAATGTTGAAGAAGCCTTAAAAGAAGATTCATGGATTGATGCTATGCATGAGGAGCTTGGGAAATTCCAAAGAAATAATGTATGGAGTTTAGTTCCTAAAACCCCTGAAATGTCTGTCATAGGAACAAGGTGGGTCTTTAGAAACAAACTCAATGAAGAGGGTAAACTGGTGAGAAACAAGGCTAGACTAGTTGCAAAAGGATATAATCAGGAATTTGGTGTAGACTTTGAAGAATCTTTTGCACCAATAGCTAGGCTAGAAGCAGTTAGAATTTTGTTAGCATATGCATGCTCAAACAAATTTAAATTGTATCAAATGGATGTCAAAATTACTTTCTTAAATGGCTACATAAAAGAGGAAGTCTACGTTTCTCAACCACCTGGCTTTGAGGATCATGATAAACAAAACCATGTATTTAAATTGCACAAAGCTCTTTATAGTTTGAAACAGGCACCCCGAGCTTGGTACGACAGGCTGAGCACATTTCTGGTAAGCAAAAACTACTCAAGAGATAAGGTAGACCAAACTCTCTTTACAAAGAAAGTCTGCAATCATATAATTGTGTTCAAGTCTATGTGGACGACATTATCTTTGGTTCTACTAATCCTTCACTGTGTGAAGAATTCTCCAAACATATGCACAGTGAATTTGAGATGAGTCTTATGGGGGAGCTTCAATTTTTTCTTGGTTTGCAGGTCAAACAATTGGAAGACGAATTCTTCATCAACCAAGAAAAATATGTCAAAGAGCTACTGAAAAAGTTTCAGTTTGAACAAGCTAAACATGCCTCAACACCCATGAGCACAAGCGTTAAGCTAGAAAGTGATGCGAAAGGTAAATCGGTAGATGCCAAACAATTTCGAGGTATGATTGGCTCACTCCTTTATCTTACTGCAAGTAGACCGGACATCCAGTTCAGTGTTTTCCTTTGTGCTAGATACCAATCTAGTCCAAAGGAAAGCCACTTAATTTCCGTTAAGAGAATTTTCAGACCGTCCAAATCATACCTCCCCTCCAAATCTCCATCCCCTGTTCTGGACGGGAAAACCCTACCTTCCTCCGGTCTTCCTTCCTCTCATCCGAGCCCTCACCCACGTATCTCTCTCACGCTCATCTTTCTTCTACTAGCCTTCCTCATGTCTTCCAGGCCGTCCAAGAAACTGGCTTCTCGCCGCCGTCCCTCCTCTTCTCGGGCCGACGGGGCTGAGGCTGAGCGCAGGACAAAGCATCGGGACGATCGTCTTCCCGAGCTTGTGGTGCCTCCCCATCTTCACCTCACCCACTCAAAGGGGACGCATACCAAGTTTGTCCAGCAACGGTATGTAGAGTTTGAGTCCTTGGCCGACATGTTTCCTAATCTCCAACCCCTATTTGACAATCAGGGCTGGACTCCGTTTCTCTACCATCACCAGCGGTATTCTCCTTCCGCCGTTCGTGATTTCTACAACCACCTTGGCTTCACTCCAGATAATCGTTTCTTTACCACCGTCAAGGGCACAACCTTTCAACTCACTGAAAATCTTCTTTGCACAGCCCTTCAAATCCCCAATTCTGGAGTTGATATCCTAAGCCACAAACCGGATGCCTCTGTCTACTACCCTCTCCTCACACTTGAGGATTATGATGGCACCAAGAAAATCTCTAAACTCAATGCAAACTCATTTCCTCCATTGATCAGGATGATCCACCACATATTCACTACCATGATTGCGCCTAAACATGGCAGTCGGGAGTTGGTCACCAATGTTCACAAATCTCTCTTCACCTTCTTCCTCAGTTGTGAACCCATTAATCTCCCACTTCTGATGCTTGGTCTTATCAAAAAAACATTCTACCAACCCTGGAGGTCGATGCCCTTTGCCTGTCCACTTACCTCCCTCATGAGGTTCATCGACATTGACATTCCAGACAGCGAGTGCATAGAGTTAAATTCTCGCAACAGCTTTGATCTCACTGCAGCACATCGCATGGGATACAAGCTTGTTGATGGAATTGTTACCCGGGAGCTTAAGGGTAGAGCACCTGCTGATGCCGTAGGGGAGAATGTTGAAGACGAAGATGAGAATCTTGCTGAAGATGTTGAAGATGATGAGAATGAAGACTCCCAGTCTGGATCACATGGTGTGCCGGGCGCTGAGATTGTTAGTGATGCTCCAACTCAACCATCCATTAGAGATTTGCTTGCACAGTTACAACTACAGATGACCACTGGATTTGAGAAGCTGAATACAAGATTGGACACAGTGGATTCGAGTCTGGAATCACTTGCGGACACTCAAGTCCAGCTCCAGCTCCATATGACAAGGCTTCAGACAGAGATGCATAACACTCGTCAGGCTCCAGCTCCGCCTACTGATGATGCTGCCTAGATAGGCTTTATGTCTAGGAATGGGTCTTCACGTAGTGTCTATGTCCTATCTTGTCTGAGTCTTATGGTCTTTTTATTTCACTTTGTGGTCATGTATCTTCTTTCTCTTTCATGTTTACTCTCAGTCAAACAACTTTTTGTACTGTGTATGCCTCCTTCAAATCAATGAATTCACAGTGCCATGTTCCATGTTTGTCTGATGAATGCTTTTAGATGTTGTCAAAAGGGGGAGAAACCTCAATGTGCATTAATTGATAAATTTTGTCATCATCAAAAAGGGGGAAATGTTGGGTTTTCATGTTGGGTTTTCATTCTAACATTTATAGCAGCATGTTTTTGATGATGAATAACTTCAATTGAGGTTTGATACATGTAACACATGAAATAGAAACTAATGCAATACTTGATTGTTTGTGTATTCAAAATACTTAGTTTTACATGTTTCATCATGTAGGTACAAATGCACAAAGTCAAGCTCTCTCCAAGCAAGTGAAAAGGATCACAAAAAGTAAAAACAAGGTTACCTGTCGACAGACACAAAAGACCTGTCGACAGATCTCACAGGTGTGGTCTGCCAGAAGACCCATAGTTCAGAAATTCTTCATCTGTCGACAGATGACAGATCGACTGTCGACAGATCTCACAGTCCAGAACATTCAGACTTCTGTCGCTTACACAAAAAGAGCACATCTGTCGACAGATGGTCTTCGACTGTCGACAGATCTCACAGAGCTGAAGATTCATACCTCTGTCTTACTGTCGCCTATCGACAGATGGCCAAGACCTGTCGACAGACAGAGTACATTTCAAATTACGAAAAGTTTCTAAGTTATCCTAGGAGGTGTTTCTAACTCTCACGTTTCTCCATGTGAGAACTCCTATATTTAAACACCTCTTTGAAGGAAATTTCACAGAGAAGCAGCCACAACCAAAAACCCTAGAGCTACTCCAAGTTTCACAAGAGTTGTTGCTGCCCTGCTTCAGACTGTTGCACAGAGCCCTAAAGATCCGTCGATCCAGCAGTTTCTGAAAGAAGAACGTCGAGGATTCAACCTTCTCCATCGACTCAAAGCATTCAAGTCGAAGATTGAACTTCCTCCAGGCGTTCTCGGAAGAGTTATTCAACAGGATTTGTTCTCTCACTAAGAACTCTCTCTATTTTCATATTTCTACCATCTGTGTGTGTGTGTTGTGGTGATTCAAGCGATCCTTGTGCTTGAGATCACGTGTGTGTGTTGTTCTGATCGTGGGTGCACATCAGAAAACACGTGTGTGTGAGTTGTAGTCACCGAACTCGATGATAAGCAGTTTTCTCTGTGTGTGTGTGTGTGTGTGTGCCGTGGACATAGGATACACAATTTGTGTACTCCGAACCACGTAAATCTTCGTGTCTTGTGGTTTGAACGATTTTCACGTTAGATGCTTGATAGGCACGTTGCATTCACGCACTAGATAGATTGCTAACTCACCTACACATCGTCAACACACCTAAGTCTCACGTTGTTTCTACAGAAAATTCAAAAGACTTTGTTGTGATTGAAAAAGGGTTGTTTTCATACTTTTAATTGGTAGTAATCTATTCAACCCCCCCTTCTAGATTACCATATTGGGATTCCGCAAACCTTTCAAGGATTCCTTTGCCTAGTCCTATGACGACATGCCCGGCATTGACCCCGAATTGGTAGAGCATAGGCTAATCTTGAAGCCAGGGGCAGTTGCTATTAAGAAAAAGCTAAGGAGGTTCCTCCCCCACATTGCTTTGAAGATGAAAGAGGAAACCGATAAACTACACAAAGCCAAGTTCATCTGTGTAGTCCTCTATCCATTATGGGTGGCAAACATAGTCCCGGTGATGAAGAAAGATGGAAGGGTGCGCATTTGCATAGACTTCCGGGACTTAAATAGGGCATGTCCAAAGGATGATTTCCCGTTACCTCATTTGGATGTCTTGATTGATAATACTGTAGGGTTCGAAACTCTATCATTTATGGATGGGTATTCAGGCTATAATCAGATTCGTCTAGCCCCGGAGGATCAAGAGAAAACCTCCTTCACCACCTCATGGGGAACTTATTGCTCTGTGGTCATGCCGTTTGGATTGAAGAATGCCGGCGCCACCTATCAAAGGTCAATGTTAGCTATCTTCCACGACATGATTCATATTGATGTTGAGGTGTACGTGGATGATATCGTGGTGAAGTCTCGGACCAGAAGAGAACACTCCTCCGTTCTTGCCAGAGTATTTCGTCGCGCGCAAGAATACCAATTGAAGATGAATCCGAAGAAGTGCGTGTTTGGGGTTTCTTCAGGAAAGCTGTTAGGCTTCATAGTTAGCAAACGGGGGATTCAAATAGACCCGCATAAGGCCAAGGCGATAAATGAAATGCCTCCTCCCAAGAACATATCTGAGCTTCGAGGTTGGATTGGTCGGCTTCAGTTTATATGGAGATTCATATCTCAGCACTCCCAAAGATGTCGTCCCTTCTATGAACTGTTGAAAGGAGGAGTAAATTTTGAATGGAACGCTAAGTGCCAGGAGGCCTTCGATGAGCTCAAGAGTTATCTCATGAATCCGCCCGTGCTTCAGGCGCCTATCCCTGGGAAACCCTTAATCCTATATCTGTCAACTATTGAGGACTCCCTAGGAGCTGTCCTTGCCCAACATGATGAATATGGCAAAGAAAGGGCAGTCTATTACCTATCTTGGCTCTTTAATCCTTCCGAGCTCAAACTTACTACAATGGAGAAAACATGTGCAGCGCTAGTTTGGGTGGTGCAGAAATTGAAGCACTACTTCCTAGCTCATAAGGTGAGTTTGATTTCTAGAATGGATCCTATTAGGTATCTCCTGGAGAAGCCAGTCCTCGCCGACAGATTGGCACGCTGGCAAAGTTTCCTCTCTCAATTCGATATCACCTTTATAGTTCAGAAAGCCATAAAAGGGTATGCCATTGCTGAGCACCTTGCTCACCTTCCTCTTCCCCACAGTGACACGGTTCAAGAGGAATTCCCCGATGAAAACCTGTCACTCATCTCTCGCGATCCCTACTGATCGCTCCACTTTGATGGAGCTCTCAATTCTAGGGGACGGGGCATAGGTGTTGTTTTGCTCACCCCAGAAGGGATCACCATTCCTCTAGCATATCAGCTCCAATTCTATGCCACCAACAATATCTCCAAGTATGAGGCTCTCCTTGCCGGTCTTAAGCTTGCCTACCTCTTAGGCGCGCGTCATCTCAAGATCATAGGAGACTCTCAACTTGTCCTTCGACAAGTCCTTTCTACTTACCGCACTCGTGACCCTAAACTCAAGCCCTATCAAGATCTGGTCACACTCCTAGCCAAGCAATTTCGTCAACTCATCTACATTCATACTCCTCGCTCTCAAAATATCCTGGCCAATGCCCTCGCATCCCTGGCCTCCTCTCTCTCCTTCCCTCTCAGCCGCAGCGTTGAGACAATCACCGTTCAAAGGTTAGAGGCTCCCTCCACTCAGGACCCTTGGTTCATTAACCTTAGGAGCTCTCTAGTTTTGAAGGCAGAGAGAAAAGAAGCGAAGGAGTTGATGCTTGTGGAATTAGGAGAAATGATGGAAGAAGAAAGGTCGTGGTACCATGAAATTGAGCAGTATTGCAGGGACGGTACCTTCCCCGAAGAAGCTGAAGCAGAAGACAAGCGAGCCATCCGTAGAGCGGCGTTAAAGTATACCCTTATTAGTGAAGTGCTCTACAGACGCGCTCTAAATGGAATGCTCCTCCAATGTTTGTCGGACGAAGAAGCTTGGAAGGTAGTGGAAGGATCTCATTCTAGTGAATGCGGAGGGCATGTCAATAGCCAAATGTTGGATAAAAAAATTCTTAGGCAGGGCTACTACTGGCCGACCTTAGAAGAAGACTGTGCCACCTACGTTCGTAGGTGTGTCAAATGCCAGATCTATGCCTATAAAATCCATGCTCCATCCTCCTCTTTACATCCACTATCTTCTCCTTGGTCTTTCTCTATGTGGGCCTTTGATATCATTGGACCTCTCGGTGACCCTAATGCTCAGATAAAACAAAATCTTTCATTCTTACTGCTACTGAGTACTTCACCAAGTGGGCCGAAGCTGAAGCATTTGCAAAAATCAAATGTTCAACCGTGTGCAAATTCATCATGAGGAACATCATCGCGCGGTTTGGAGTGCCAAGCAGCCTCGTCACCGACAATGGACCACAGTTCATATCTCAAGAACTTCAGGACCTATGTAAGAAATTCAACATCTCCTTGCATCATTCGTCTCCGTACTATCCACAGGGCAACGGCCAGGCCGAAGCCACAAACAAAACGCTTTTGAAAATTCTAAAGAAAACTTGTGAGTCTAATAAATTTGTTGATTGGCCAGAAAAACTAGTTGAGGCTCTGTGGGCCTACCGCACCTCCGTCCGCACGCCCACTGGGCAAACTCCATTCTCACTTACTTATGGGACGGAGGTGGTATGTCCGCACGAGATCCTCATTCCTTCGCTAAGGGTTCAGCTAGACAAGGAACTTAATCCCGATGAACATCGGGAGGCGTTACTTGTACAGCTGGAACTCTTAGACGAACGGCGTTTACCTGCAGCCGATCATGTTCTTGCATATCAAAATAGACTCTCGAGGTCTTTTCAAAAGAAAGTGATTGAGCGTAAATTTCAACAAGGAGACATGGTTTTGAAGCGAATTTTTATAAAACCTGAAGGTCCGAGGTCCAAATTGTCAGCAAACTGGGAAGGGTCGTATGTCGTTAAGGAAGTGTACCCCAGAAACGCGTATAGGCTAGTTAATGTCGAAGGTGAGGAGCTCTCTCACCCATGGAATGGGTTGTACCTTAAAAGATTCTACCCCTAGTGTTGATAACAACGCCAATTTGCAAAAAAAAATGTTGTTGGCCATGTGCCTCACTCCCCCTCATGGTGGTAAATGATCTCTATGTCCGGCCACACACACACAACATGGCGACCTAAGGCCAATTCCCCTTTGTTTATGGTGTTTTCGCTCAGCCCTCGTGTAGAGAACCTGAGGTCAATTCTCTTCTTGCTCGGACGAGGTCCAGGGGCAAAGGAGAGGCTAGCATGTAGACCAGCAAGCGGTATAGATCATGTGTATGAAGTCTCAAAGAGGGACGGTTAATTCAAAAGAAAAGTAAAAAAAAGGAAATGATGAAAAAAAAGTGAAGGAAAAATGATAAGAAAATAAGGGGCATGTCAAAGAGCGGCAGTACAGTTCCCCGCGGGACGCCTTTAAGCCCGGTCGTACGCATGCCCCCAATTCAAAAAGAGCAATGACCTTAAAGTCCCTAGACAACAGACGGATTGCACATGTAACGTACCCATTGCAAGTCTTACAAGCCAGTAACCCCGACCCCAAGACCAAGTCTTGTCTCATTGCTAATCTTCCTATTCTCCCTAATAGGACGCAAGAACTCCCACACCTGGTCTGTGTTGGAACATCAATATTCAAAGGGACAAGAAACCTTGTAAGCCAAAGATAAATGCACGTTGCACATAGATATTATTCGCCAAACAAGAGATGGAAATGAGGTCCATGGCTAATTACTAAAAAAAGCGAGAGGTGTTGTTATCAGAAAATCTCAAAAATCCAAAAAATCAAAAATCTCAAAAATTCAAAAAAAAAATCAGAAAATCTCAAAAATCCAAAAAAATCAGAAAATCTCAAAAATCCAAAAAAATCAGAAATTCTCAAAAAAAAATCTCAAAAATTCAAAAAATAGAAATCTCACAAAATCAAAAAAAAAATCAGAAAATCTCAAAAAGTAAAAAAAAAATCAAAAATTTTCAAAAACCTAAAAAGAATGTGTGTACATATCGCTTTCTTTTAGCATGCATTGTTTATTTTTCTTTCTGCATATTTAATAAGGCTCAGCCCCTTGACAATTACAGAGTTAGATTCATGTTTATTTAAGCACAAGGGGCTGAGTCAAAGAGCAGATCTAACCTGTTTCGCTAAGTGTGCAGGGACAGGTAATTCTAAGAGACACGCAGCACTATACTCAGTATTCTCTATCTCCCCCATGTTTGAACCTCATCTCACACTTGTTTCAATTGCAAATCATTCATTCATTCCATAAAAATTGACATAAAGAAAAATTTTCACTAAGAGATGAACAATATGTACAAAAGATGGGGGAGGTGGCTCACAAGTCTCCTCACTGACCACCACCACTCTCCCCGGATCCCTCCTGTCTATCCGGTGGTGGCGGCATCTCGCCACCACCTCTACCACTCTGGGCACTCGTCTCACCCCGGCGGCGCCTCTCCTCCTCCTCATTCCTCCGACGACTAGAGGAACCCGCTAGATACTGACCAACAGAGGCGCTCGTCACTCTACTGACGCTCGCCCCGCTCCTACTCTTGCTGTGTGAACGGCCTATGGCCGTCACTATCTCCTGAAGGCTCCGGGACACTGCCTGCTGTGCCTGCAGGTCGGCGCGTAATTGGGTCAGCTCCGCCTGATCTGCTGGCGATCCCCGCACGCGTAGGGCCTCCAACTCCCTAGTCACCTCCGCGACCCGTGCCTCAACTGCCTCTGCCCGGATGCGCAGCTGGTCTCTATCACCTCGGAGGGTCTGGATCTCCCCCTGCAGCAAATCTCTCTGACCCTGCAGCTAGTCCCTCTGCCCCTGCAGCTGGTCCCTCTGACCCTGCAGCTCCATCGCGTGCTCGGTGGTGAGCCGCAAATCCTTCTCCTGTAAAAGAACAATTCAGTCAATATCAATTCTTGAAATAAAGATTCAATCTGGGGTTCCATTGTACTTACCCGCTCCTCCAGGTGCCTCTGTGCCTCCTCGGCCCTCAGCACCGCTCCCGCTAGCTGAGCCTCCAGAAGCGACGGAGAGCCCCCTGCCTCTAATGAAGAGGAAGCACTGCCTGCTCCGGTGCTCCTCACTCTCTCCAGCTCCCTCCTCTGCATACAAAGGTACACGTCAGTTTCCAAAATCAGCTATAAAATTTAAGTACTGAAGTCTGAATAAGTACTTACCAGCTCCTCGGTCTGCCTCTGTGCCACCTCCCGATCCTGCATCGTCGAGTAGAGTAAAGCTCGGAGTGATGCAACCTCACCAGCTACGTCCACCTGCAGAATTCTCGAATCATTAACTTAATTCTATAAATTCAAACTCACAGAGTTATGGTTTTAGGGTCGTTACCTGGTGTCGGGCGCTCTTATACACCTTCCCCCCGTACTTCAAGGCATATGCCTAGAGGTACGCGTCGTCGGTAGTCGCCGTGGACTTGACTGCTTACCCTTTGTGCTCCCAGTCGCTGATCTGTTCCTTCGCCCGCTCACGCCAATCGGTCGTGTCGTGAAGCCCCCGGAAGCTCCGACCCGGCCTGCGGTACCGGTCCCGGACGGGGAACTCCACTGCACTCTGCCGAAGGCCGAGTGAGCGCTGGGAAAGGAACAGGCGAAAAGGTAGCACCAGGTTGAATGCATGCACCCACACTGACCTACCGAAGTAGGGGCGGGCCTGCACCAACCATGGCTGTCCCTCATCGCTCTCCCCCAGATATGGCTGCCAAACCACTTGTACAACAAAATTCGGTCAGTCATCCAGCAAAAAAATCAAGCATCTAAACTTAAAGGGAAGGGTTAGAATACTTACATCCAGGTAAGGGTAGCTGTCAATAGCCTCCTGTAGGCACTCGAGCTGGTCCCCGAGGTTGCGCGAATCTCGGCGAGAATCCCAACGGCGTGCAATGGGCACGAGGCCCGGCCGTGTGAGATATCCTCTCCCCAGGAGTGGGAGGTGTAGGTAAGACCAGACCTGTAAAATTTGAAGCAGATTAGGTGGCAGTTTTAAGCAAATATGCAATTTAATTCAAAGGGTTAGGGAGAAGAAGTGTACCTGAAGAAAGGGGAAGAATCCGCTCGTCGAAGTTTGCCGCTCCGAGGCGCCCAAGCTATCGAACTGGTGCGCTAGAAAGGCTGCTCCCCAGGCATGCCCCCCAACCTCACTCAAGTCTTCCAACAAAGGCAGGAAGCGGCAGTGGACTGCGTCACCCCTCGTGGCAAACAGAAGTCTGCCAAGAAATAGTACGAGGAAGCAGCGCAAGTCCAGGTCCGCCTCCGCTCCCAGCTCACTCGCCAGCTCTCTCCGGCTAATCCTAACTAACCGCTCAAGATGCTCGTCCTCGGTCTCCCAAGCATTCTTCCCCGCCTCGAATAGCCCCAAACTCTCCTGTAATGCTACCCGAGGAACTAAAGAAGACCTATGGCCTACAGGGAGTCCTAACAGCCGCTCATCTAGATCCTGATAGCATGGGTAGGTGAACCCGCTAATTGGCCTCCCATAGATCATAAGCCCCGTGATCCGGCTCACATCCTCTAGGCTGGGGATCATATGTCCCCATGGGAATACGAAGGCGGTCGCCTCCGTATCCCATCTGCTCCGTAGAGCCTGAGTGAGAGCCGGGTCCGCCCTCATTCTCTCTATCCTAAAGATCTCACCAAACCCCATCTCCTCTACCCTCTCTCTCTAGAAGGGGGGAAATGCCAAGAACACAACCATGACCAGCGTCCAGGATACTCGGGTCCTCATCCACCCTGCAGGTGTGAAGATTTTGTTAAAATAGGTGATGTTTAGATGTTCAGTTTCAGTCACGCCCCCCATGGAGGTCGCGACCTTGTCGCGACAATGCGGTGCACCGTGACCTTATTGCGTCACTTTCTTAGGCCGCGATAAGGTCGCGTCGGCCCGTATCACCGCGACATGGTCGCGGCGCCCAAGACCGTCGTGACACCCTGTCGCGACGGGTCGGGCTGACGCATTTTCAGGACCAGACCGGCCGTAGCCTCCTTTGTCCGATCCTCTTTCCCATGGGCATCACGCCCTACATGTGCCCTCTTGGGGCTCTGTCTACTCATTCCCAACAATCATTCATGGATTAGGGTCGAGTTTACTTACCGATTTCATCGCTTTGGCTCTCCTCTTCCTCTCCTCTTCCACGTTCATCATCGGGGTCTCCATCCCCTCTTCCACTTCCATCTCGACGTCGGCCTCCTCCTCCTCGACCGGAGGCACCTCCGCCCGGCGCCGGGAGCTCCGCCGATCTGCGTGCCGCTTCCCCCGGGACGAGCCCTCACCGGCATTGTTTCCTCCTTCCATGTTGATTTTGGGTGTTTGGTTTGAAGATTTGGGTCGGGTTGCAAGTGAGGGATGCAAGAATTGTAAAGGGGATTTGAGGAGATTCGAAGAACGGGTGTTTGGAAGTTTGAAAAGCAAGGAAGGGGGAAGAGGAAGGCGCCCTTTGCGTTTTTTACTGTTCGGTTCGAGTCGCGTCGATGCGTAAGGTCGCGACTAGGTCGCGTCGACTGTGGTGGCCGTGACCTGATCGCGACCGCACGCCCTGACGCTTTATGAAGGCGGTTATCCTAGCTACCGCGACATAAACAGAGCCCATTGCGCCGAACAGCAAGTTCAGTTGTATTCATTTGATTCAAATCATTACATGCTTTAATCCTTCCTACAATCAAATAAATGCTAAATTTCTTCCCTAACTATCATCTAATTAATGATCTCCCTGCAATCAATCCTATCAACTCTCAAATGATCCCCGCTACCGGCTGAATCTTCTTCAAAGCTTCGAGGTACTCTTTGGTCATGTCCTCATCTTCTTCTACCTCGGCTTGGAGAAGACCCAGTGCACATCCTTCCCAATGGACGATGGCACTACACACGTCGCGCTCGTCCTGCTCGTCGCCCCTCTTCCTCTCCTGAACGGGCGGGTAATGCGAGAGATGCGGGACCACCGTGCGGGCCGCACCGCACTGAAGGTAGCAGCGATCCGGATTGTATAAAACCAGTGCTTCATTGCCCAAAAATCTCAATGCTAGTCCGGTGCGCTGAGGAAGGTGGATTGCCCGATTGTGCATGAAGCGCGGGCGCATGTCAAATTCGGCCACGGTCATCCTTTTGATGAGGCGATAATGCTAAGGTTGGTGAAGGAGATAGCGCCGTCCATCGTCGAAAAAAGGATGACTCCGCAAATACAGATTGCAACCGCCTTGGCGATGGCCGTGTGGTTCCCGGTTTTGCGCTTGCATTGGGAAGTGATCCATTGCACAATGGGAAGAAGGTGCACGTGCCTCCCACTGGTCATAGAGTGCAGGTCAGTCTTCCTCGTGGTAATCTCCGCGAGGATGCTCCATGAGTTGATAGGCTCCACGGTGTAGGAAATCGCCAATTCCTCGCCCCTTTGATACCGTGGGAGGCCGAGCATTATCTCCAGCTCCTCCAGTAGGATTATGTCTTCGAATGTGGGGAAGACGAACGTATGGGTCAGGGTGTGCCACAGCTCCACCAGCGCCGTAACGCTGTCCCACACGTGCACAATCTTGTCATAATTTTTGGCGAAGGCGAACACAGTGGATAGCCCCCACCCTTTCAAATGGCTAATAGATGAAGGCGGGAGAAGCTCAAGCATCGGAGCTAGCCATGGCACCCGGGAGAATCGCCTCTGGCTGGTAAGATCTAAAGGGAGATAGGAGAAGAGAGAGTCTAAGAGCAGAGAAGAAGAAGAAAAGAGAAGAAAATAGGGGAAAATAGAGCAAAGTTCAAAATTTCAGAAAAGGAAAAGCACTTCCTTGGAGCTCCGGGCGCATGCATATGTGCCCTGGGATGGCGGAGAGTTGTCGGAGATCTGCATGAGACTCTTTAGCTGCCTTTGGACCGGAGTAAGGAGGGATATCCTCCTGGAAAGCAGAGAAACTCCTCTTTATGACTGCAAAAGGGGAGAAACTTGAAGAAAAGAAGTAGCAAAGGGTTAGCTGCGGGATTAGCCTCCCAAATCCTCCTTTTATAGAGCTTAGGTAAATGCAAACCCAGTCTAATCCCGATTCTAGGTCTTAGGATAAGATTAGGAGAGGTTTAGGAGTCCTAGTGGTAGTCTAGAAGTCTTAGGATAAGGATAAACTCCAGTTTCCTACGTTTTCTGGGCTCGGGTCGAGTCACGACAGCGCGATTTGACGTAACCAGGTCGCGATATGGCGGGGCGTCACGACAATGTCGCGGTCACCCAGGTCGACGCCTCTCTATCTGTTGTGTTATTCTCATATCCGTGCTTTGTTTACTTACTTTGTTTGATTGTCTTTGTTTATATTGTTGTTTCGTACTTATTTTGTCTGTTTATTATCAAAAAAATCAAAAAAAAGAGCAACGAAACAACAAGAAAAAAAAATCAGAAAACCAAAAGAAAAATGGCGAGTTCTGCGCTCCACAGGTAAGTCAGGTAAGTATTTCTATCCTTACCCCTGCATTACTATATGGTATTCTACTTATTATATCGCTTCAAGGACCGGCTGGTTCTCAATGTGCTCTGCGATTTGAGTTCCCCTTTACTAAAAACAGTGATAATCTAAGTGCACATTGTTAATCGTTGGATAGGCCGTTGAGTTGTTTAAGTTTGAGAATGATGGATTCAGGCCCGCACTGCGGTTGTGGGTAGTCTCTTGACCCATTTCTTATTCGGCTTAACAATATTATCCTTGATATATTTTCTAATTTCTTCTTTTCTTTGCATTCGTTTTGATGATTTCTTTATTTAGCCCAGCATGCATCATGTAGGACTTTGAGCTTTCCTGACTCATTCCTGACTATTGATGAGCCCTTGCTGAGTGCCCAATCATCCTTCAAATTCCAAACAAGAAATCCAATTCCACTCTGAATCGGAAGGTTTGCCTCCGAGTGAGTTGTTCCCGTCAGTTTGACAAGAATTTCCCTGTCTGAATTCTCTATCCAATTTTTCGTCCTATTCCTTTGATCCGTTTTGGTTGCGAACCGCTCCCAGGACAGAGTCATGAGTTACCTGCCTGGCACGCACATGTCCCTCCAAAATGAAACCTGCAAGCCAATCGGCTAGGGTACCTCTCAATCGAGGGGTTGATCGTCCTCTTCTTTTCTCCTTCTCGTCCAAACTTGTGCTTTTCTTTGCATTCTGCTCGAGCAGCTAACTCGAAGCTTTCACGAAAATTCCAATTGCTTGTTAGTCAGATCGGGTGTCTCTTTACCTTGGCTCCCACTTTTCAGTCCACTCCGCATCACTTTTGCTCCGTCGTCACTTCGTGACACCTCCACTCCACTTCCGCTTCGTTTCCTTGCAAAGTGGAAGCCAAGGAGGGGCAATCTGTAGACACCCGGTTCTAGCTAATAGGTTGAACCATATTTCTTGTCACCTTAGTGGGCCCCTAATTGGTCACTCACCTTGAGCCCATCATCAGCCTTGATTTGAGCCCATTAACAATTTAAATTGCCTTGAAATCCCGCCCATATCACTTTGAGAGAGTCCTTGGCCATCAATAACTCTTATCCTTTCATGTGGTTGGCTGATAATTCTCATAAATTTTGATTTTATAGTCGCGACGCATCGTAGCGCCGCGTCTCGGTGTCGCGTCGATGCAAGCCGCCGCGACAGCCCATGCATTATCCATGCACGTGGGCATACTGTCGCGTCGCCCCCCCCCCCCCCCCCCCCCCCGTCGCGTCTCCATGTCGCGGCCCTACGATACACCGTGACAACAGCTGCGCATTCAGGCCTCCGCAACCACCTCCTATTTATCCTCCTACGGATATATCTTTATCTCTAGGGAATATCTCAACCCCTTGGGCGAGATTTGGGCCCTAGGGACACTCCTTGAGGACCCCAAGGACTCTCCCATGCGATTTTGGGTGGTCTTTATCTCTCATTTTTATCATTTTAATTATTATGGGATATTCTCTCTTCAAAGCTCTATAAAAGCAAGGCCCTTCCTCAAGGACGAGGAGAGCCTCATTTTTCACCCCGAAGGGCTACCGAAATCTACTCTGATCTAGACTTAGCCACGCAGCTCTCCCCTTCCCTCTCCTTCCCTCACATTCCACTCCATAAAAGCTTGCTATTTCATCATCCATTGAAGCGTGAAGCGTGAGGACGGCGACTCCAACCCTTTCCAGAAGCCATCGCACATCATTTGGGACTACATCCACGCCAGGGAGTCGCCCTCATGGGGCTCATTCCTCTCCCCTCCCATTTTCCTCTATTTCTTCATGCATTTTATGTTATTTCTAGATAGGTTGCATTCTTTCCCATTCCCACGTTTTTCACATACCCAAGGGGTTTTAAAAACCACCCCCAGGTTCGTTCCCACCATGCTCTTCCCCTCCTTTCCATTTTTGAATGGATACTACTCTTAACTCATTCTAATAGGGCTTTTGTTGTTTCTTCTTTATTTTGGCAGGCACCCAAACTATCTTCCACAAGGAGCTCTCATCCTCTGGCTGGCTGGAGGACGAGAAGAAGATCCCATCCATCATCTCCCGCAAAGAAGAGAACGCGATGGAGGTGGACGATGCGACAAAAGACGCGTCCATCATGGCGGACGCGTTATCAGGCTATTCGCGTCAGTCATAACGACCAGTAGTATCATGTTAGGGAAAATTGAACTATGTGCATGAGTGTGAAAATGGAAATGGTGTGTTAATTGTGTAAAATTGTGTGTGTGTTAACTCGGAAAATGTGTAAATTGTGCCGTGTGTGACACTGCTTCCATAGAGGGCTGTGGAACTGTACCGTGGAAAAGTCCCCACGGGAAGGTTCAATGTGTTAAAATCCTAAGAGCATTAGGATGAAATCCTGGAGGTGGACAAGTACCACTGGTTAAGGTGGAGATTACTTCTCCCGGTCTGGGCAGTACCAAGAGCCGTCACTGTGTTGCCTAGGTGACGTCTATGTGTTATGTGTTATGTGAATGTGTCCTTCTAGTGGTGGTTTGGACTATGTGTCACGGCATCTAAATGTGAACAATGTGAATGTGTATATGTGAAATTATGTAGTGTGAACATGTGAATGTGTAATGTGTAAGTGAACATGTGAACGTGTAAATGTGTAAACATGTGAAACCAATGTGTTAGAATGTGAAATTGTTATTTATGATATGATAATGTTAGATTCATGTCAAAACAGCAAACTTAATGTGTTTATAATGGTGATTTACATGTGAAAAAGTATGTAGAATCCATGTTAGGAGTATTTCTATCTTATGTGTGAAAATCCCATGCTTAATTTGCTATCATATTGTAGCTTAAATGTAAATGTATCTCTCATGTGGATAGATAAGTAGAAAGCATGCGGTAGGTATTTTATTTTGGAATGACATAAACCATGTATCTTGTGTTGCGAAATTGGTAGAAATATCATGATAGATTGTTTTCTTAACATTGTTTAACCATGCTACCTGTTTTGAGTTGATGCAATTGAATGTAAGGCTTGCATGTGATGTATGCATGAATAATGTGTATGGAATTACTTGCTGAGTCTTTTAGACTCACTCTTGCTTCGGCGTACAGGTTTAGCAGGTGACCCTACTTCCTTGGAGGAGACCGTTGAGAGTGACTCCGAGCGAGGAGAGTAGAGTGTTGTGGAGTCACCATCATTGTACTTTCACTTTCATAGTATGTAATTAAGACTTATGAAATTGAAGCTTATGTAATTTGTGGACGAACAATGTAATTTGAATTTTGTATTTCATTATGTGGACTTAGTTCCTTAAATTGCTATATGGATCATGTATGTTTAATGTGGATGATGAAATGAAAGACAGTAGTTCTTTTACTTCCGCTACTCTGTATTCATATTTGTGTACATCTCAATCATGTGTGTTAGTGCTTGGGTAAATGTCCCACTGTGACGAGACTCACTATACCGACGTGGATTGGTATAATCGTACCGGTATAAGGAGGGTCGCCACAGAGATTGGTATCAGAGCAGGGATTGAGATTGTACATAAATATATATAAGTCATCATCTTCTATGCTAAGTCCTTATAGAATTGTCCACATGTGTAGAAATGATTAATAATCAATGAAAGATAGATAAGAAAGTGGTTAGGGACTAAATAACGTAGTCTCTAATAGTGGCTAAATTACTGCAGCATATGGCTTCACGCGGTAGACGTGGTGGTGTTCCTACTCGTGAGGGTGAGCCGAGGCGTGAGGAGCAGACTGAGCAGCAGGCCCCGGCACCTCAGGGTCATGTACTTCCCCCACCGCCACCTGTGGATTATGGAGTGTTCATGCAGGGTCTAGTGCAGGCCATGCAGACGCAGGCCCACACCCAGGCTGCACTCCAGGCTCAGATGGAGGCTCAGGTTGGAATAATAAAATAAAGAATAGTCTGTTTTATTTAATTGCATGATGTTGTGTTGAATATGAATTGCTGTTGTTTGTCGTAGCAGGCCCAGGTTCCAGTTCCTCAAGCTCAGGACCATGGTGGACCCTCCATTATGGAAAGATTCAAGATGATGTTGCCACCCTCTTTTAAGGGGGAGAGCGACCCATTACTAGCCGAGAGCTGGATGAGGGAGATCGAGAAGATCTTCTGGGATGTTAGGTGTGCGGACGAGGGCAAGGTTACTTTAGCCACCTATATGCTACAGGTATGTGTTAGCTTTATATGCTTGCTTATCCTGTTAAATTAGAGCTGTTAGTTGGTGCTTATGAAGGTTGTGTTGTAGGAGAGAGCCGATGTGTGGTGGGCTTCCTTAGTGCGTACCCGATTCGAGGACAGTGCTATTGACGTTGCTTGGGACAAGTTCGTGAGGCTCTTTCGGGCCAAGTTCGTCCCCGAGCATATCCAGGACAGGATGGAGCAGGAGTTCCTTTCCTTGACTCAGGGCTCCAAGACTGTACTCGAATACGAGGCCAGATTTGCTGAGTTATCTAAGTATGCACCTCACATAGTAACTGATGAGCGCAGGAAGGCAAAGAAGTTTGTGATGGGCCTTAAGCCATCACTGAGGACGAGGCTAGTGGTGTTTGATCATCGTACCTTGGACGAGGCCCTTAGCGCTTCTTGTAGGCAGGAGGGTGAAATGGAGCAGTAACTCGAGGAGAAGAAAGCTTTGCAGAAGAGACCTGCGGCCCCTTTCCAGCAGCAGGATAAGAAGAAGGCAGCGTACCAGACACCACAGCGTCCAGTGGCAGCCAGCAGTACTCAGGTACCTTCTCAACGTTCCCCTGGTGTGAAGAAGGAGTGTCCCCATTGCGGGAAGACACACGGTGGTACGGAGTGTTGGATGGTAGCGGGGAAATGCTTGAAGTGCGGGAGCAGTGACCACAAGATCAAGGATTGTCTGAGACTTCAGAAAGGAGTCCAGCGCGGAGCGCCAACCCCAGCAGTGGTAGCAGCAGCAGCGCCAGCTACAGGAAGGCCTCGAGCCCAAGCTCGAGTGTTTGCCCTAGCACGAGAGGACGCCGAGCAGGCAGAGCATGTCACCGAACGTACGGTTTTACTTCTAGGTGTGCACGCTCGGGTTTTGTTTGATACAGGTGCCACTCACTCGTTCATCTCCGAGCATTTCGCTAGGCAGTTAGCTCTAGAGTCAGGCGTAGAGTCTGAGGATTTAGAAGTCCCGTTGTCTGTACACACACCTGTGGGTACGGTATCGACTGGGAAGTGTATTCTGTCGTTACCTGTGTGTATTGAGGATAGGGTTTTAGATGGGTGTTTCTTCTTGCTAAGGATGAAGGACTATGATGCTATTCTTGGTCTGGATTGGCTAGAGGAGCACTATGCATTAGTAGATTGTCGTCGGAAGAGGATTGTTTTCTGCATTCCTGGTGAGGACGAGTTCTCTCATCCCTTGCCAAGAAACTTGGCGGGAAAGTTGGTCATCTCTACCATGAAGGCAATGTGCATGGTAAACAAGGGTTGTGACGCTTTTCTTGCCAGCGTAGTGTTAGTACCCGAGGCTGGTGAGTCACCTACTCTTGCAGAGATCGAGGTAGTGCAGGATTTTCCAGACGTCTTTCCCGATAATTTGTCTGGATTGCCACCGAATAGAGAGATAGAGTTCACCATAGAGTTGCTTCCGGGCACCTCTCCTATCTCGAAGGCTCCATATAGGATGGCACCTGCAGAGTTAGCCAAGTTAAGGAAGCAGTTGCAGGAATTGCTAGTTAAGGGATTTATTCGCCCTAGTGTTTCCCCTTGGGGCGCACCTGTCTTGTTCGTAAAGAAGAAGGATAGATCACTTAGGTTATGCATCGATTATAGGAAGCTAAACCAAGTGACAGTGAAGAATAGGTATCCCTTACCTCGTATTGATAATTTGTTTGACCAGCTGCAAAATGCATCAGTCTTTTCTAAGATCGATTTGCGATCTGGTTATCATCAGTTGAGGATTAGGAGTGAGGATGTGTCCAAGACGGCATTTAGAACCCGTTATGGATATTATGAGTTTTTTGTCCTTCCTTTCGGATTGACCAACGCCCCTACAGCGTTCATGGATCTCATAAACAGGGTATTTAGGCCGTACTTAGATAGCTTTGTTGTGGTATTTATCGATGATGTGTTGATCTACTCTCCGAATGAGGCCACACACCGTCAGCATTTGAGGGTAGTGTTAGAGGTTCTCCGTGAGCACAAGCTGTATACAAAATTCAGCAAGTGCGATTTTTGGTTGCGCGAGGTTCATTTTCTTGGGCATGTTATCTCCAGTGCTGGTGTAGCAATTGATCCAGCAAAGGTCCAGGCAGTTATGGATTGGGAGACCCCCAAGATCCCTTCAGAGATTCGTAGTTTTCTGGGTTTGGCTGGTTACTATCGGCGATTCATTGAGGGATTTTCATCCATCGCCGCCCCATTGACTCATCTTACCAGAAAAGGGGTGAAGTTTGTGTGGTCCGAGACATGTGAGAGTAGCTTTCAATTATTGAAGGCTAAACTTACTTCCACTCCGGTATTGGTATTACCTAGTGGTGCTGAAGGTTTTGCCATTTATACGGATGCATCTCGGATTGGCTTAGGCTGTGTGCTAATGCAGCAAGGAAGGGTAGTGGCGTATGCTTCTCGCCAATTGAAGGAGCATGAGCGTAACTATCCAACTCATGATTTGGAGCTTGGGGCAGTGGTTCATGCACTAAAGATCTGGAGGCACTATCTTTATAGTGTCAGATTTGAGGTGTTCACTGACCATAAGAGCTTGAAGTATCTCTTCTCCCATAAGGAACTAAACCTACGGCAGAGGAGATGGATTGAGTTCCTCAAGGACTACGACTTCGATCTTCAATATCATCCAGGAAAGGCGAATGTCGTAGCGGATGCTCTTAGCAGAAGGAGGTCTTCGCTCCAGCAGGGTTGGAAGATGTTGGAGGATGCGGCGTGTGTGATGACTGAGTTGGAGCCCTTATGTCAGGCTTTTGTGGCTCAGTTGTCCCTTAGGTCTTCGGTGTTGGATGAGGTGATCGAGCAACAGAAAGCCGACCCTAGACTCTAGTGGGCAAGGCAGGCATTGCTTGTGATGAGGATGGTGTGATTAGATTCCACCATCGAGTATGTGTTCCTGACATTGTAGATGTCCATGAGCATGTATTAGCAGAAGCTCATAGGTCGAGATTCTCTATTCATCCGGGTAACACCAAGATGTACCAGAATTTGAAGAGGTCTTTTTGGTGGTTTGGCATGAAGAGAGATGTAGCAGATTATGTATCTAGGTGTTTAGTGTGCCATCAAGTGAAAGCCGAGCGGCAGCGACCATCTGGTCTTATGCAGAAGATGGAAATCCTAGTATGGAAGTGGGAAGCTGTCACTATGGATTTTGTTTCGGGTTTGCCTCGATCCAAACGGGGTAATGACTCGATTTGGGTAGTCGTAGATAGATTCTCGAAGACTGCGCATTTCTTACCTATGAAGAAGAAGCAGCCAGTAGAGAGCTTGGCTAGATTGTATGTCAGTAGCATTATTAGATTGCATGGTGTGCCGAAGTCGATCATTTCGGATCGAGATCCGAGATTTACGTCGAGGTTGTGGAAGGGTCTTTAGGATGCTTTAGGTTCGGAGCTGAAGCTCAGTTCGGCGTTTCATCCCCAGACAGATGGACAGTCTGAGAGGACTATCCAGACGCTCGAGGATATGTTGAGGGCGTGTGTGCTGGATTGGAAGGATGATTGGAGCGCCATTTACCTCTAGTGGAGTTCGTATATAACAACAGTTTTCATGCAAGCATTGGTATGGCTCCATTTGAGGCGTTGTATGGAAGGCCTTGCAGATCTCCTTTATGTTGGGAGGAGACCGGCGATAGGCAGTTGATCGGTCCGGAGTTAGTTCAGGAGACTTCGGATAAGATTCAGCTTATCAGGAAGAGGCTTGTTGCGGCACAGGATAGGTAGAAGAGCTATGCTGACAATAGGAGGAAGGATTTGGAGTTCGAGGTGGGTGAGCATGTCTTTTTGAAGATTTCACCTATTCGAGGTGTCGTCAGGTTTGGCAGGCATAGCAAATTAAGTCCCAGATTCATTGGCCTGTATGAGATTATCAGGCGTTTAGGTAGAGTGGCTTACGAGCTAGCTTTGCCTCCGGCTTTAGCTGGCGTTCATCCCGTTTTCCACGTATCTATGCTCAGGAAGTATGTTCGAGATCCGTCTCATGTTATTACTCACGAGCCGTGGAGATCCAGCCAGATCTGTCATATGTGGAGCAGCCAGTAGCTATTCTTGACCGGAAGATCCAGCATCTCCGGAACAAGAGTATTACGTCGGTGAAGGTTCTATGGCGGAACTTCTCGTGGGAGGAGGCTACTTGAGAGCTTGAGGATGCGATGAGGGAGAAGTATCCTCATTTGTTCGAGTAGTGTTGTTTAAACTTTGAGGACGAAGTTTCCTTAAGAGGGAGAGGGTGTAAGGCCCTCGAAATTTTTGTCATTTTTTTTGTTTTGCCACGTATTGAGTCACGCTTGTGTGTAACTTCATGTATGCATATGTAGATATCTACGTACATATTAGCTAGGTGTACTTATGTATGCATGTGTATGTTAGTTGTAAATATTGTTCGGTTGCATGGTGTAGTAGTGTGTATATTATGCTACTTATATTGCATGCATATACATAGTATACATATGGTTTTCTGCATGGGTTTTAAGTTTTGGCCGAAGAGCAAATTGGCGGCAACATCAATGGACGTTTATGATGAGTAAACGTCCATGTCGATGGACGCCAACACTAAAGTAGACGGCCATGTATGTGGATGTTTACTTCTCTGAATTTCTGTGCGCAACAGATCTAGAAATCCCGGATTGGTCTTGCTCACCGATTGGGGAGACGTCTCCAACGGCTCTCCCATCAGCAGTGCGTGAAACCCCAAGACCCTAGCTTATAAAACACCACTCCTTGTGACCTGAAAGAGCTCTCTTGGCTCTTTACAAAAGGGAAACCCTAGCTGTGAGAGAACAAGAGAAAACCTGATCTTTGGGGGCTTTGATCCGGCGATCAGAGGCTCCTTCCAGTGATCTACTGCGTCAAGGAGGAAGTCTGGACATAGAGGAAGGCTTCCCCGACCCCGGCCTGCAGTGGAGATCAACCTAGAACCCGGAGGAAGGAGATTATGGAGGCTTCTTGGCACTGCCCAAGGAGAGCTTCCTCAGCCATTTAGATCCCCTTGGAGATTTTTATTAAGGCAAGTAACCTATCCCCATTGTCCATGTGTATGTCTAGTAGGTCTTAGGTATTTTCTGAGATTTATTTCGTGTCTTGGAACCCCTACATTCACCCATCTTTGGAGTTCGGTCTGTGTTTCTGCACAGACAGGAACTTAACGGCAAGATCTCTTGTCGTTAAGCTCTTCATTTGGTGGCAGACGATGTTGTCGTTAACCTCTGTGAACGGTCAGCCTTTGCCGTTTAGTTCTTCAGGATAGAACAGTGAACTGTTCTTCCTTATATATGATTATTTTCCGGATTTCTTCGCATGAGGATATTTTGTAAATGTTATATGCTATGTAATATAGATAATGGAATGCATTGTGAGATTTCTGTGAATTTCTGTAATTAGTATAAATTGTTAGGTTTATGTGAAATGCATGTTAGATAAAGATCTTGGATATGGTAGCTTACTGTTCACGTGATCCATGTGTAATATTGATGGCCATAAAATTTCTAGATGATGTGTATGAAGGTCAGTCCATGTTCCGAAAGTTTGGGAATTTTCCCATAACCATGCAATTTGTTCTAAAATTTTGTATTGGAAATAGGGAGCATGTGTAGGTTATTCTAAAATTCTCAGTAAATTGTATGATGTATAATAAATTCGGGGAAAATTTTCTGTGATGCTATGCATGTTAGATGCAGGTTAGTGAATGGTTAAATTCGACCCTAATGTTGTGATTCCATGATAAACTGATTTATTAATGGCATGTGAATGAGTATTTCATTTTCCGTAAATTCAATACAGCTCAGAAAAATGTGAGAATTTTCATGTGTGATTTGAAACCTGCAAACAACATGTGGTTAAATTTTCGTATGAATTGGGCAACAGTAGATGATATTGTGACATTTTCATGTAAAAGTGAGTTATTAAAGTATGCTTGTTGTGATTATGATTGTTAATGAATTTCCAACATGATTAGTACAGATTCCTAAGTGTTAAATTTTGTTAACAGTAGTATCATGTTAGGGAAAATTGAACTATGTGCATGAGTGTGAAAATGGAAATGGTGTGTTAATTGTGTAAAATTGTGCGTGTGTTAAATCGGAAAATGTGTAAATTGTGCCGTGTGTGACACTGCTTCCATAGAGGGCTGTGGAACTGTACCGTGGAAAAGTCCCCACGGGAAGGTTCAATGTATTAAAATCCTAAGGGCATTAGGATGAAATCCTGGAGGTGGACAAGTACCACTGGTTAGGTGGAGATTACTTCTCCCGGTCTGCGCAGTACCAAGAGCCGTCACTGTGTTGCCTAGGTGACGTCTATGTGTTATGTGTTATGTGTTATGTGAATATGTCCTTCTAGTGGTGGTTTGGACTATGTGTCACGGCATCTAAATGTGAACAATGTGAATGTGTATATGTGAAATTATGTAGTGTGAACATGTGAATGTGTAATGTGTAATGTGTAATGTGTAATGTGTAATGTGTAAGTGAACATGTGAACGTGTAAATGTGTAAACATGTGAAACCAATGTGTTAGAATGTGAAATTGTTATTTATGATATGATAATGTTAGATTCATGTCAAAACAGCAAACTTAATGTGTTTATAATGGGGATTTACATGTGAAAAAAGTATGTAGAATCCATGTTAGGAGCATTTCCTTCTTATATGTGAAAATCCCATGCTTAATTTGCTATCATATTGTAGCTTAAATGTAAATGTATCTCTCATGTGGATAGATAAGTAGAAAGCATGCGGTAGGTATTTTATTTTGGAATGACATAAACCATGTATCTTGTGTTGCGAAATTGGTAGAAATATCATGATAGATTGTTTTCTTAACATTGTTTAACCATGCTACCTATTTTGAGTTGATGCAATTGAATGTAAGGCTTGCATGTGATGTATGCATGAATAATGTGTATGGAATTACTTGCTGAGTCTTTTAGACTCGCTCTTGCTTCGGCGTACAGGTTTAGCAGGTGACCCTACTTCCTTGGAGGAGACCGTTGAGAGTGACTCCGAGCGAGGAGAGTAGAGTGTTGTGGAGTCACCATCATTGTACTTTCACTTTCATAGTATGTAATTGAGACTTATGAAATTGAAGCTTATGTAATTTGTGGACGAACAATGTAATTTGAATTTTGTATTTCATTATGTGGACTTAGTTCCTTAAATTGCTATATGGATCATGTATGTTTAATGTGGATGATGAAATGAAAGACAGTAGTTCTTTTACTTCCGCTACTCTGTATTCATATTTGTGTACACCTCAATCATGTGTGTTAGTGCTTGGGTAAATATCCCACTGTGACGAGACTCACTATACCGACATGGATTGGTATAATCGTACCGGTATAAGGAGGGTCGCCGTATTTTTAGTGCCTCACTTTAGGGAGCTTAGGCTAGAATCTCTAAAGGTGCCAGGCATGGGCCTACAATTGTGTGCAATCTGCAGGTGTGGTGTTGGTTGGTCTCCACTGTTCTTTGGCTTTACTGTGTGGTTGTGGAGTGGCAGTTGGACCTTTCATTCGTGACTGTGAGACTGAGAGGCAGTTCTTATGTTGTGGTTTTCGGGTTGGATACTGGCGTCATGAACCAGTAGTCTGATCCCGTGCGGTGGCATTGTTCCCTCCGACTCGTGCTTTGCCAGTGGTTGTGGCTTGTGAGTGGTGACCCACCGGTTGTGGTTTGACTCGTTGTGGTGTGCCTTGTAGGAGACACAATTGTGTTTCGGTTTTGTGTGTGGTGGTGGTTTGTCATGGTACCTTGTGGCTTTAGGTACCTGTACCCTGTGTGGGTTGTTGGCTGTTGTGGAACGCAATGTGTTAGCCTTATCAAGTGTTGAGGTGAATCGGTTTCTATGGAAGTCACATTATGTGACCTTCCATTTGTGATGTTGTACCCTTGTGTGGGTAGTTCTCCGATGTGTTTGCTATCGTGAGTATTGTGATGGACTAACCCTTGTGGTTAGCCCTGTTACCTTTCGTTGGTTGTTGGCCTGTGTAGCTTTGCATCACTCATTCGTTTTGTGGCAGACTGGCTCTTTGTTGTCAATCTTGCTACCATCGGTCAGTGGTTGGTCTATATGGCATGTGACGTGGTTCTTTCAGGTGTCATGGTGGACTGGAGTGTCTACACTAGTCCTGTTGCTTCTTTTATTTCCTATAAACCGTGACAATTAGTGCATTCATATTTAATGCAGTTCCGTTATATTTATTGTTAGTACGTTTTACTTCTGTAGTGCATCAGTTAGTGCTGCCAGTGAGACCCTTAGGGGTTGAGGACTTGGTTCCTTTTTTCAGTTGTTGGTTGTGGTTATTTTTGGGAGGTTCCTGCTGAGCCTATGACTTGTTGAGGCTCACTCCCCTATAGTTATTTTCAGGGCTTACCGTATGTTTGGCTTGCATGTGTTGTGTGTGGAATGAATTATCTAGAGGGGGGTGAATAGAAAATTGACCAATTTTAAATAAATTCTCGAGATTAGGATCAGATCTGATGAAGCGATTTAAACATTGAACATCAAACCACACAAGTGCAAGCGATATTTTTAAGGTGGTTCAGCTCTAGTGTGGAGACCTACGTCCACCCCTCACTAAACCAAGTGAGGCTTCACTGACAACTCAAATGTGTGAGACACTCACACAACCGCTGATTCACAGCTTCTTACAAACCGTTGATTCACAGCTTCAAGATTGTTCCCAATCTCACAATCCTTACACACACATTGTAGGATCAAACTGTCTACTCCAATTTGAGCAGACAACCAAACAAATTGGTATAGAGAAGAAATTGATAAAATCAAACTAGGGGGAGGTCTAAAGAAGTGTAGAAATAAGCAAACACTCTGTGCTGGAGTTGAATCTGGTTAGATGACTTCTTGAACTCCCAATTGCATATTTTTCATGCTTGAGCTCATTGAATTCCTCTTCTAGTCACAGTACAAGGATCAATTGTCTCTGAATTGGAGATGAAATCCAATGCCCTGCTTCAATTGATCAACAGCAGGTCTTCATGTGGAAGAAGATATGATTCAGCATACTCTTCTCATGATCGGTTGACTGCTCCGAAGTCTGATGCTCTGTCTGAACTCAAGCTCTCTTGCTCTCTCTATAATTTTTTGCTCTCAGATCACTGCACTTTTTCTTCCTTGGTACAATCTGTTCTGCAGAGGATGACGCACTATTTTTGATCTGATACACAGAATCTTTTTAGTGGGCCCCTCATCAGAATCCCAAAAACTTGGGAGATGCTTTTGCCGCCAAAAGAAGTATCTTCCAGAACCATGTGAGGTGTACCCAAAGTCCCAACCATTGGGCCTCGGGTCACGTGCCCAGAACTTATGCGTTGGTAGATACTTTTCATCTCTGTAGAACAAGTGTCATAGAGTCGACGCATCCTGATTATAGTGTCGACCTATATCCATAGGACTTGACTTGGATTAGTGAAAAATCTTCAGTAGAGTCGACTCCATGCCCTCTTGAGTCGACCTTATCCAAGTCACAGTGATTTTGACTGTCTATCTGTGATGTAGAGTTGACCTTACAGCAATGTAGTGTCAACCTCATCTGATGGTAGAGTCGACCTAGCCTTCCTCTGGAGTCGACCTGGTAGACTGGTAGAGTCGACATCATCCTCATATGGATTCGACCTCAAGCAAAACTTCTCTTCAAATGCTCATAGGGAATTTGATTAGTGTCGACCTGATGCTCATCTAGAGTCGACCTTATCTGATTCTTCTCCTTCAGCGCTAGCCAGAAAAACAACTAGAGTCGACCTGTTCTTAGAGTAGTGTCAACCTCATGTGATACTCTGAATATCTGCGCTTCTGAAAACTCATTAAGTGTCAACCTAACCTTAGAGTAGAGTCGACCTTATGTACATCACTGAACACCAGTAACTTTTCCATTAATACAAATGTGTTGACTTATGATGTAACCAGAGTCAACACATGAAAGATGGCTTTGACTTTGTGAAAATTCCTGAGATACAAATAACTTGTGTTAGACATTTATGACATTTTGCTTGATTTATGACATCATCAAAATCAGGGACACAACAATCTCCCCCTTTTTGATGATGGCAACATTTAATCATAGAAGTTTTGACTGTTAGATGAATTTTATGTATAAACATGTTACCATGTAAAACATCAGTCCACACAAGCCATCTACACAAGTTTACACAGGAGCATGTCACACAAATACTTTGATGATTTCATTACTGATAAGAGTGTATTACAAGGAACAAAATATCAAAGTACATCAAACATCAGACATTCAAATCAAAGTCAAACATCTATGATATCTCTCTCCCCCTTTGACATAATCAAAACATGATAATCACTGAGGAGAAGGAGGTGGTGGTGGTAACTGCTGGAGGAGTCTACTCTCAATCCTTGCCAGTCTGTTTTCCAAATCATCATAATTGTCCTGAAGATAATACTGAACAGCATTGAACCTTGTGTTTAGAAAATCGTGCAGTTTTGCAAACTGAGCTTCAATGACAATTGGAACATGATCAACCCCATGAGGCATCGGTGGGGCAGCTGCAGAGGAAGTTGCATGATTGCTCTCAGCTGTGTCAGTCTCATCATGAAGCTTCCACACTTTGTTAAACTCATGTCTCATGAGTTTGAGATTATGAGACATCTCTGTGTGATAATCTCTCATAATATTCATCCTGCCTGAAATTTGATTAACTGAATTGACCAGATCTGGAATATCATTTAGCTTTTCGGATCTTTTTTGCAAAGCTTCTTCAACTGATTGTAATTTATCAAAGATTTCAGATTGAGTGTAAACGGCAGTGTTGAAAACCTTTGCAATTTTCTCTATGAGTCTGTTAGATCTAACAGCTGCAAACCTAGTAGACTGCTCATGTCTGTCGATATTGTCACTAAGCTTTCTCTCAATATCCTCCAATCTACTCTCAAACTGCAAAGACTATTATTCAATTTTGGTATTCAGCAGACTAACAGAGTCATTTAGAGCAGCAAACTGATCTTGTAAGAATTGTAGGAGTTGCGGTTGGCCGGGAACTGCAATAGATGAAGTGGAAGGATGGACCTGCTCAGTAACAAAGGTCTCATGAGTGGTGTGATGAGCAGGTGAGAAATGTGGAGGATCCACACTTGGATCATCAAATCTAGGTATAGGAGAGCAAGGTCTGTCATGAGAAGGTGAAGGGACAGGGAGATCTTCATCCATTTGAACACCTTGAAATTCATCATCAGCTCTCTGCTCATCTTGGACATGTTGTGGCTGATCCACAGCAATATCCTCATTTACATTTTCTTGAGGTGCAACCAATTTTCTCATCAACTGAGGTTCCAAATTTAACTTCATAAACTTGACAATATAAGCCAGATCGTAGATGTGGTACTTTGGAATCTTCATAACCTTGGTATTGTCTAATGGAACATTTGCCTTCTGTAAGATAGTGGACAGATGGGCAGCATAAGGCAAACTCTTTCTAAGTTTTGGTCTAGTTGCTTCATGAAGCAGTTGACAAAAGATATTAGACAAGTTAACCTTCTCTCTTATGATTAGACAGTACATCAAGAACTGTTGCAAGCTGGTAATTCTATGTCTTCCTCCTCCTCGAGGAGTCAGAATGGTAGTGCACAGATGATGTAACATCCTATTCATAGGAGGAAATCTATTGGCATTCAAGGTTGACACTCTAGTATGGAAAATGTTCCCTTTATCATGTGGCAAACCAGTCATCAGAGTGTAGGCCTCATGAACACAAAAAGTGTACTCTTGAGGGTTATGGCCTACATTAGGAATTTCCAGAAAATGATTCACAATATCATTAGTGAGCACAATTGGTACCCCTCTGACCCTAGACTCTAGGGTATCTTCTTTGCTAACCAAATTTCTGAAGAATTCTTGGACAAGAATAAGATAAAAAATCCTATGTGCACTGATAAAATTAGTCCACCCTTGAAATTCTATTATCTCTAACAGTTCTGGAAAAACAGTGTTCATACCTTCATCATGAACATCAATTGTTCTGAGATGTAAAATCTGCTTGTTTTTAGTAGTCAAATGAACTGTCTCTTGTGCCTGTGAAGCTTCATATTCTGACACATTGTCCCCAGAATTAGATTCAGATGGATGATCAAAATTCTTTCCTTTCGAATCAGCGCTTGCTACTTTTTTAGGTTCTATTTCATCTTCATCTAGAGCATCTTGAGATTGTTCCTCTTCGAACTCATTAGACTCTTCCTGAATGCTGACACTAGGGTTTTTCAACTGAGAACCTTTATATTCTGTAGATCTATATTCACTGGAAGAATGACCCGAACCCTGGTCATTAGGGTTTTGTTCAGGTGAGTCTTCGGGATGCTCATCCAGTGAAGCTTGCACACTATCGTCTTCTCCTTCAGAGCTACTCAGGTCCACAAACTCTATTTTCTTCTTTCCCTTGGAGAATGTTTCTTCCTTGCCCGAATGAGGGTGAGAGAATCGTCAGCTTGAGAAAGACGGAATAGCGGGCTTCTTCTCCAGATGTTCTTTACCTGTACCTTGATCATTCCTAGCCTTTGTGCGCCGTTCAGACGAAGCAGGTATTGATTCCTTGTGCTTTCCTCCCCTATGGGCTTGCGACTTTGGAGCCATGACAGAATCGAGGAGTCAAAGAGTGAAGATTGCAGATGCAGAAAGGGGATTTTGAAGATTGATGAAGAGAATGGAGACAGTTGGATTCAAACGATGCCAAATGGGCTTTAGAGTAGAGTTTATGAAGGGTCGCAATGCTTCAAGTGTCGACCTGCCCTAGGCAATGCAGAAATCCTGTGGAATAATGAAAGATATCATGTCTTGAAGACAGAGATGAATGAGTAGAGTCGACTCTATCAAGAGAAGTGTCGACTCTATGAAGCAGAATTCACTAAGTTGTTTGGATAACATGTAAGAAAGGAGCAAAACACCATGATTAATTGTATTTTTGGGTAATCTTGAGTTAAAAAATTTATGCTCTTTCCTCACCTTATTCTCATTTAAGTGAAATTTATGGTTTGAAATTTATAAAGTCTAGTTTATTCATTAAAAACACTGAAAGACTCAGAAGAGAAAATAACAGAAGAAAAAAGAATCTTTCAGGTGAAATTTGTAGTCTTATAAATTCATACTCAATACAAGTAAATGGTAACCCTGGTTTTAAAAAAAAACAAATCAAGGTGTATTGAGTCAAAAATCTATCTTGATGGTTTTCAGACTTTCAAAGAACTGTTTGATTGACAATTTACATTTTTCATAACAAGATGAACAATCAAATTTACCCTTTCTTTTTTATGCAAGAGCCCATGTTTTTCCCACACCAGAGCTCCTGATTACTCAAGTAAGATAATCATCTTGTCTCAAGGGTTGTGTGCAACTTTTCATGTGAGGATACATGTTGGTTAGACACAAGAATCCCCAGTTACTCAGTAAGCACAGCCAATATTTTAAACAACCCTGAATAGAATTAACTAGCTCATCATAACACACAATTTATTCAACTGAAATTTATCAGTAATTGTAGTTTCTTATAGCTTAATCAATGTTCTGTCAAAAAAAAAATTTATCTATGAAGGTTCTTGAACATATTTTCTGTTTCAAGATGACTTTTAAAACAATACAACTCAGATGATTTTTAATGTCTAACCAGAGTGACCAGAAAACCTAGAGAATTTCAGAAATAGATAAAATGCAATTTTCACTTGATAAATTATTTTCAACAGCTGTTATTTAATCTTTTTGTTGTTTTCAGTGAATTTCAAAATTAAACTTAGGAGTAACAGGAAATGAAAGAGTATGAAAGAGAAAGAGCTGGCAAAAGTTCAGAATCAAGGAAGATAGTGTCGACTCTCTTGCCCATAGAGTCAACCTATGTCAAGCCAAAACTCTGACAAACTGAAAGAATTATTCTTCGCAGACTTCACACTTACTGAATTCAGTTCTTCCAACTTTATTGACCAACTGATTTACTGAGCCTGATCTTTTCAAAAAAATTGAGTTCCTTAAACAACCTCTCCTTACCATGTACATCAAATATTGAATTTCAGCAATCGTACAGCAAACAGTAACACATCATATGATAAGCAATCATACAAGCAATTTGTAAACAATTCTTCAAACAATCAGTCATGAGTCAAGCAAGCACAGACCAAGTTCTCTTCTTAAGCATGAAAATCTTTCATTGCACAATGGTTTTGTAAAGATATTAGCAATTTGTTTTGTTGTTTCAATGAAATGCAATTCAAATGAATTTTTACTGACTTCATCTCTTGAAAAATGATGTCTGATTTCCATGTGCTTAGTCCTAGAATGTTGGATTGGATTTTTGGCCAAATTTATTGCACTAGTGTTATCACACATAATTTGGACACACCCAAGATCTACTTGGTAGTCT
The DNA here is from genome assembly GCA_014218235.1 of Colocasia esculenta. Classification (NCBI taxonomy): domain Eukaryota; kingdom Viridiplantae; phylum Streptophyta; class Magnoliopsida; order Alismatales; family Araceae; genus Colocasia; species Colocasia esculenta. The sequence goes on from CM024766.1 coordinate 32,037,314, forward strand.
TGAAGTTGATGTTTAATCCATAACACTTGGGTGCCACAACTCCCTGCAGCAACATATTCTGCCTCTGCAGTAGAGAGAGCAATCGAGTGTTGTTTCTTGGAAGCCCAAAAGACTAAACACCCTCCCAAAAATTGGCAATTACCACTAGTGCTCTTTCTGTCCAATTTACAACCAGCATAATCTGCATCTGAATAAGATATCAAGTTATATTCACTAGATGCAGGATACCACAATCCCAAGTCGTAAGTTCCTGCAAGATATTTAAAAATTCTTTTTGCAGCACTCATGTGGGATTCTCTAGGACTAGCCTGAAATCTAGTGCACATACACACAGGGAATTGTATATCTGGTCTAGATGCAGTCAAATAAAGCAAGGATCCGATCATACATCTGTAGGTCTTTGGATCTACTAAGTTACCTTTCAAATCAGCATCTAAACTCACAGTTGTGCTCATTGGTGTTGCCATGACTTTTGTATTTCTTCAGCAGATCTTGTATATACTTTGACTGATTGATGAAGGTCCCTTCCTTTGTTTGAACAACCTGCAATCCAAGGAAAAATTTTAATTCTACCATTAGGCTCATTTGAAATTCACTAGTCATCAATTCAGCAAATTCCTTACACAGTGAGGATTTTGTTGATCAAATATAATGTCATCAACATAAATTTGGACCACCAAGATATCCTTTCCTTGCACTTTTGTGAAAAGGTTTTGATCTACCTTACCTCTTGAGTACTCTTTACCAGTAAGGAATGAGCTCAGCTGATCATACCAAGCCTTGGGAGCTTGCTTTAAACCATAAAGAGCTTTGTCAAGCTTAAAAACATGATTATGAAATTCAGTACATTCAAATCCAGGGGGTTGTTCAATATAAACTTCCTCTTTTATTAAACCATTCAAAAATGCACTTTTTTACATCCATTTGCTGTAATTTAATACTGTGAGCACATGCAAATGAAAGCAAAATCCGAATTGCTTCTAGCCTAGCTATAGGAGCAAAAGATTCTTCAAAGTCAATTCCAATTTCTTGATTATAACCTTTTGCTACAAGCCTAGCTTTATTTCTGATTATTTTGCCTTCTTTACTTATTTTATTTCTGAACACCCATTTAGTTCCAATGACACTTTGGGAAGAAGGCCTTGGAACCAAATGCCATATTTTATTTCTTTCAAACTGATTCAATTCTTCTTGCATGGCATTAATCCAGAAAGCATCTTTTAAGGCATCTTCAATGTTTTTAAGTTCAATTTGTGAAACAAGTGTCATTTGATCAAGTTCTGAAATGATTTTAAAATGAGATCTAGTCCTAGGGGGATCAAGTAGATTACCAATGATACTTTCCTGAGGATGATCCTTAACATCCTGATGTTCAGATGATCTCTGTTTTCATTTACATCTGTTGTCTCTTGCCCATTGCTATCATCTGGAATTTTCCTTGCTACAGATTCCTTCCCTTCCTGGTCTTTTGCTTCTTCTTTTTTCAGAAATTCTCTATCTTATTTTTCCCTACACAAACCAGCATCAAGTTCATCAAATTTAATATGAGGGGATTCTTCAACAATTTTATCTTTCACATTAAAAATTCTATATGCTCTTGAATGGCCACAGTAACCAAGAAATATCCCCAAATCACTTTTAGGTTCAAATTTATCCAAATCATTTTTATTGTTATTCAAGATAAAACATTTTGCACCTAACACTTTAAAATGAGCAATGGAAGGTTTCTTACCTTTCAATAGTTCATAAGGAGTCTTTTTGCTAAGAGGCATTACCATTGCACGATTTATAATATAGTAAGAAGTGTTTACTACCTATGCCCAAAATTTTCTTGGCAGTCCACTCTCAATCAGCATGGTCCTTGCCATTTCAACGAGTGTTCGGTTCCTTCTTTCTACAACTCTGTTCTGTTCAGGAGTCCTAGTTGATGAAAATCTGTAGGAAATTCCTTCTTCCCTGCAAAGTTTTTCAAAGTCAGTATTTTCAAACTCATCTCCATGATCAGACATGATTGAAATTATTTTAAACTTTCCTTCCTAAAGAATTTTCCTGTAGAAATCATGAAATTCCATGAAGGCATCACTCTTGTGAGCAAGGAAGAAAACCCAAGTGAATCTTGAAAACTCATCAAAAAGAACATATCCAAACCTTTTTCCATTTAGACTGTTTGTTCTTGTGGGTCCAAACAGATCCATATGAATAAGTTCAAAAGGTCTGGAAGATTGACTTTCAGATCTACTTTTAAAAGATTTTCTTATTTGCTTACTTTGTGTGCATGCTTCACAGATTTTAAAGTTTTGTTTGAAGGAAATTTCAGGTAAGCCTTTCACCATGTTGAATTTAACCAACTTATGCAACATGTTGTAGCTAGCATGACCTAGTCTACGATGCCATAAACATGCAAGATCATTTTTATTGGCAGTAAGACATAAATTGGTATTTTCAGGTTCATCTAAGTCAACCATGTAAACATTATTGATTCTTTTTCCAGAAAATTTTACACAGTTTGAATTCAGTTCAAAGATTGTACAACCAAGAGAATCAAAAATTACCTTGTGACCCTTGTCACAGAGTTGGCTTATGCTCAGAAGGTTGTACTCTAATCCTTCCACCAAGAGTACATCATCAATTAAATTTGAAGGATTCTTGCCTACTTTTCCTGAACCAACAATCTTACCTTTGTTGTTGCCACCGAATGTTACATGACCAGCTTTCTTTTCTGAAAATAGACAGAATTTGTCTTTGTCTCCCGTCATATGTCTTGAACAGCCACTATCAAGGTACCACTTGTTGTTCTTGGCTGTAAGACATACCTGTAATGCAATCAAAGAAAAAACTTTGGAACCCAAGTACATTTGGGTCCCTTCACATCACCCAATTCAAGCACATATGCAAACAAATTTTTCGGAATCCAAGCTTGCCTCTTCACTGTGGATTTAATGATGTTCCTGATTTCATATTGTTTTTAATTTTTGCTATTATTTTCAGGAATTTTCGAAGCATTGTTTCTTTTCATTTTCATGACTTTCCTTTCAGATCTCCCACCAGTATTTCTTTGATGAAACCAAAAATTATTATGATTGCTAAACCTTTTAGAATATTCAGACTAACTAGATCTAGCAAAACTATAGGAATGCGTCGACACTCTGTAGGGATAGTGTCGACCTGCATGAATCCACCTAGACATGTTTTGTGATTTTGTGTAAGTAGGTGTTGACCTACCATGTGTCCACCCGTTATGTGGTCTAATATGTGAAGGTGTTGGCCTATATTGAGTCCACCTGAACATATTATGTGATCTAGTGTATGAATGTGTCAACATATCATAAGAATAGCGTCGACCTACCCAATCAGGTGACTTCCGATTTTTGTACCCTTGTGGCATTGGTTTGATTGCAGCACCTGTTTTATCCTTTTTATTGGACTTTCCAACCTTAGAATTTTTTATAGTTTCTTTTTTCCTCATTTCTTTGAGTGTTTTTCCCATTAACTTGTTTTCTTGATGTGGAGGTTTCTAAATTTGTTGAAGAAATGAATGTGATGGTTTTCAAGCCTATTTCTTTCTTCTTTGAAGGATTAAAGCCTAACCCTTCTTTGTTAAAGTTTACTTTTGTTCCAAGCAAGGCTTCCAGGTTATTCTCACCACTCACAAATTTCTCCAAGGCTTCTTGTCTTCTAGTCACTTCTTTTTGAAGAATTTCAAGTTCCTTTTTCATCTCAGTGTTCACACTTTTTAGAGCATCATATTTTTCAGCAGCAAGAGCTATCTCTTTGACATTTTCAGTATTTCTGATTTCCAACTCACCAACAGTTTCTTTTAGAATAGTAATTTCTTAAACCAATTCTTTTTCTTTCTCTTCCACTGAGGTATCATGAACAATATGATTTATTTTTATTTTAAGCTTTTTATTTTATTTTTTAACCTCATCATATTGATCTAGCAGTTCAAAGTACACATGCTCCCAATCACTGAAGGAGAAATCTTTAAATGGAGATTTTACCTCTTCCTCGTCTCCTTCTTCTCCTCTTGCCATCAGATCGATTTTTGTTTGTGATTCCTCAGCCTCTGAGCTCTCTTCATCATCATCATCTTCTTCCTCACTCCATGTCCCAACCATAGCTTTTTGTTTACTTTTCGTCCATCTGGGTTGTGCTTTCTTTAAAGCTTCAGGACATTCAGATTTCACATGTCTTGGTTTTGTGCAATTGTAACAAACCAATCTGTTAGATCTCTTATTCATATGTTGTTTGGGCTTTAAGGAATTACTTACCTGTGATTTCTTTTTCAGAAATCCCTTACCTTCTATCCTCAAAAACTTTCTGAATTTTCTCGTAATAAGGGCAAACTCACCTGAATCATCTTCAGAAGTAGATGATTCACTTTCTTCAGTAACTTCTTTAACACTGGGACTCGCCTTGAGAGCAAGTGGCTTCTTCTTCTTAACATCTTCTTCATCTCTCTTCAATCCCAACTCATAAGTCATCAATGAACCGATTAGTTCATCAACAGAAGTGGTAGAGATATTTCTAGATTCTTCAATTACTGTAGCTTTTATGTGCCAAATAGGAGTTAAAGATCTAAGGATTTTTCTGACTTGTTCTTTTTCTGTATAAGTCTTCCCTAGATTCTTTAAACCATTAGTTAACAGAGTTAATCTACCATACATTTTAGAGATTGTTTCATCATGCTTCATTTTGAATGCTTCATATTCGGAAACTAGCATGTTTGCTTTTGTTTCTTTTACCTATGACGTACCTTCATAAATCACCATCAGGCGATTCCAGATTTCTTTTGCACTTGTACATGATGATACCCTCGAAAACTCTGTAGGATGGAGTGAACACTGCATGATATTCATCGCACTCCAGTTAGCATTTGACTTCTTGATCTCCTATTGAGTCCACTTCTCTTCATCTTTAGACAACTCGTAAGGTCCATTGCTTACCACCCTCCAGTTTTGATGATCTTGTGCTCGCAAAAACACCTGCATACGAGTTTTCCAGTATGCATAGTTAGTACCATCAAAGTAGGGGGGGTCTATTCATAGAATGACCTTCAACAATATAACCTCTAGATTCCATATCGCACAGATCTCTCCTGGTTGTAAAACCACAAGAAATGGAGAGCCTAGCTCTGATACCACGTGTTGTGTATGGAGTGAATTATCAAGAGGGGGGTGAATAGATAATTGACCAATTTAAAAATAAATTCTCGAGGTTAGGATCAAATCTGATCAAGTGATTTAAACACTGAACATCAAACCACACAAGTGCAAGCGATATTTTTAAGGTGGTTCGGCTCCAATATGGAGACTTACGTCCACCCCTCACTAAACCAAGTGGGGCTTCACTAACAACTCAAATGTGTGAGACACTCACACAACCGCTGATTCACAGCTTCTTATAAACCGATGATTCATAGCTTCAAGATTGTTCCCAATCTCACAATCCTTACACACACAGTGTAGGATCAAACTGTCTACTCCAATTTGAGCAGACAACCAAACAAATTGTATAGAGAAGAAATTGGTAAAATCAAACTAGAGAGAGGTCTGAAGAAGTGCAGAAATAAGCAAACGCTCTACGTTGGAGTTGAATCTAGTCAGATGACTTCTTGAACTCCCAATTGCATCTTCTTCATGCTTGAGCTCATTGAATTCCTCTTCTAGTCACAGCATAAGGATCAATTGTCTCTGAATTGGAGATGAAATCCGATGCTCTGCTTCAATTGATCAACAGCAGGTCTTCATGTGGAAGAAGATATGATTCAGCATACTCTTCTCATGATCAGTTGACTGCTCCGAAGTCTGATGCTCTGTCTGAACTCAAGCTCTCTTGCTCTCTCTATAATTTTTTGCTCTCAGATCACTGCACTTTTTCTTCCTTGGTGCAATCTGTTCTGTAGAGGATGATGCACTACTTATGATCTGATACGCAGAATCTTTTTATTGAGCCCCTCAACATAATCCCAAAAACTTGGGAGATGCTTTTGCCGCCAAAAGACGTATCTTCCAGAACCATGTGAGGTGTACCCAAAGTCCCGTTCATTGGGCCTCGGGTCACGTGCCCAAAACTTATGTGCTGGAAGATACTTTTCATCTCTGTAGAACAAGTGTCATAGAGTCGATGCATCCTGATTATAGTGTCGACCTATATCCATAGGACTTGACTTGGATTAGTGAAAAATCTTCAGTAGAGTCGACTCCATGCCCTCTTGAGTCGACCTCATCCAAGTCACAGTGATTCTGACTATCTATCTGTGATGTAGAGTCGACCTAGCCTTCCTCTAGAGTCGACCTGGTAGACTGGTAGAGTCGACCTCATCCTCATATGGAGTCGACCTCAAGCAACACGTCTCTTCAAATGCTCACAGGGAATTTGATTAGCGTCGACCTGATGCTCATCTGGAGTCGACCTTATCTGATTCTTCTCCTTCAGCACTAGCCAGAAATACAACTAGAGTCAATCTGTTCTTAGAGTAGTGTCAAGCTCATGTGATACTCTGAATATCTGTGCTGTCACGCCCCCACGCGAAATATCGAAACGTGAGGCAGTTGCAAGTAAACGGGTACAGAGCGTATAATAGACATCAAACCACTGGTCAAAGAATAAATACTATAGCAAATGCATTTCATTAATAATTCCTCAAATGTCCATTACAATCACTAATATCATAGCCATTCTATGGGGCCCAATTACATTGCATAAAAGTAAAGACTAACTAAGACTCTAACATAACACTAATATGCCAGGGTACTCTTGACTTCACTCTTGGTCATTCCCGTCCTCATGAGTGTAAGTATCATCATCGGTCTCACCTGAGAACACATAACAATAACGCATGGAAAGCGATAATGCCCAATAGGACTTAAATCTCATGATCATGCATGCTTTAAATGATTAATGTATTAAAGAGCAGAGTAACTAATGATAGAGTGCGAGTGTCAAGTATTGTCAAGCAAGTGATAGCACGATAGCATGATTCATATAGCACAAGCGTCAAGTATAGCACAAAGAACAGGATGGCCATAGCACAAATAGCACAATATAGTTCACGATAGCACAACGAGTCGAGTATAGCATAGCACTTTGATTGTCATATAGATAGTCGATATAGATAGCACTTGAGTGTAATGCCAAACACTCTGGTCAATTAACTCCCGCGGGCACTAGCACTTTTGGGCGCACCTCCCAAGACCAGACTTGGGCCTTTATATTGTCAAGCATTAGTCATAATGTTTATCTTTAGACAATCAGTCAAATGGTCATATAGAGTACCAAGAATAGAGGAGAGTACTTGATGAATAGACGAGTGTAGAGAGAACGTGAATAGGTGAGCGATTAGAGTATAAATGAGAGCTAGTGGTCTTTACGCGTGAAACAACGTTAACACGCGATAGTAACAGTTGCATAACACTCATAATGGGTGCTGACAGTCAGGTAGAATTCACTAACCAACCAATGACCATGCTACGATCATAGTCCAGAGGTCCGGCAAGATCTCTTGATAAGAGAGAGAACATTCTAAGGCCGTTTGGATCTTACTGGTCCCTAAAGGTATCATAGGTATTAGGGTACAACCAGCTCGTCGGCCATGTGGAAATCCATGGACAAAGGAGACTTACGGAGGCCTTGAACAAGGATTCACTAGTTCGACAGAAGGAATATCTGACGGAGAGTTTGTTCAAGTCAAGAGAAAGTGTACAAGGAAACAAGTGCTCGACGTTCCAGAGGAATTCTATAATAGTGGAGCGTCAGTAACGGTATTTCAAAACATCGCAAGAAACAAAGACAAGTCCATTTAAAATAGGACAATTTAAATACATTATTGAAATAAATTACCAGATATATTATGAGATATTTTCATGCCAAGACAAGTCATATTGGGTGGTTACAAGTATGTGCATGTGACAAAGAGAATCATGGATAAGAAAAGATCATGTGTATGTATTTTAAATTAATAAATATATGTTCATATTATATCATATTTATTCACTGCGTGTAAGACTGTTAACATGAGGTATAATCACTGTAGAAAGACAAGAGCACCAAAATTCAAGGGTTTATCTGCAAAAGTCCAGAAGGCGACGTACCCCTGTAAGGATCGCGACAGGGTACATCCAGAATGCGACAGAGTCTTTCAAAGGTCGCGACGGGTCGGTCAAGACAGAAAGCCAGAACGCGATGCCAGATCCTGTCGCGTTTAGAACGTGACAGGGTTTTGGTCGCTATCAGCCCCTGAGAACGCGACCTATCGGGCCGTCGTGTTCTCAGGTCCTACGCCTGAGCCCGAACAGGAAAAGGGTTTGCCTTGGATTGTGGTCTAGGCATTCCATGTTTTGATACAGGGTCATTCAAAAATAAAAATCTTGGTGTACCCGAATAGGAAAAGGGTTAGCCTTTTCTTCTTCTTCATCACTAGAGCTTGACTCACTGTCTGAGTCACTCCCGTTGTTCCATGCAGCTGCCATGGCTTTCTTTTTATACCTTCTGAACTTCTTTGAGTTGTCCTTCTTCTTAATCTCAGTCTTCTTCAATTTTGGACACTCAGCCTTGATGTGTCCAAGCTTCTTGCATTCATAACATATTGGTTCTGGCTTCTTGACCTCTTTTCCTTCTGATCTTTTGAGGTCTTTTCCTTTCTTGAAAAATCTTCTTCCAGAATGTACTTTTTCTTTACCAAAATACGTTGCAATCTTCTAGAGAGAAAGGCTTCTTCATCTTCGCTGCTTCCATTGCTTTTATCACTATCTGATTCCTCATCAGATGTGTCTTCTGCAATTTTGATAGCGTTGCTATGCTTCTTCTTGCTGGAGGATTCTCCAAGCCTTTCCATGTTTATCTCGTGGGCCATTAGTGACCCAATAAGCTTCTCAAGTGACATTTTTCTTAGATCATTGGCTTCTTCTATGGCTGTTACCTTTGGAGTCCAAGAGGCTGGTAGGGATCTCAATATCTTTCTTACCATATATCCCATGACATAAGTCTTTCCAAGTCCAGCCAAACCATTTGTGATATCTGTGAATCTGTTGTACATTTGTGTGATGGATTCTCCTGATTGTGTGATGGATTCTGTCTGATTCTTTTCTTCATCCTTCTCCTCCACCCTCTTTCATTACTATAATCCTTGAGAATGCTCAACTTGAATCTCCTTTTCTTGAAAAAGTCAAGGATGAGTTTGAAGAAGCCATTCTTAGGTCTGTATTGAAAGTTGGGGATCATATTCATAGGGCAGACTCTTCTAGTTCTGCTCCTAAAAAAAGGAAAATTTCATCCACTTCCTCCCTTTCCTCTAAACCTAAATATCCCCCTCTGTGGTTTTCTCTCACAGTGGACAACAGAAATACACCACTGTATAGAGAATATCTTCAGAAGGTTGTTTTTGCCACCATCATCAACCTTCCCTTCCTTAATCTTTCAGACCATTTAAGTGTTGTTCTACCCTATACTTCCCTATCTAAAACTAAAAAATCCAAAATTTTCTCTATTGTCCAAGACTGAAGAGCAATGGGCCAGGGGGCACAAAGAGCTCTTTAACAAATTTCTTCTAGCTAGATCTGCCAGATTCCCTCCAAGGGACCACTCCCTGACCTTATCAGAATGGTTCCAAATCCACCATAAAAATTCTTGGGGCCCATTCATTCAGAAGGAGATCAAGATGGTCAGGCACTTCCTGTTGTTCAACAATTTTAGATATGTCCATTGACTCCCAGAAGTTCAGTTGGGCCAGTTCAAGCAGGCAATCTCAGCTCTTACTTCAGCAGTAGCCCACACTGAAGCTGTCCAAATTAACTTTGCTTCCCTTCAACTGCCAGAGGAGATCTCTCTTCCCCAAATTCACTTCCTAGTCATGGAATCCTCTGTTGGGTCTATCATTTTTGAACGTTTTGCCAGGGTTATGGGAAGAATTAAGGTACAGAAAGGCTTTCTGGTTGCATTTCATAGATTTCTCTTTAGAGAATATCACCAGGGCCATGTCAGTGTTGCGGTTCTTGCTCCCATCCTGTCAGAATGTGAGAGATTGAATTCCTCAGAGTGGAGCAGATTTTATCCTCTTTCTGCTCAGCAATTGTCGGATCTAAATGAAGCTCAAGCTAGGGTAGGTAAACCTCCAGTTTCTCCTGCTACCTTTTTGGACATGAACTCCATTAACCTTGTCAATGATCCCCTTCAGACTTGGGTTGAAAGGTACAAGGTTTTTGTAGCCATGCGCCAAGCACTGCGGCTTAAGCAGAATTTCTACCCAGTCTCCATGGATCAGTTCCTTGCTTGTGCCAGCTTTGGGACAGTCATCTTTCTCAAGATGTCCATGGATATGGGCTCCTATGCTGATTTCCTTGACCAGCAGTTAACTCTTCATCTCCAAAGGATGGCTCCCTCCATGGGACCAACCTACTCTATAGCTCCTGGTGTGTTCAAGTTGTACTTTGAAGAGCAGGAAGAACAGGCATGGGAAACTATTTCTCATTTTGCCTCTCTTTTGTCTCCTGCTTATTATCTTCATGTACCTCCTCAAAGTTAATACAATATCTTTGATTTTGTGCTTCTCCTCTTCTTCTTTGTCTCAGTGTATCTTTTTGCTTAATGACAAAAAGGGGGAGAAATTTACGTAACATTTCTGACATATCAGAAATATAAAGCTTTAGATTACGTATGCTTATTGTTCAGTTTTGTTAAGTTTTGTCATCACCAAAAAAGGGGAGATTGATGATCAGTATGTTTGATGATTAGTCTGTTCCCATGTAATTTTAATTAATTAAATATTTATTTTGGTAAATAATAAAATATGATTAACAAAACCCTGTCAAAGTTTTCTAACATATATTCTATAAGTTTTTGAGCACAGGAAAAATCTCAAGGAAAATCAAGCATATTTGGTAAGTATAAATATCTCTGTAGAAATATCAATACCAAGTTGTAATTTCTCTAAGTCCACATCGACTTCTGTTGAAAACCGCAACGATTCCTTAAGTCATCGCATCGATTTCTTAAGACCTCGTAACGATTTGCTCATCGCAACGATTCCTTAATACATCACAACGATTTCTTAAGACCTCATAACGATTTGCTCATCGCAACGATTCCTTAAGTCATCACATCGATTTCTTAAGACCTCATAACGATTTGCTCATCGCAACGATTCCTTAAGTCATCGCATCGATTTCTTAAGACCTCGTAACGATTTTCTCATCGCAACGATTCCTTAAGACATCACAACGATTTCTTAAGACCTCGTAACGATTTTCTCATCGCAACGATTCCTTAAGTCATCGCATCGATTTCTTAAGACCTCGTAACGATTTGCTCATTGCAACAATTCCTTAAGACATCACAACGATTTCTTAAGACCTCGTAACGATTTGCTCATCGCAACGATTCCTTAAGTCATCTCATCGATTTCTTAAGACTTCGTAACGATTTGCTTTCCGCAATGATTTCTTAAGTGTTCATAATGATTTCTTCATTGAACATAACAATTTGCTTTCCGCAACGATTTCTTAAGTGTTTGTAACGATTTCTTCACTGAACATAACGATTTGCTTTCTGCAACGATTTTATTAAGTGTTCATAATGATTTCTTTATTGAACACAACGACTTACTTTCCATAATGATTTCTTCAGTGAATATAACGATTTGGTCATGTCTCATAACGATTTCATAAGTCATGCGTGAATCAACTTCATATGTAAAACAACTTTTAGTCAAAGCATTGAATAGTCAAAGTCCACGCATATCTCTCTGACGTGTGAGCATTTATGAGGACTGAACGTATCTCTGCATACATGCAAACGATATCGTCCATTATCGTGCTTACTCTGTTTGTATCTTTTAGAACAGCTATTTGGCATTACTATTTCTGTGATTATTTGTTCTAATGTTGACTGACATCAGAGACAGCTTAGCTGTCTAGTATTGAAGCTTGAAATATGTGCAGATCTCTGACATCAATCCATCTTACAACGTTGGAAATAGTAGAAGCCAAAGGAGAACACAGAAGATTTGACGTGCACAAGTAGATAAAAGACTGTTGACTATAAAGCTTCAAAAGGTCATTCAGTCTAACATCCACCAAACCAGAGACAACGGATACTTCAACGAATACATTTCAAATTGGAGATATAAATACGAGACAGAATGTGACGGACCGGGGTATTTATGCCCAATAAGGCTCCATATCCAGATCTGCCTCCCGCGAATGGACCGAAGTCTCGCAAGGGATATCTCACACACGTGTCCAGTAAGAGTATAAAAGACAAACCACAAGAATATAAGACACAAGAAAGTACATGTGCTCATATCTGTTCACAAATTTGTACAACTGTCCCATTACATTAATACATGTCCAATTAAAAGAGTACAACTACCTGGGGCATACTTCGAGGGAGCACAAGCTCACACAACACTAACTACTAAACAACTGCTGGTGGAACAAGTCTGACACAACGCCACTGCAAGCCAAACACACGGCAAGCCCTGAAAAGAACTGTAGGGGTGTGAGCCTCAACAAGTCACTGGCTCAGTAGGGGCTACCCAAAACAACACCGTAACCACAAACACCTCAACCCCAATGGGTCTCACTGGCAACATCAATAGCCAAACCATTTCATGCTCACATCATGACAATAAATAACAATTAAACATACTCATGATAATAACATAACGTTCTTAAAAGAAAAGTAGGACTACATAACTAACATAAAATCATTAGTCAGCCCAACTACTAAAGTGCCTAAACCATAGTCTCACTGGCACACTGCTACAACGACTGGTTGCCTAAACTATAAGCCACACAGGCAGGTTACTGCCTAAGCTGCAAGCTTCACAGGCAAACCTTAAGCACTTGAATAACAGGACTGCTAACAAAGAGTTGGTCATTTATACTCCAAACCACACTACATCGGATACTACATACAAGGTAACAGAACTGGCTACCACAAAGCCAATCCATAACACACTAAAACTATAATTGGAATCATACCCAAGAAGAATAAAACTCAACAAGTGGAAGGTCTCACACGGCCTCCACGGAGCATAGCTCTACTAAACCACAATAAGCCTAAGCCACAAGCCTCATCGGCAAAATACCCACAAAGGTAACATATTTAATAATCACAAACTAATCCACAATAAAATATAAACAAAGATCTACTTAAAACAATAAGGATACAACAAGTGGCAGGTCAAACTACTAGACTTCCATAACACACAAGTACCCGGAAAGGTTGGTACACAATGTACCACCACAAAACTATAAAGTAACCCACAAAGGAAATAGGTACCTGCTACTCTGAGGTACCACAACACAAACACCCGAACAAGGGTATAAGTAGGTGATAAACACCACACTAAACCACAATTATATTGTACCTTTATTTAGGCACAATAATATAGGTGAAACCTCAACCGGCAAGTCACACAAACCATAACTCAGTCACAACTGTGCCAACACCAGGGCACACCTCGAACGAGTCAAACCTCGACCACGAGTCACAAACTCACGAACCACGACAAATAGCAAAGCACGAGTCGGAAGGGAACGACGCCACCACACGGGAACGGACTACTGGCTGATCAGGCCAGTATCCAACCTGGACAACACAACACAAGAACTACCTCTCAGCCTCGCAGTCATGGACGAAAGGTCCAACTGCCACTCCACAAGGAAGAAGTCAAACAACTGTGGAGACCAACCAACACCACACCTGCAGACACACAACTGCAGGCCCATGCCTGGCACCTCTAGAGTCTCTGGCCGGAGCACCCTAAAGTGAGGCACTGGAAAACATGACTAGCTGGGGACCAGTGACGTCTACTGGTGTCCGTACCCCCAACTACGAGCGCGCTACAAGCGACAAAAGAACAAACTCTGGGAAGTCGATGTCCCACTGCCGTCTTTCCCTCAGCCGGACGTACAACTCAAACTCAGGAGTGAGGGTGTCCAGGAAGACGACACAGACCTCGACGGTACAACACCAGTACCGGGACAAAACCCCGAGCACAACAAACACACGTGCCTGGCTCACAAAGAACCTGGGGTACCCGACTAGAAAGGCATTCCGGAATAGGCGCCGGACCACCACACTCGGCAAGCTCAAACCACGATACTAACACATATAACCTTTACTTATAATTCACAATATACAAGTGTTAGGATTAGCTTAATATCGGTCACCGTGTGACCCCGAAGCTATCCTACACCAACACATAACTGAACCAAAAACTTGCCTATCATTGGTCATCTCATGACCACCGTGGCAACACACACCACTTACTTCATAAATCAATATAATATTATTCAAAAGACAACAATGAACCAGAGCTAGGTCGGTATGGACCTTCACTGCCCAAACACCACAAGGTCATGGCTAGGCTCACACAGGAACCTCACTACCCAGTTACTACGACAAATCATATGAATTACATTACAACAAAGTGTGTAGTATACACACACTCCAACCACGTAAACAACACGTGTATATTACACCCTGGTTGGTGTACCACATGTCTTCCACATAAACCGCATGTCCAACACATGGACAACGCACTCCAAGAGTGCCACGGGTGCCAACGCACCACACATACCACGTAAAGCAATTACGCACATCACATATCATTCACGTAAAACATTCCCATTACATGAGCAATATGCTCCAAGAGCATAACAAGTGCACTGGCTCACACCGGTCATCGCCATGCACACACAAACACGCAATAATCATAACCAGAAAAGCTACGTAAACCATACTGCATGGTTACATGCACAAGTTGGCGGCAACATCGACTGCCGCTTATAAGAAGTAGACGGCAAGCGATCTAGCCGTTTATATCTCAGCTGATGAGCTTGGTGACAAGCGATGTTGACGCCAAGTTCTCCGGCCTTAAACCCTGCAGAAACCCTAATCCGGCTCTACAGGTTTTCCAACCGTTAAAACTACAAGAAAATGTACTGAAATGATTCTTTAAACATGCATGAACCCAAAACAACCCAACACAGCATGCTTCGTACATTAAATTACTCAAACCACCCATTATCCCTTCATGGTGCAACTTAATCCGAAAATGCATTATCATGCTGATTCAAGTAGTTAAGTCGTGTTTTAATGTTTCTAACAAGCTAACAGGGCTCGACCCCTACCTCAGAACACGCTCAAACCTCCCGCAATCTCCTGGTTCACACCGAACCCTCTGCGAGCTCCCATGGGAATTGCACCACGCCACGGCGTTTCCTCACGCGATTCGTCACCGCCACACGTTCCACGGTCCTCCAAGCATCCTTCAGAACCTGTTGGAAGCTCTAGAAACACTGGGATGTGAAGCTAGGGCAAGGGGAAGAGAGAGGCAGGTGGGAAACCTGCTCTCGGGTGACCCTATAACCTGCAGAATTCTCAGGTTGGCGTCAACCCCTATGCCGCCAACAGCAACTGCCACCCTCAGCGTCCACATCCACTGCCGCCAAGTTCATGCAGTCAACGTCCACTAACCTGGACGCCAACCAATCAACGACCACCCCTGGCCGCCAACTCCTACTCAACTGCAGCAGGTCCTATTTCATTTCAGGACCTAACCTGCGCCACACCTACACACACCACGCGTCTACACCACACTGGCTTTACAACAGCCATCACAACCACAACACACACGATCCAAAAGGATCCGAAAATAAGGGACGTTACACAGAAGCTCCAGAAGAAAAAGAAGTGAAGAAGATATACAACAATAGAGCGCAAGTAATTCAAATCTTCTGCGAGAATCCTAGAGCCAAGCATCCCACTCTAAGTTGTCTTAAGCTCTTTGCTCTCCGTGCTGCATTAGAAATCCCAAGAGAGAGAGCCTGTGTAGTTCTGAGAGAGTGCTTTGTTTAGATCTCTTGCTCTCAGGGCTATTAGCTTCAGATCGTGGCTTGTTAAAGCTTGATCTAAGGGCTTGCTGTTCTTGCTTAATTTTTGCTGGTTGTTTCCCTTCTGTTGTGAAGGAAGACCTGGGGATCCAGGGTGTTGTTTTTCCCTTCGTGGTGAAGGAAGACCTGGTGGGGTATCCAGGGTGTTGTAGTTCCCTTCGTGTGAAGGAAGACCAGCTGAGCTGGGTGTTGTAGTGTCCATAGGGGGACTGTACCCTAGTTAGTGGAATTCTGATTTGATGCTCAGGGACTGGACGTAGGACTCCTAAGGAGAGGAGGTCCGAACCAGGATAATTCCTTGTGTTGTGTGATTGATTTCTTGTGTGTTTGTTGTTTATACTAACCTCACTAACCTTCATCGAAGAACATCTTTGTGTGAATGTTTTAAGTACAGGTACTGGCTAAATAATTTTTTAAAGACCCATTCACCCCCCCCCCCTCTGGGCTCGTCAACTGAGCAACACCTTTGACTCTTTTTCTCTTCTAGGGCTAGAACTTGAAGAACTTAGGTTGAAGCTTGAGAGATCCTTCTCCCCATGAATTCTCCTTCCCACTCCACGTCCAGCAAACCTCAGCAACGTGTTAGGGTCGGCCATAGAGGGTTTAAGGAGTATTTAAGCTCCTTGGGTTGTTATTTCCTAATAGGACTCTAACTCCTATTTAATTCCAAATTTCCTATTTCTATCCTTCTTCTAACTTTCCACTTCCTATTTGGGTTAGGATGGGAGCTAAATTCATGCTCAAGCCATTAGGGTAGAGTTAGGAATCCAATTCCAACTCAAACTACTTATTTTAATATTTTATTACCCATTTTATATTTTTGTAATGTCTAAGTTACGAATTTAGGATATTTCCATATTATTCCACCTTTTAAAAATCTAATTTTGGCCCAATAAATTTTTGAGGATCCATTTAACAAAGCCCATTACTCCTTTTCGTTTAATGAGTTTTATTTAGTTCTCTTTTCTTTATTTTTCTAATTAATTGATTTTCTTTTTATATTATTGAATTTTTATTTTTTTCGAAAAATTCAGGTTGCTACATCCTCCCCCTCTTAAAAGAATTTGGTCCCCAAATTCATATGATCACACAAGAGAAAATGCCTTACCGAAAAGATCGGGGTAGTTCCGTCTGATGATTCTTTCAGGTTCCCATGTGGCTTCTTCCATTCCACGATTGTTCCATAGGACTTTAACCACATGGATGGGACGGTTCCTGAGTTGTTGCACCTTCCGTTCTAGTATCTTGATTGGCTTCTCTTCGTAGGTCATGTCCTTGTTTAACACCAACTTCTCATGGCGAATGATGTGTGTAGGATCGTACACATATTTCCTAAGAATGGAGACATGGAACACATTGTGCACACATGCCAAATCCAGTGGCAACGCCAGTCAGTACGCAACCTTACCAACCCTTTAGAGCACTTCAAAAGGACCGATGAATCTAGGACTGAGCTTTCATTTGACACCAAATCTTTAGATGCCATGAGTAGGTGATACCTTTAGGAGTACATGATCACCGACTTGAAATTATAGATCTCTTCTTCTCTTGTCAGCATAGCTCTTTTTTCTGGACTGAGCAATCTTGATCCGGTCTCTAATCACCTGTATGTCCCTTGTTGTACGTTGTACCATGTCTGGGCCTAACCATTGTTGTTCTCCAACCTCATTCCAGCATGCAGGAGATCTACAGTTTCTGCCATATAGTGCTTCGAACGGTGCCATTTTAATGCTCGCCTGGTAACTGTTGTTATAGGCGAACTCTATTAGAGATAGGTGCTCGTTCCAATAACCTTGGAAGTCTATGGTGCAGGCTCTCAACATATCTTCGACAATTTGGTTAGTTCTTTCAGTTTGTGGGTGAAAGACAGTACTAAAGTTGAGTTTAGTACCAAGTGCACCTTGCAGTCCCTTCCAGAAGTGAGACGTAAACCTCGGATCTCGATCCGAGACAATAGATGATGGAACTCCATGAAGTCTCACGATCTCTTTGACATATAACGCGGCTAATACCTCTACAGACCACTTACTCTTTATAGGTAGGAAGTGTGCGGACTTGGTTAGTCGGTCGACAATGACCCATATGGCTTCGAGTCCACCACGAGTCTTGGGTAAGCCCATAATGAAGTCCATGCCAATGCTTTCCCATTTCCATTCCGAGATATCTAGCGGTCTGAGTACACCAGCAGGGCGCATGTGTTCTACCTTTACCTGTTGGCAAGTAAGGCAAT
Organism: Colocasia esculenta; assembly: GCA_014218235.1. Lineage (NCBI taxonomy): Eukaryota > Viridiplantae > Streptophyta > Magnoliopsida > Alismatales > Araceae > Colocasia > Colocasia esculenta. The sequence continues at coordinate 32,055,443 of CM024766.1, forward strand.
GAGCGGCATGCTCGACAACCTCTCTCTTCATGTTCGGCCACCAAAAAGTTCTTTTCATGTCTTGATACATCTTGGTACCTCCATGATGTATGGTGTACTTTGTCTTGTGAGCTTCATCCATTAACCTTCTCTTCAGTTCTTCATTGTCTGGTACACATGTCCTTCCTTGAAATACAAGCCATCCTCGATCATAGCAAAGTCAGGTCTTTCGGCCAAGGTTTCCTTGATGCGAACCAAGAATGGATCGCTATCTTATTGGGCTTTAATCTCTTCCAGTATGTCGGATTGAATCTTGATATTGGCAACCAAGACTCGATTATCCCTATGTTCAATATTTAAGTCTAACCTTGCGAATTGTTCTAGTAGTTGCATCTCGCCTAGGACTAGACTTGAAACAGATGTCATCGGCTTTCTACTAAGAGCATCAGCCATGACATTTCCCTTGCCTGGATGGTATTGGATGTTGAAATCAAAATCCTTTAGGTATTCTAGCCATTTTCTCTATCTCATGTTGAGTTCCTTCTGGGAAAATAAATACTTCAAGCTCTTGTGGTCTGAGTAGACAGTAAATTGTTCACCATATAAGTAATGTCTCCATATTTTCAAGGCGAAGACCACGGCCGCCAACTCTAGATCATGCACAAGGTAGTTGACCTCATGCGTCTTCAGTTATCTTGAAGAATAGGCAATACCTTCTCCTTTTGCATCAATACACAACCTAGCCCAATTCTTGAGGCATCGGTGTAGACAGAGAAACCTTCTCCCTCTATTGGAAGAGTGAGAATAGGTGCTAAGATAAGACAGTCTTTTAGAGTCTGAAAACTCTTCTCACACTCTTTACTCCAGGAGTAGGGATTTTCCTTTTGTGTCAGACGCGTAAGAGGAACGGTGATCTTTGAGAAGTCCTTTATGAACCGCCTGTAGTAGCCAGCCAGTCCTAAGAAGTTTTTGATTTCTGTGATGTTGGTTGGTCTCTCCCAATTGAATACAGCTTAGACTTTGGAGGGATCAACGGAGATGTCGTCCTTTGAGATGACATGGCCCAAGAAGGACACTTCTTCGAGCCAGAATTCGCACATGCTCAGCTTTGCGTACAGTTTGTTGTCTCGCAAGACTTGCAGTGCTACCTTTAAATGTTCTTCATGTTCTTCTTTGGTCTTTGAATATATAAGGATATCGTTGAGGAAGACGACCACGAACTTGTCAAGGTATGGCTGATATATGTTGTTCATGAGTTGCATAAAGGCTGCAGGAGCATTGGTTAGACCAAAAGGCATAACGACGAATTCATAGTGTCCATACCTGCTCCTGAAAGTTGTTTTGAAGATATCGTCATCCTTGATCCTCATTTGGTGATAGCCAGATCGAAGATCGATCTTGGAGAAATATTGAGCTCCGGATATCTGGTCGAAAAGTTCATCGACCCTGGGCAATGGATACTTGTTCTTGATGGTGAGCTTATTAAGTTGACGATAGTCGATGCATAGCCTCATCGATCCATCATTCTTCTTAACGAACAGCACAGGTGCTCCCCATGGGGAAGTACTTGGTCTGATGAACCCCTTCTCTAATAGCTCCATCAGTTGCGCCTTTTATTCCTTTAGCTCGGCAGTGACATCCGGTACAGTTGTCGTGATACCGGGGCAGCTCCAGGGATCAACTCTATGGCGAAGTTGACATCACGTTCCGGGGGAATCCCTGGCAGGTCTTTAGGAAACACATCGGGGTAGTCTTGGACTATGTGTATGTATTCTATCTTAGAACCCTTCTTTTCAACTACTACGGCCGCAAGGAAAGCAATGCAACCTTTCCTTATCATGTTGTGGGCCTTTATGGTAGAGACTAGAGACATCCGTCTCTTATGTCTAATTCCAGTGAATGACAATTTAGGGAACTCACTAAAAGTAACTTTCCCTTTCTTACAGTCGACACTTGCCCCATAAGTGGACAACCAGTCGGCTCCCAAAATTACATCATAGCCTTCCATGGGCATACACATCAAGTCGGCTTTTAAGTTATGTTCTCCAATTATTACATCGGCAGATGAAAAATATTTATTTAGTTTCTCCTTTCTCCCAGTGGTGTTGTGACAAAGAATTCACAACCCATAGATACAGGTTTAATATTCAAAGTATCAGCAAAGTTTTGAGATATAAATGAATGGGTTGCTCCAGTATTCAGCAGTAGTATGACCAGGTTTGTCACAATGCTCACACTTGGTCTTGTCGGTGTTTGGGGTAGTAGGTATCTTGGGCTTTCATTCTTGATTCTGCCCTCCCGTGATGTTGAACGGCCGCTTCTTGTCATTTGTGGGTTTGCTTGAGGAACCCGAGGTTGGTTCCTTCTTGACCAGTCTACCCTTAATGCGATCGGTAAGGTCGGTCGCATCATCTAGCAACTGTGCCTTCTTTACCATCTCAGCATAAGTCTGGATGTCGAGTGGTGCAAGTTGTATAATATATGAAGGCTTGAGCCCATTGAGAAATCTCCTCGCCTTCATCTTCTCTGTGTTGACCAGATGATTAGCATAACGTGCCAATCGGGAGAATTGCGCTTCATACTCAGTGATAGTAAGGTGCCTCTGCTTCAGTGCAGTAAATTCAGAGGCCTTCCTCTCCTGGATTCTTTCAGAGAAGTATTTGGAGTTAAAGTGGTCCTTGAATTCTGCCCAAGTGAACTGTGCATCGGCCCTGGTGGCCTCCACAGACTCCCACCACGCACAGACGTCTCTTTCTAATTGAAAAGTTGCCAGTAATAACTTATCACCATCCGCGCATTGCATGACGCGGAATATGCGTTCTATCTCCTTCATCCAGTTTTCTGCCTCGTCGGGATTAGTAGTCTCACTAAAACGAGGCAGGTTCAAGTTGCGGAAATTCCTATGCAGATCTCCGGCACCTTGGTTTCCACGAGCTCTAGCAGCCTGAAGTAGTTCTTGAGTGAGCTGCTGGATAGTTTGTTGCATGTCATAGAGTTGTGCACGCTCCGCTGCCATTACTATATTTTAAGTTCCTTCAAAAAGAGAAATTTTAATGTAAGATATCATGATTGCACTAAGTTGGTGCGTGTGTGAGTTTAGTTTAACTTATTTACCCAAGGTTCTACCCATCTCTCACATGGTATGGAATGAAATTTTAAGTCGGGCAGGTCAAACCTATATCATCCTATACTTAAGAATAATCTAGGCTCTGATACCACAAAACTGTCACACCCCGACGCGGAATATCGGAATGTGAGGCAGTTGCAAGTAAATGGGTACAGAGCGAGTACTAGAGATCATACCATTGGACAAGAATAAATACTAAAGCAAATTCTTCTCATGAATAACTTTTCAAATGTCTAGTTACAACCACTAATATCAAAGCCATTCTATAGGGACCAATTATATCGAATAAAGCAAAAGACTGAACTCAAACTCTACTATAATACTAAGTTGTTAGGGTACTCATGACTTCACTCTTGGTCGTTCCCGTCCTCTTAAGTGTAAGTGTCATCCTCGGTCTCACCTGAGAACACATAACAAATAACGAAGGGTGAGCGATAACGTCCAGTAGGACTTAAATCTCATGATCAAGCATGCTTTAAATGATTAATGTCTTATTAAGCAGGATAACTAGAGAGAATAACGAGGACAGTATAGAGAGTAATGATACACGATAATGAGGAACAATAGCACAAAGCACGAGAGTATAGCACAACAAGTATGATAACAGATTGGCCGTATAACAAGATGACAAGTAAAGTTGCACAACGGAGCACTAGTCACGATAGCAAGTGTTGGTCGATAGTCTTTCAACCACGAGTCCAAGTAGACAATAGTTGACTGATTGATTGATTGCCATAGATTAAATCTTGCCCGTTCATGCGTTAGGTGTATGCCAATCACCCTGATCATTAAACCCCCGCGAGTTATAGCCTTTCGGGCACTCATCCCAGGACCAGATTGGGCCCCTATAATGTTGCCTAGCATAATCATGTTTTTATCATAGATAATCAATTTAATGGCCAAATAGAGTACCAAGAAATAGATGAGATTAAGTGACGAGATAGATAAGAGTCTAGAGAGAATGTGAACATATGAGAGTATAGAGACAATAGACGAGACAGGGACATATTCATAGGACAACGTTAAACAAGCGATAGTAACAGTTGCACAACACGCATGGTTGGTGTTGGCAGTCAAGCAGAACTCACTACCCTTCCACTGGCCATGTTATGCATAGGTCCAGAGGTCCGACGTGATTCAAGCTAAGAGAGAGAACAATCTAAGGCCGTATGTATCTTACAGATCCCTAAAGTGTATCATAGGTGTTAAGGTACAACCAGATCGTTGACCATGTGAGAACCCATGGACAGAGGAGACTTACGGAGGCCTTAAACAAGGATTCACTAGTTCAGCAAAAGGAATATCCGACGGAGAGTTCGTCTTAGTCAACAGAGAGTGTGTATAAAGAAACAAGTGCCCGACGTTCTAGAGGAATTCTAGAACAGTGGAGCGTCGGTAACGATATTCTCAAAACATCGCGAGAAAACGTCGACAAGTTCATTTAAAATATGGTAATTTAAATATATATTTGAAATAAATTACCAGATGCATTATGAGGTATTTTTCATGCCAAGTTAAGCCATAATGGATGGTTCAAAGTGTGTGCATGTGTCATGAAAAATCATAGACATGAAAGGTCATGTGAAAGATTTTAATTAATTAAAATGTATCCAAGATTAACAGCTTCGTTTACTGTGTTTAAGAGAGTTAACAGAGCATGATATTATTGTAGAAAACTAAGACTTGCAGAAATAGGGGGTTTCATGCAAAAACCTCAGATTGCGACGTACCCCTGTAAGGGTCAGATGAGAACGCGACAGGGTCTTGCACAGGTAGCGACAGGTTGGTCAGAGCAGGCTGCCAGGTCGCGACGACTGGGCATGTCACATTTAGAACGTGACGGGTGGCTCTGTCGCGATCAGCCCTGAGAATGCGGCCTATCGGGCCATTGCGTTCTCAGGTCCTGCGCCTGCGTCCGAGCGGGAAAAAAACAGCTCCTTGGATTGCGGTCCAAGTTGCCTTGTCTTGACACAGGGACGTTCGGAATTAAGAACTAAATGTATAATCAATGAAAAATTGCGAAATCACTTGCAAACTGATCTAGACATGCGAGAGTACTTACAGTAAATAGGAATTTGAAGACAGACATGGTTTCGACATACTTCAAATAGGTTTATTCACAAGAACATGGAACAGTATACAGTTATGATGCAAGAATTAATTCGAGCAGTAGGATGGATGAAATTTAGGGCTTTAAGAGGCAAACGATGCCTAACATCCATTAGTATCTCCAGTTAAAATCTCATGGTATGGGGTCGAGTATTCATGGAGTTCTAGAATTTAGATGAAGGGTCGGGGTCATGACGAGTGCAGAACTTCAAAAAATCAAGAAGGAAAGATTGGCTCGATGGAAAATTATGAAACAAGAAGGCTTTTCTTCCTGAGGATTGGAACAATCTACTGACAAAATTTTATGATTTTTGCTCGTGAGAATGCCTACTTTTGACTCTTTTTCTCTTCTAGGGTTAGAACTTGAAGAACTCGGGTTGAAGCTTGAGAGATCCTTCTCCCCACGAATTCTCCTTCTCCTTGGCCTCCACTCCACGTCCAGCAAGCCTCAACAACGTGTTAGGGCCGGCCATAGAGGGTTTAAGGAATATTTAAGCTCCTTGGGTTGTTATTTCCTAATAGGATTCTAACTCCTATTTAATTCCGAATTTCATATTTCTATCCTCCTTCCAGCTTTCCACTTCATATTTGGGTTAGGATGGGAGCTAAATTTGTGGTCAAACTATTAAGGTAGAGTTATGAATCCAATTTCAACTCAAACTACTTATTTTAATACTTTATTACCCTTTTTATATTTTTGTAATATCTAAGTTACGAATTTAAGATATTTTCCTATTATTCCACCTTTTAAAAACTCTATTTTGACCCAATAAATTTTTGAGGATCCATTTAACAAAGCTCATTACTCCTTTTCGTTTAATGGGTTTTATTTAATTCTCTTTTCTTTATTTTTTCCAATTAATTGATTTTCTTTTTATATTATTAAATTTTTATTTTTTTCAAAAAATTTAAGTTGTTACATTCAAAGTCGTTAAAATATATGTAACGATGAATTAAAATGTATGTGATTTAAAATTAGGGTTTTTTATTAAAATAATCATATTATATTATTTAATTATTTATTTAATCATATTTTAAATTTATTTCCCAAAATAGTCACCAAGTTGCCACGGTGGCAACTTGGTGACCGGGAGACCGGGTGGGAGCTTTAGAGTCGGCATTGGCATTGCCAATGCCGACTCCAAGTCTTAAAAATTAAAAAAAAAACCTCACAGGCCGCGCTCTGTGAAAACACAGAGCGCGGCCTGTCTGTGTTTTCACAGAGCACCGCTCGCTGTGAAAACACAGGCGGGGCGCTCGGGTGCTATGAAAGAGCACCCCGCCTGTGTTTTCACAGAGCACCCGAGCGGTGCTCTGTGAAAACACAGACATATGTGTGAAGTTCACACAAGTTTAAAAATTTAGATAAAATTTAATTATCTATATTTATTATTTAATTTTACATTGAAAATTTATAAGAGTTTTACCATTATATATATAAAGGAAATTCTCTCAACTCAACGTCTGAATTTTAGATTAGCATTCGAGTCTTTTAATATGATAGTAAAGTAGATTATTAATAACAAATTATACGGTTGTAAACATATCTTTATTTCTGTTAAACATTATTTAATTTTTAAAAAATCGACAGCACCTCCCCTGTTTCACATATATTTTCATTATTTGTACATGTTCCTGTACGATAACATTTCTATGTATATGTCAAGGATAATCACAAAAATGGTTCATGGCAAAATATTTGTAGATGTCCAAGTCATATATACATCATGTCTAAATCACAAATACATCAAAATAACAAGTACAGAAATCATCTCAAAAAACTGTGGAAAGTATCTCTTCTTTCCCTTTCTAGATGCTCGACCTCTACCACGACCACGACCACGACTGTGACACTGCTCATGTGCATCAACCTCTGTCTCCGACTGCAACTGTGTATCATGTACTAACACATCATCACATGACTCTGACTGTGCTGTCTCAGAATCCATGTCCTCATCTATACTGTCTAATGTCTCTCCAAGTAGATCAGAATGACTCTGCTGTGATAGTGTGCTAGTCGATCCTCTGTGACGTCGCTGGCGACGATATGTACCTATCGTAGACTGTGGTGGCTGTGTATCTGTCATGCCCTCATCTGTCACTATCTGTGAAGCTCCTACGTCATATAGACCATACTGTGAAACTGTCATAACATCTGGAGAAAAGTGAGATGGTCCTGCATCATCTGGCTACTGTTGTGGTGTGTCTGCACATGGCTCTGAAGGTCCTGCATGTGATGTAGATGAATCTGTCCGCTGAACCTGAGATAACACACTATCAATATACATCTGCATGGATATAAATGTAGACTGTGCACTATCCGATATATCATCCTGAAGGCCAACACTAGCCATCATATAAATGCTTCATACCGTCTACCAGACTCCTCTCTATGTGATCTCGCGGCTCATAACGCATATCATAACTGAAACCTGGCCGAGCAATGTACCGCCTAGTGATATCCCAATACCAAGCCATATACTCCCCTCTACCAATACCAACAGTCTCCTCATCCGGTGGTATAATGTAATCTGCCCGATGATGCCACATCTGTACAAAATGTGCAAAATATCTAGCCCAATCAATATGCCCACGTCCCTTTCGGGTGACACGATCTAATGCATCAACATGACCAGGAATATGTTGTACTCTACCAAACTGTCTAAGTACTCTATCTGGAACATGCATCTCAACAATAGAAAAACAAAGGAGAGGAACTCGAGACAACCAAAGATGAGATGCCTGCCTAGAAACAGCTGGTAACATCTCCAATATATCTGCAGTGTATGGCTCCCACCTAATCTGTATTGAAAATACAATTAGTAAGTGTAAGTATCGTATCCTCTGTGTACAATATAATAGGTTTCATTATGTTTACCTGGTAGTCCTCCTGATGATCAAACTCTGATCTGTACAATCTCAAAACATGATGAGGATTATTTATCTCTGCTCTTCGAACATTCCACCTACAATTTATTTGTGACTTAGTAACATTCATATAAATAAATAGTCACACAAAATTTTAAATGTACCTGTGTCCCAAAGGCATGTCTTGTGTCAAAGGATGCATCGGAATGTCAGGACGTCCCACATGAAGTCGCTCCCAAGACCACAACTGCAAAAAAAATCAATTACTTAGAATATGCAACCACATGCTAGAGACAAAATAAATATGCAGTAAATGACAAATTACCTGAAGAAGAGTCAATGAACCACAAATGGCCTTGGCACCCGACTTGCATGCAATAGATAACTGCCGATATAGATAAGCAAGTGTCGCACCACCCCACGAGTATCTACTAACCCGATCTAAGTCCCCTAGAAGGGGTAGATACATAAGTGGCACTGAATTTCCTGACTTATCATTGAAAATAGTGCATCCCAAAAGATGTAACAAGTATGCCCGTGCATGTCGTCTAACAACCTCTGCCGATGCATCCTCTGCAATAACTGCAAATGTCTCTCGCAACCAAGATAATTTTACTGAACCTCGTTTCATCGTATCCGGAATATCACCTAAAAGGGCCATGCAAGCATCTGTCCAATCTAAAGTAGTGTCTCCTACAACAGCATCACCATCAATTGGTAATCCCATCAAAATAGCAACATCCTGTAATGTGATACTCATCTCTCCATGCCTAAGGTGGAATGTCTGTGTCTCACTCCTCCATCTCTCAACAAGGGCAGTGATCAATGCCCAATCTAACCTAATCCACTGAACCTGAGTCAAATGAAATAAACCAGATCTATGTACATATTGTACAATGCGGGGGTCTACTGCCCATGCACCTAAGCTCCTATGGTGCTCCCAACATTTAAGAACTTCTGTTTCCTGAAAAAAAATAATTAAAATATGTTAACATTAAATTTATGCACAAGTAACAACAACAATATATTAACAATAACAATACCTGGCCAGCGCAAACCAACTGTGATCTATGAGATTCCTGTGCATATAATACAGAAGTATCTACAGGACCTGGAAACTGGTCCATCTCTGCAAAACATACGTGTAAAAGGAATTATAAGTATATAACCAACATGTGTAAACAAGAGACATATATATGCTTGAAAAATTATAAGTATGTAAGGAACATAAAAAACACTTACTAATTGTGATGAGGGGGTTGTACCCCTGGACATGTACTCCTATAATGTCCTGGTTGGCCACAATGACTACAATGATTATGAGATGACCCTTCTTTATTCGTATCCATATGCATATGAAGGCGTCTACTACGTGGACGACCACTTTGCCTGCGACCAAATGGAGGTTGCAATGTAGCACCTCTATGCGGCGGCCAATGTCGACTGTCCAAGACAGGATGAAAAGCAAAGCCATATGTCTGTCGATAGGCCTCCACAGAATAAAATGCAGCACAAAAGTTCAAGTGTGAAATATTTGCTGAAATGATCTACAAGATGCCACTATGTGGACACAAGGAAGACCTGTCATGCAATAAACATTGCAGGAGCAACCACATTGCGGTCCCAAGTTAACAGTATACTGATGTCCGTGTGAATTAGTGACTTGAAACTCATGTCTAGAAAATCTGATCACCTGACATCTTCTAGCCTCTCGCTCAGTAACACGAAGTTGGACTTCTACACTAGGAGCATATGATGCTTCCCAATTCAAACCATCCTCACGTCGTTTAACAAAAAATTTGTTTAACCTGTAGAAAGTTTTTTGCACTAAAGCCTGGATAGGCAAACCTCGCGCACCTTTCAAGACACTATTAAAACTTTCAGAAATATTTGTTGTCATCATACCAAACCGCTTACCACCATCATATACCTTTGTCCACCTTTCATAACCGACATCTTCCAACCATTTCTTTGCTTGAGGATTCATTTCTTCTATTTTCTGTATGAGATGTTGAAATTCAAAGATACATGTTCTAGTTGCTGCAGACCATAACAGACCTGTCAATGTCTTATCACGAAATGTTTTTTGAAAATTATCAGCAAGATGTCGTAAACAGCAACGATGGTAACCAATAGGAGGAGGAAATATCTCAGGTACTGCATGCTCCAAACCTCTATGTCGATCAGAAATGATTGCAAGATCAACTCTATTTGTAACTTTCTCTCTGATACACGCCAAAAACCATGCCCAAGAATCGCCATTTTCCGATTCAACAATAGCGAATGCAAGGGGGAATAAACCATCATCTGCATCTACACCAGTAGCAATCATCAAAACACCAGGATATTTTCCATACAGGTGTGTTCCATCAACACTTATCAATGGCCTACAATGTGGAAACCCCTGTATAGAAGGTGCAAATGACCAAAAAACTCTCTGAAAACGAAAGACAGATTGTTCTGCATAGGTGAACTGCACAACTGTCCCCGGATTTGTCAATTGAAGGGCCTCTAGATACCTGGGTAGAGTAGCATATGATGATTCCCAACTGCCGAAGATTTGTTTCATAGCCAAACATTTTGCAATCCATGCTTTCTTATAAGAAATTTCAACATGATATTCATCTAGTATTCTTCTCACAATCTCTTCTGGAGTAATTGTTAACTTTGTCTTCACAGCTGACAAAATCAACATTTGAACAAAACGAGATGTGCATTGGCGATTGGAACTTTGCAATATTGGATTCACACATGTATGGGGTCCAGCATATTTTTTTACTTTGAAATATTCAAATCCATTCACAACTGATGCATGAACCCTCCATGCACATGTATCATGAATGCATTGAGCTGTAAACATCTTCGTGTGACTTCGTGTCACCTTATATTGGACACTATGTTTAACTGAATATGTTTGTAATGCATATATCAAATTCTTCTTGTTTGTAAAAACTTGTCCAACATGAGGCTCTTCACCCTCTAAAGTACAAGGTACATCTATCCCTTCATGAGAATTATTCATTGTGGCTTCATCTATCCAGTGATCAGAAGTGAATACATCTGGAGGGTCTTGCTCATATTCTGTATTATTAACCCTGGCAATATCAAATAATGGTTCATCATCTCCTTCTTCCATATTCTCATTGTCATCTATATCATCTTCTGAATCTATTTCATCTTCTTCATCCTCCTCAATCACATGTTCTTCTGTTACATGGTGCCTACATATCAATCAAATATGGCATAAAATTTATGGTATGTTATGTGAATACATCAAAATAATTTATCAGGATGATGAAATCACATACCCTGATGAGCTCGCACTATGAAAAGTATGTGACGGATCAGTGATTGGCATGAAAGGATACTGTGAGAATCCACCTCCATAGCCAATAGACCTCCAAATAAAAATTATAAATGTTAACAAAATTTTCTCACACTAATATATATTTCGTACAATTATGGGAGACAACTCACCGTGGGTTATAATCTGTAGGTAAAGTGTAGTCATATGATTCGTACCGTACATCTCTCTCATTAGCAGAATAAAATCCAGTAGAATGAACATCATCATTCAACATACGTGTGAAGTGTCCAGTTGGTTGTTGATACTCATAGTGTTGAGTATGCAAGTTGTCATCAATATGACCATGTGTTTGCACTTCATCATTACCTTGAATAGATATATTATCTATATCTTCCTTCTCTAAATATAATTGTACAGTAGATACATGAGAAGGATACAAATCGAACATACTTTCAACAGTTTCATCATCTTCAACTCTCACTGCAATATATTCACCCATAGAAGTAGGCCACTTGCATGTTATACCAATCTTAACATGTCTTTCGTCATATTTCGTCAAGATATATAACTTTCTCATCAACTCAGTAAAACTTGTGTCTTTCTTTACACGCAAAATGCGTACAGTACCTCCTTCATATTGAGGTTTATGATCCTCAATATGTAAGACACCATCATAATAGCACATTAAAGAAATGTTGGAACTAGTCATATCTGCCATTTATAAGATAAATAAATTACATATGTCAAATCAAAATATTCAAACAAATCACATTTGTCAAACAATAATAATTTAAACATATTTTATTTGTCAAACAATAATCATTAAATAAATCACATTTGTCAAACAAAGATATTTAAACAAATCACATTTGTCAAACAAGAATCATTAAACAAATTATATTTATCAAATAAAAATCATTAAAATCAATTACATTTGTTAAACAATTTATAATTGTCAAATAAAAACCATGAAACAAATTACATTAGTCAAATAAAATTATATCAATTAATATAATAAAAATATTAAATAATTAATTAACATACCTAATGGAAGTGGGGCGGCTGGCTGGGTGGGAGGGGGGGAGGTGAGGGAGGTGGGGAGGTGGTGGAGATGGCGTCGGATGGGGGATGTGAGGGAGTGAGGGAGGAGGTGGCCCGGGTGGGGGATGTGAGGGAGGAGGCACTGCTGGCGCGGCGAGGAGGAACGGCTGGCGTCCGGCGTCGGCTGGCGCTGGCGAGGAGGGCCTGCGTCCGGCGGCGGCTGGCGCTGGCGAGGAGGGTCCGGCGGCTGCAGTGTGAGGAAGAGAAGAGGGGTTTCGGGAGCAGAGGGGTTTCGGGAGCAGAAAGGGTTTCGGAGGTTTCGAGGCGGGGGGTTTAGTTAAGGAGCTGTCGGCATTGAAAATGCCGACAATAGAGTCGGTATTGCGAATGCCGACTTTGATGTCGGCGTTCCCAAAGCCGACTTTAAAGTCGGCATTGAGAACGCCGACGCTATTGTCGGCATTCTCAATGCCGTCTTTAAAGTGGGCGTCCGGTCTCCACCAGTCACCAAGTTGCCAACGTGGCAACTTGGTGACTATTTTGGGAAATAAATTTAAAATATGATTAAATAAATAATTAAATAATATAATATGATTATTTTAATAAAAAAACCCTTAAATTTACTATTAGCATGATTTAAAATCTTAACTTGAAGGTGTTAAAACAAGAGTACTAAAATGTTAGAATAATATTTTGAAGTTATTAAAATATATGTGACATTGAGTTAAGTATATAAAATTTAAAATAATTATTGATATGATTTAAATTATAATTTTAAAGACGTTAAAATAAGAGTCGTAAAATTTTAAAATAACAGTCGTTCATGATCAGAATATAAAAATTATTAGTTAGAAATTACCAATATAGATCTTAATAAATAAAGATTAAAAATAATATTCTTAAAAATAATTAAATTTATTTTACAGACATTTCTAACAGAGATATGTAATTAAAATCTCCCACTAACAAAATTTATAATTAATTTTTTATCCGTCAAAAAAATCATAAATCAACATTTATGTTACGAGCTTTTGTCTACGGTCGCCCCACGCCATGGTCGAGCATCGCCTCAACTAACGGTGAGTGGCGTGTCAGACTTGGCGTGCGGCAACTGGCAAGTCGGCCTAAACAACCGCAGCGGTGGCACGCGTCCATCCGAAGCAGACCGGAGCCATACCTATGCCGAACGCAGAAACCTCCAACCAAGCCCAACCACAACTGGACCGGGTTCCATATGCACATCCTCTGCACCACATGAAAAGTCTCATCCTACCAGTTAAAATAATCAGAAAAGAAGCAAAATACTGACTCCACAAACACGTCTGGGGCAACGTTCGTTGACCTGGGAAAGGCGATTTTTAGTGTTCAAGGCATCACAGTGACAGGCTAGACGGCGATGCGTGAACGCCTATAATCGACAATCTCGTTCACCTTAAGCATCGTTATTTGGAAAAAAGTTTTAGTGTGAGATTTTGGAGACGAAAATCTCTACTGCCATCCCCGTATTTTTAAATGTTTCCTAACATGCGTGGTTGATCTCGCATACAAGGGAAAGGGAAAGATATATACAAGGAGATTATTTTCACTCCATTTTACCTAAAAATAAGTTTCTTTTTATTATTTTTTTTTCAAATTTTGAACACAACTAAGCTAAAGAGAGAGATAGAAAAGCCACCTCACTTTTTTTTATTTTGTTCATCTTTCGCTGCTTCACTCGCGCCTACGAAAAAGATGCAAAATCGCATTTGTGTTGTGACTATGCAAGGAGTCGATTTTTACAAACTTTTATTTTTAGACGAATGTTGTCGAGCTCTATCTCAAAAGATGATCACCGTTGTCATCCAAAATCGATCACACTAATAAAATGATGGACAACGATCGCAACAATAACCCATGTCCCGCGTGATAAAATGAGAGGACAACATTATATATCATGTGAATATCAATTTGATCTGATGATACCCATCTAAATATTTAAGAACAATAATAAAATTATCTTTATATAATTTGAAGATTACAAATTCGAAATTGAAAATAATCTCTCGTTTTTTTTTTAAGATCCTTGCACTGGATACAATTTTTATAGGGTTTTTTAAATAAATAATCATATTTAATTATTTAATTATTTAAATAATCAAAAAAAATATTTCCCAAAATAGTCACCAAGTTGCCACGTAGGCAACTTGGTGACCGGGAGGAAACCGGTGTGCCTCCAAAACCGGTGTTGCCAACGCCGACACTGAAGTCGGCATTGGCAATGCCGACTGTCAATGCCGACTTCAGTGTCGGCATTGAGAATGCCGACTTCAGTGTTGGCATTCTCAATGCCGACACCGCCTTTAAACCCCCCCCCCCCCAACCCCGAAACCCTCACACTGCTCGCAAACCCACCCGAAGCCCTCCAAACCCACCCAAAGCCCCCCTGCTCGCCGCTGGCCTCACGTGCCCACCCCCCAGCCCGCGCCGCCTTCCCTCTCCTTCACCCCCCCCCCCCCCCCCAGCTGCGCCGCCCTCCCTCCTCCTCCTCCTCCTCCTCCCCACGGTCTCCTCCTCCCTCCTCCTCCTCCCCACGGTCTCCTCCCTCCTCCTCTCACATCCACCCTCCCCCCCCCCCCCCCCAGCCCGCGCCGCCCTCACTCTCCATCACCCCCCTCCTCCTCCTCCTCCTCCTCCTCCTCCCTTCACTCCCCTCCTCTCACATCCGTCCTCACTCTCCATCACTCTCCATCACCGCCGGAAGAACATCAACAGGTATTTTTTAATAATTTAATATTTATATTATAATATGTGATGTTAATTGTATAAATATTAGATATATATGAAATTAATGTTTAAATTATTAATGTTTGACACAAGTGTGATTTGTTTAATAATTTATATTTGAAAAATGTGATTTGTTTAAATAAATTTGTTTGACAAATGTGATTTATTTAATGATTGTTGTTTGACAAATGTGATTTGTTTGGATATTATGATTTGATTTATGTAATTTCTTTATCTTATAAATGGCAGATATGACTAGTTCCAACATTTCCTTAATGTGTTATTATGATGGTGTCTTACATATTGAGGATCATAAACCTCAATATGAAGGAGGTATTGTACGCATTTTGCGTATAAAGAAAGACACATGTTTTACTGAGCTGATGAGAAAGTTATATATCTTGACGAAATATGACGAAAGACATGTTAAGATTGGTATAACATGCAAGTGGCCTACTTCTTTGGGTGAATATATTGCAGTGAGAGTTGAAGATGATGAAACTGTTGAAAGTATGCTCGATTTGTATCCTTCTCATGTATCTAGTGTACAATTATATTTGGAGAAGGAAGATATAGATAATATATCTATTCAAGGCAACGATGAAGTGCAAACACATGGTCATATTGATGACAACTTGCATACTCAACACTATGAGTATCAACAACCAACTGGACACTTCACACGTATGCTGAATGATGATGTTGATTCTACTGGATTTTATTCTGCTAATGAGAGAGATGTCCGGTATGAATCATATGACTACACATTACCTACAGATTATAACCCATGGTGAGTTGTCTCCCATAATTGTACGAAATATATATTAGTGTGAGAAAATTTTGTTAACTTTTATAATTTATATTTGGAGGTCTATTGGCTATGGAGGTGGATCCTCACAGTATCCTTTCATGCCAATCACTGATCCTTCACATACTTTTCCTAGTGCGAGCTCATCAGGGTAAGTGATTTCATCATCTTCAAAAATTATTTTGATGTATTCATATAACATACCATAAATCTTATGTCATATTTGATTAATATGTAGGCACTATGTAACAGAAGAACATGCGATTGGGGAGGATGAAGGAGATGAAATAGATTCAGAAGATGATATAGATGACAATGAGAATATGGAAGAAGGAGATGATGAACCATTATTTGATATTGCCAGGGTTAATAATACAGAAATTAAATATGAGCAAGACCCTCCAGATGTATTCACTTCTGATCACTGGATAGATGAAGCCACAATGAATAATTCTCATGAAGGCATTGATGTACCTTGTACTTTTGAGGGTGAAGAGCCTCAAGTTGGACAAATTTTTACAAACAAGAAGAATTTGATATATGCATTGCAAACATATTCAGTTAAACATAGTGTCCAATATAAGGTGAAACGAAGTCACACGAAGATGTTTACAGCTCAATACATTCATGATACATGTGCATGAAGGGTTCATGCATCAGTTGTCAAGGGATCTGAATATTTCAAAGTAACAAAATATGCTGGACCTCATACATGTGTGAATCCAATATTGCAAAGTTCCAATCGTCAATGCACATCTCGTTTTGTTCAAAGGTTGATTTTGTCAGCTGTGAAGACAAAGTTAACAATTACTCCAGAAGAGATTGTGAGAAGAATACTAGATGAATATCATGTTGAAATTTCTTACAAGAAAGCATGGATTGCAAAATGTTTGGCTATGAAACAAATATTCGGCAGTTGGGAAACATTATATGCTACTCTACCTAGGTATCTAGAGGCCCTTCAAATGACAAATCCGGGGACAGTTGTGCAGTTCACCTATGCAGAACAATCTGTCTTTCGATTTCAGAGAGTTTTTTGGTCTTTTGCACCTTCGATACAGGGGTTTCCACATTGTAGATGGGAGTATATGGCTTGGTATTGGTCTATCACTAGGCGGTACATTGCTCGGCCAGGTTTCAGTTATGATATGCGTTATGAGCCGCGAGATCACATAGAGAGGAGTCTGGTAGACGGTATGAAGCATTTACATATGATGGCTAGTGTTGGCCTTCAGGATGATATATCGGATAGTGCACAGTCTACATTTATATCCATGCAGATGTATATTGATAGTGTGTTATCTCAGGTTCAGCAGACAGATTCATCTACATCACATGCAGGACCTTCAGAGCCATATGCAGGCACACCACAGGAGCCAGATGATGCAGGACCATCTCACTATTCTCCAGATGTTATGACAGTTTCACAGTATGATCTATATGATGTAGGAGCTTCACAGATACTGACAGATGAGGGCATGACAGATACACAGCCACCAGAGTCTACGGTATGTACATATCGTCGTTAGCGACGTCACAGAGGTTCGAGTAGCACACTAGCACAGCAGAGTCAGTCTGACCTACTTGGAGAGACATTAGGCAGTATATCAGAAGACATGGATTCTGAGACAGAGCGGGCAGAGTCATGTGATGCTATCTTAGTGCATGAGACACAGCCACAGTCGGAGACAGAGGTTGATGCACAGGAGCAGTGTCACAGCCGTGGTCGTGGTCGTGGTCGAGGTCGAGCATCTAGAAAGGGAAAGAAGAGATGGTTTCCACAGTTTTTTTGAGATGATTTATGTACTTGATGTTTTTTAGTTGTGTTCTCGTATACATATGTAACTTAGACATGATGTATTTGTGATTTTGACATGATATATATGTGACTTAGACATGATGTATGTGTGACTTAGACATTTACAAATATTTTGACATGTTATTTGTGATTATCCTTGACATATATTGAAATGCTATCATACAGGAACATGTACAAATAATGAAAATATAAGTGGAACAGGAGAGGTGCTGTCCATTTTTTTTTTAAAATAAATAGATGTATGTTTACAACCATATAGTTTGTTATGAATAATCTATTTTACTATCATTTTAAAAGATTCAAATTCTAATCTACAATTTAAAAATTGAGTTAAAATTTTTTTGTATATGTTCTTCAAAAACATTTCATTATCTACATTTCTTATTTTTTGTTCCGAGACACAGACAAAATAGTCACACATATCGATTCACCTCACCGAGACACAGGCAATATGCCTGTGTCTCGGTGAAACACAGGCCGCGCCCTGTGTTTTCACAGGGTGTGGCCTGATGGAATTTTTTTTTATTTTTTAAAGCTTGGAGTCGGCATTGGCAATGCCGACTCCAAAGCCGGCATTGCCAATGCTGACTCCAAAGCCGGCATTGCCAATGCCGACTTCAGTGTCGGCATTGGTCGGCTCCAAACACGGCATTGCCGTCCCAGTCGGTCACCAAGTTGCCTACGTGGCAACTTGGTGACTATTTTGAGAAATTTTTTTTGATTATTTAAATAATTAAATAATTAAATATGATTATTTATTTTAAAAATCCTTTTTTATATCCGCGAATGGTAAGTGATTCTCTAAAATATATATATATATATATTTAGAGAGAGAGAGAGAGAGAGAGAGAGAGAGGGGAAAAGCCGCGGTCGCCGACTGACGGAGGCGGCGTGGCGAGCTGTGGGGACGCGACGCCGAAGGAGCCCATGTCCGTAGTTCCAGAAGGGGGGCAAACTGGTCGAGAAGCGTGCTGACGTGGGATCGAAGTACGGGATGCGGGATGAGGGGCGACAAATGGCGCGACGGAGTGGCTCCGGGGCAGGAGCGCCGCGCGCGGGCATCGCTTCCCGCGGCGCGCCTTGCAAGCAAAGCGAAAAGCGGATAATACGAAAAGGAGAAAAGAGGCGATGGACATAATCCAACCGCCCCAACTCAACTTGTCCACGCGCACCGCCTCCTGCGGTCCGGTCTCCACATTTACTCACAGCACAGACGCGGCCGCAGAGAGGAAGTGTAGAGAGAGAGAGAGAGAGGCCTAGAGGAGGGGAAGGGGCAGCGAGGGATGGGAGCGAGACGAGCGGATGATGGCGGATAACATAATTTAGATCTATTCATAGTTTAATGACAATACGCTCGTGCTATGAGGCTGCCCCTCCTCCTCCTGCACCTACCTAGCCCTCTCTTCTCTCAGATCCGGCCTGCTCCTCTGATGTTGCCCTCTGCCTCGATTCCTTCTCCTCTGAGTCTCTTCTTCTTCTTACGCGGCTGCTCTGCATCTGCGGGTGCTCTCTCACGGTGTTGTGAAGGGGTGTCTGGTGCCGAAACTGTCAAAGGCTGAAGTTTTTCTCCCCAGTGTGGTGTAACACGGTTTCCGTTTTTTTTTTTTTTTAATATTTAACAGAATTTTGTGGATTGTTGATTTGAATTGTGAGTTCTTTGCTTGTTTGGTTTGCTTGTGCGGCTTTCCAGTGTTGGTGGGGCTCTCAGCTAAATGAAGTTGCTGGTTGGGGAGAGGCCGCGATGGAGTCCCAGAAGAAGCGCTGCTTCTTCCCCCTCACGAGCTTGCAGATTGGGTTAGTAGAGACGTCGGGCGGCTTTCCTTTCTTCTGCATTGATCATTCCACGACATTTTGTTTTAGACTGGGTTTTTAAGATGGTCTGTCTTCTGTTGGACTCGCTTTCCTTGGGATTCCTACTTTCCGGTTTCCACCTCCAGGACGTGTTTTTTGCCTTTTGTGCTTTTCGGCTGTTGGAAGTCGATTGACCTTGGAGAGTAAGTTAAATATTTGTCTAGGAAGGAGAAAATTGCAATGGAGAGGAAAGAGATTTTCCAATAGGCAGCGTTTGCTGGGTCGGATCGACTGTGCTAAGGGAATTGTGACTTAGTCACTCTGTAGCATCTGCAAAAGGAATCAGATTTATGACTTTGTTTGAACGGACTTTGGTAATAAACTGTTCTTTTGTGTCATTTGTTCAGATATTTTTGTCTAATGGGATGGTAACGTGTGGTCTACTCGGATTGGAAAGGGCAAGACGGTCTCTTTTTTGTCTTGCTTCCTGTGAAATCGAACTTCATTATCTCACCATCCCCTTTTAGAATGGTTTGAGTCATAAGAAGGCTCCGCAGCTAGGGTCCAAGACAATCCCACCTCAATCGTTAATCAAGGGAGTTTATGCTTTTATGGTAGGGTTCTTCTCTCTCATCTAAGTGCTTTTCTTAGGACAAAACCATGAGATTGCCAGGCCAAATCAGACAATATGCATCTGAGTTGCTATGCATCTCTTGATTGTAATAGAACTAATGCTGTCTGTGGGAACTGCCCGCCACTCATACATAGAGTATTGCCCATGTATGGAGGCTCCCTTCATGAAGAGTTCATGCTCAATGGACTAGGGGATTGAGATAGTCCTACCTCAGATGTTAGTCAAAGAAGTTTGCACGGTCCCTTCCCACCATGTGAGGGCCTTCTTCAAGGACAAAGCCACACGGATTTCGGACCAAAACAGACAACAATCTACATGAGAGAAAGGTTACTTCCTGACTGTAATAGAATGTCACCACTGGCACCATATATGGGGACTCTCCTATCACTAGTCACCTTTGCAAGCAGACTTCATCATTAGGGTGCCATGTTCCATGGTTGCGGGGACCAAGATTTTCTAACATTTGGTTGTTAGTGGAGGGAGTCTGCACTTATAAGGAAATGTCATCCCTTGTACATGAATCACATATTAAGGACAAAATTGTGAGGCTCCTGGGTCGAATCTGGTGATATTTCACACAACAGTAGACCAATTCTTGATTGTAAAAGGATGATGCCCCTCTATAGGAATCCCATTGTCAACCGTACGTGTGGATTCCTTTTTCATCTCCCATCTAGGCAGCTCACTGTGGATGAGCTCCCCCCAACTAATATCCAAGGGCTTAGATCTAACGGCCCTAGAAAAATGATCTAAGTTGGACTGGGACCAGCCTGTTGATGCTATTACTCCTTCAAGATTTTAGTTTTGGATAATCTGACCCCACCCTCAAGTCTGGAGCTTTCTATCAAGTTGAGTTAGAGAACTGTTGAACCCGGAAATAAAAAAATTTGTTGTGGTCTTTCATACACATACAAATTCCAGCAAAATAAAATTATATGGATATTCAGGAATGCTCAGAGCATGCAGAAGATAGAAAGGATGAGGAAAAAAAAAAAACTCTCACCACCATGGATGGCAAAGTCGGACATCGGCCTATGGCGACTTGATTTTGGGGGGGTGGTGGACGACGACCCACCCAATATAAGGTGGAATTGGGGTGGATTGAGCAGAATCGGACGGCATCAGACTGGATCAGGCCGATCCAATCTGATTCCACACGATCCACCTCGATTCCATCTGATGTAGCCTAATTCCCTCAGCTTACCTTAATTACGTCCGATCCCCTCTACTTATCTTATTTATCTAAACATCATTTAAGTAAATGTTATATTTGTAGTTTCATTTACTTAAGATATTATATGTAAATAAGGAAATATCTCTCATTTGAATCCAATAAAAATATCAGAAAATTGTATCTCTTACAAATAAAAAGTCAACTCTCCCATCTAAGAAGAAAATCGTGATTTCTGTGGTTCCATCAAAATAACGACTTTCTAATCTTTCATAATTTGACATATCTAAAAATTTCATAATTCAAATAAACTCAATAGAATACTAAAAATATAAAGTTCGGCAAAAAAAATAAATCAAACGTGCATTTACTTCTCCAAGGGAGGCACTCTCCTACTAACAGCACTTAGTATGTTTGAGACCTTTTAGGATTTGATCAAACCTAAGTTTTCATTACCTAAATTCATGAGAATTGTCATTTTTTAATTGAATATTAGAAAGTCAATATTTTGATGGAACCACCAAAATCACGATTTCCTTTTTGGATGGGAGAGTTGACTTTTTATTTGTAAGAGATATGATTTTTTTGATATTTTTATTAGATTCAAATGGGGAGTACTTTCTTATTTATATGTAATTTCTTAAGTAACATTTACTTAAATGATGTTCAGGTAAATAAGGTATCATAATTATCAATGCTTTGTATTGTAATATGAACATATGTAAAACTAGACTATGGATATATCCAAAATGTGCAATTATTATATAGTTTTTAAAGAATTTTCTCTATTTTTTCATTTTTCACAATTTTTTTTTCATTTTTTAACTTGGTCGATCCTAGATCAGCCAGATTTCCATGGAATCGGACGGATCATGCGATCCGACCCGACTCGGGGTCAGCTGGGTCTGATCCAGCACCCCGATCCGACTTTGCCATCTATGCTCACCACATCATGTTCATGGTGGAGTTTGAGGAAAGGGAAGCCCGTCCCTGCTAGAATTGCCACTTATGCATTCCACTGGGGAGATTTCAAGAGAAGAGAGGGGTGGTCGGGTCCCACTTCCTATTCTTGGGAGAAGGAAGAGAAGAGAAAACCCCATTGGTGCATGCCACTAGTGGGGTTTATGGGAAGAGGAAGGGGGCTGTCCCCACTTCTTGCTCCGATAGAAAGCAGAAAGAGAGAAGAGTTGAGAGAAAATCCAATTGGTGTATGTTCTAGGTGGGGTATTAGGAGGAGGAGGAAATAAGCCTCACTGATTCATGTTCCTGATAGGGTTTTAGAAGTAAAAAAAAAAAAGGGAAATAAACTCCATGGTGCATGCTATTAGAAAACTCTCATTGGTTCATGCCACTAGTGGGGTTTAAGAGCGGCCCCATTTATTTGAAAAGAAGAGAAAAGAAATCCCCACTGGTGCATGTCATTGGTGGGGTTTTAAAAAGGAAGAAGAGGGCGCCCCCACTTATTTGGAAAGAAGAAGGAAGGAGAGAAGACATTCCCACCGGTGCATGTCACTGATGGGGATTTAAAAGGAAGATGAGGCCGGCCTCACTACCCTATAGAGATCGAATTAGATAAACAAGGAAAGAAACCCTACCAGTGCATGTTTTCAATGGGTTTTTAAGAGGGAAGAGAGGATTGTCATCCCCACTTTCTACTCTCTCTCAACTTATATAAATAGGGGAGCATCCCCCCACTCCAACAAGTACAGCAAGAGCAACAACGAGAGGAGAATAACAAGAGAAGAGAAGAAGAAACCCCACCACAAGGAAGAGTTTTCCAAGTTCAAGGAGAAGACTCAGGGATCTTGTTCCTAAGTGTTGAAGGCAAGGTGTAAGCAAATTTTGCATTATACCCCTTTCAATTTGATTAATCATTCAAACCCCTCCTCTTTTGTTTGAAGGGCATATCTTTGTTAAATCTCCTACACCATATAAATGAGATAAAGAGCCATGTAAAGCAAAGTTTGCCATACAGTACGGATTGGAGCCTTCCAAACCTGTACGCTTTGATCCGTCTGATACACTTTGCCCTCCCTCTCCCTTCTCTCTCTCTCTCTCTCCTCGCCATCACCCCCAGCCCCTCCCCCCGCTCTCTCTACCATCGTGCCCCCTGCACGGCCTTCCTCTCCCTCTCTACCATCCCCCCCCCCTCCCCCCACAGCCAACCAACACGATACGAGTTGATCGTGCCGCACCAGTATGGTGCGGTATGGCCAACCTTGATGTAAAGAAGAAATTTTCAATTTTATTAACAAAGTTTAGATAATTATGATTATACCCAGTTTTCTGGTTGATTGCGTATTTGACCTTGAGATCTTAATTGCATAATTAACTGTACAAACTGATCTTCAAGGAATGTAGTGTTGGTATCTTTAAGAGAAATTAATGTAAATTCTAAGTTCTTTCTAATTTATATGAACATATTTATTATTTGCAAGCATACCTTATCTTTGATTTTATCATGCATACACTTCTAAATCTCAAATGGATAATGTCAACAGTCTGGGTAGATTCATAACCAGGAATTAATAATTAGATTACTGATTATACTCAGGAAGATCAATAAAAATGTCAATTTCTGATTATACCCAGAAATCACTTTTATTGTGCACATGTCCTAAAAATTTTGGAAGTATAAATGAAATACATTAATGAACGTCCAGTCAAAGACCGAAGGTAGTCAAAACTGAACATACATGAATCCATGAAGAAAAAGAAAATCAGAAGTCTGATCTGAATGTATGAATTAAAGAAAACAAGAAATTAAATAAGCTAAAGGATAAGCAGGACAGATCGTACATGAAACCATAACTTTAAAAGAATTCTGACCCCAAAAAAAACAAATACATGGTTAGCTTCTTAAGAGAAAAAATAAAAAATAAAAAATAAAAAATAAAAAATTAATTAATGATATAAAGATTAGAGTTACTAGCTAGATGTCTGAACAATAAAAGAAATCAAACATACAAATAAATAAATAAACAATAATGATACAATTATGTCCAATTTTCAGAAGTTTCTTTACTCTTAAATTTCTTTTGCGCTGGTTAAATTGTAGGCATCATGTGGTGGTTAATCAGGGGTAGTTTATTGTATAATTAATGTAATTAACATCAACATAAGTTGATGGGGAGAGGTGAAGGACATGAGCCTATATCATTAGGCCTGATCCAAATGCGTGTGCACACACACACACACACAACACGCGCGCGCACACACACACGCACACAACACACACACACGCACACAACACACACACACACGCGCGCGTGCACACACGCACACACAACACACACACGCAACACACACACACGCACGCACACGCACTATATAAACTGATAAACAAAACAAAACCAAAACAAGCAAAAAAATAAATGATTGTGACTTCATGAGATCATTTTTTTTCCTCACGGAACAAGAACCAATTAGGATTGGCACCTATCAAGTTTTCAAACTTGGCATGTGTTGTCTGCATCAAACAAGCAAAAAAAAATGATTGTGACTTCATGAGATCTTTTTTTCCTCACGGAACAAGAACCAATTAGGATTGGTACCTATCAAGTTTTCAAACTTGACATGTGTTGTCTGCATCAAGTTTGCAAACAAAAAAATGATTGTGTGTCACGCCCCCGATATTTAGCAGCGGAATAAATACCGGGGGACGTGAACGATACAAACAGGCGTATCACAGTTGAATAACACAGAGTCACAATTGAATATAATAACACATTCGAGACTATACTATGGTCACCAACATATATCTTATTTCATTCCATTCAACTAGATACAACCTCACATGAGAAGAATCAACTGAAAAGTGTATATTAATCAAATAACAATGTTTTTCTAATACATCAACTACTCATATGTCTATTTCTAAACTGTCAACTACTTCTAGGACGGGTGATCGTCACTCTTGCCCAGTCCCGTCTGACTCCACGGGTTCTTCATCACTACCTGAAAAAAGGGTAGGATGATAGGGGTGAGCGAACTAGCTCAGTAGGATTTACATCTCAATAACGTGCGGACACTAATATACATAATTAACATTTTAAATAGGCAGATATGCACATGAGTATGATGACAATGTATGCAATACTAACAGATTGAATAGCAAGGTAGAACGGATATCATATCAGATCAAATGTCGAGTTCCATATATAATGGACAGATAATTCAAGAATAAAATCATGTCAGAAGAGATTGGCCATATTCAAGCAGAGCTCATGTGTTCACAAGAACAAACGTATCATATCATGTCAAGTCAAACTTATCATGTCAAACAGGAGGCACATTTTCACAATCTTGCATGTCAGTGTGCTATGCCAAGCACCAAAGTCCATACTCCCGCGGTTAACAAGTACGTTGTGGCGCTCCTCCCCAGGACCGGACAGGGCCCTTATTGCACAGGCATTGGATTAAGTTTTGGACCGGAGTCCCACGTTGTGCCGAACAAACAGGTTCATATTTTGGCCACAGAGTTTCAATAACAAGCTCGTAGTAAAAGGACATGATCATTCATAGAATCAAGGAATGACAAATAGCTCAAAAGAACAAGGCAGGATAACGACGTATCTTATGTTTCATAGTTCATTAATGTCTTGACATGAGGATGTTTCAAAAAAAACAGATCATATGCAGAATATGTGCTTTCCTAACATGTATGCATATGAACAGATAATTAATTTAACACCGGAAAGCATGTGACAATTGAAACTCATATGCAAATCATGACATTAACACCACTAACAAGTCCATACTAACATGTATCCATCCCCACATTCATATCATGTTCTTATCTTATCATTTGACAATAAGTAAGATCACAAGATAATCCAATGAACATAAGGACAATCAAAATTATCCATTAGAATCATATTCATATCATTACCATTTTTCAATGGGTTGATTTATTTTAGGTCCATGCATATTATATAACATCATGCACATGCTTGTAGACATCATGGAATGATCAGACCCAAAATATGCAAAAATCTTGTAAGGTAGTGTCGACACTAGATCAAGTGGTGTCGACACCATGCTCCAAACACAAGACAAATCATGCAAAACTGGTCAGGTAGTGTCGACACTAGTTCAGGTAGTGTCGACACAGTGCATCAAATACAAGGCAAAAAGGTCAAGTAGTGTCGACACTAGTTCAGGTGGTGTCGACACTAGAGACAGTTTCCAGAAAACCTTCTGGCAGATGTGGGACAGTGTGTCGACATTAGCACAGGTGGTGTCGACACTAGATCAGTTTTCCAGAAAACCTTCTGGGTCAACTGGGACAGTGTGTCGACACTAGCTCAGGTAGTGTCGACACTAGAGACCTTCCCAGAACATCATCTGGGCAGTTTTGGGACAGTGTGTCGACACTAGTGGCCCTTCCAAAACAAAACACATGGTCAGGTGTAACCAGAAAACATGTATCATGCAGCGATTCACTTTCACCTCTTATAACTCTCTAACGAATGACATTTAGACAAAACATTCAACACGAAAGATGACGAGGACAACTAGTAGAAGAACTTTGATGTTGAGGGTTTGATCTAATTCGGTCTCGAATCCCGAGAAAACATGTGAATAACAAAAATCTAATGTAGCCCGAAATCACAGTATCATGCAGAGACTCTCTTGTCATGCTCCTAACTCTCTAACGAAGGACTTTTGGACAAAACGTCCAACATAGAAGATGATCGTGACTTCACGTGGAAGAACTTTCATGAAGAAAGTTTAGTCAAATTCGGTCTTGAATCGTGTGCATAATAAGAAGAACGGGAAAAGCCCTAACTGTGCGAGACTTCGGGAAAATCACGAATACTCAATGTATACTCCATGAAAGCTAGTCAAACCAATTGCAAATGAACTTAGACTTAAAGAACTACATGATGGTGTTGGTTTTCTTTAATCTTGGCCCGAAAACACCTACCTTTACGAAGATCTAAGACCAGTCGATATTCTGGATGCAACAGAAGATGCAGGGGATGAAGCTCCGAGTTCCCAGCCTTTCTCCTGCTCCTCAGAAGTTCTAGCCTGCCTCCAAACGACCCCAACTCGTTGTTAAACCTTCCCCAAGAGTTTGAGGACGAGTTCTTATAGATTTAGGTTGTAGTTAAGAGTCCTAACGAGACTAGAAAAGGGGCTGCGAATCTGCTCCCTGTTTTTCCCAGAATCTTGGACTCTTTCCTCCAAAAGAGGTAGTAGTGGTTTAGGAAACCTCCTCTTAGGGTTGGGTCCAGTTTTGGCTTACCATGCATGACTAATCACCCTTATTTTAACCCTAAATTGCCCTTTCTAATTATGGCATAATTACC
This sequence comes from Colocasia esculenta, assembly GCA_014218235.1. NCBI lineage: Eukaryota > Viridiplantae > Streptophyta > Magnoliopsida > Alismatales > Araceae > Colocasia > Colocasia esculenta. The sequence continues at coordinate 32,083,174 of CM024766.1, forward strand.
TACACGAATTTCTGGGTAATTCCCTGTCCCAGCTCATTTATATCCTTGGGCCAAATGTGTTCTATACGCCCAATCTTGTTAATGGATCATTATTACATGGTGTTGGAAGTCTCTCCCATATGTTTAATTAATTTATCCCCCTTTATTTTTGAAAATTTTAAATTGCTAAATTTCCGGAGTGTTACATTGTGACTTCATGAGATCATTTTTTTTTTCTCACGGAACAAGAACCAATTAGGATTGGCACCTGTAAAGTTTTCAAACTTGGCATGTGTTGTCTGCATCAAACAAGCAAAAAAAAAAATGATTGTGACTTCATGAGATCTTTTTTTTTCCTCACGGAACAAGAACCAATTAGGATTGGCACCTATCAAGTTTTCAAACTTGGCATGTGTTGTCTGCATCAAGTTTGCAAACATTCCTAGGAAATGTCCAACATTGGATTTCCCAAAAAGCCACTCACTCCCTCAAGACATAAGAAAGGTCATTCCTATGTACCATATTATTCGAGGACCTCTCAGTCTTTATGCTCACACTCCAGTTACATGCTCTACCCTCCATTTCTTGCATGGAGATTTCAGAGAGATGTTGAACGGACCCTAATAGATGGCAAATCATGATTGATGACAGATTACCCAGAACCACACTTATCTGCTTTTTAAGAATTGGATTTTCATTTTTTTCGCCCTCCATTGATTCCTAGAGGTGAAAAGCTGTCAACAACCTGTTCACTCTTATCCTCCAACGGTGAAGTCTTGTTGAACTCATAAAGTGCATCATTATTATCATTTTCAATACCAAGTAAAACCTCCCTGAGCAAGATCAAGCCTGAATACCAATAGCCTGAGCCATGGGGAGGCCAAACACCTGTCAGGCAGTAGGCCTCCCTGTTGGAACCCATGTGAAATCCGGGTTGGTACCCACCCTCTGTTGATGTCCACTGTAGGAGTCAATGTTGTAACCTTGCGGTTTTTCTGTGAAGAGCCTATCCAACTCTCCCACCCTAAGGGGCAATAATGTGTATTAGTTACTGAAGAACATCTCATCGAGTTAGTAAGACTGTCTTATTTCGTTGTCAGTTTGTAACCACATAACAAGTCACGTGTAGAGTGTGATTAAAAAAAGTTAATTTTTAATAGTATGTCTTCACTTCTTTTCTTTCTCTGCATGTTATTCTGACAAGAGTTGCTGTAAAAAATGACATTTTCACTTTGGTTCCTTTTCCTGAAGCTCTTGGCAGTTCTTTGGGAGGGTTATTGAGTTAATGATGGTAGCATAATTTTTTCTATAACTGCTTCTAAGTTTTTGCAATCTTACTTTTGCAGAGACTTGCAATCTTATCTTTCTCGTCTCACTATTTTCTTGGCACCTGAAAGTAAAAAAATTCTTATCTTGGTTGATTATCGGCCATGCTTGATGGATCGGGATATGCGGCCGGCACACCTGTGGCAACTCATGGTTACCAAGGTCAATCACACATCCTTGGTAACAGCTTCCTGATTTTAGATTTTATCGAGTTCGTAACTAAAGATCTTTGCTTTGCAGTCTAGGCTATCTCCTTTTGCAAACACTAAGGTTAAAAGAGAGAAGAAGAGTTTCTTGAGGAGGCATGATTTGAAGAATGGGCCTAAATTGGATGCAAATAGTAGTAAAATGTCTCGCAGATGGTTCTCTCTGATTGATGCTGCATTACGCCAAAAGAGAGCCCTATTACCTATGGAAAAACTAAAAGATTCTCTGGTTCTGAACAGTGACTTGCATCACACATTATACGGTTTTATAGTATTTGAAATTTCATGGGTTCATGTGCGTGGCATCAACTATCTGAATGAACTTCAGGTGGACTCTTATTTGTCTAATAAACTACAGTTTCTTCTAGTTTTGGAATTGGTTGTATATTAATTGACAATCAATGGCTATATGCAGACAGATACATCAATGGCAGTGGAGGCTAAGCTAATGAAAAGGTGGGAATTTGACAGTGTTCATCAAGCTTCAAGCTCCCTTTCTTTCTGGTATTCTGGGACACGCTACGAGCGATCACTGTTGCTGGAATATCTCAATGATGCCTCACATACAGGTTCTTGCTTTATGGTTACCCTCTTTCACCCATGGTATGATCTCTATTCAAACTGATATATTTAGCTTTCCAGGAGATATTTTTTATGATGCCAAAGAAGATTCTTCAGCTGTCTGCCCACATAAGGGCCTTGTATACAGTAGTGATGATGATGAATCTGTTGAGCATAAGTCTTCACGGGATGGAGTGAGCTCAGATTCCTCTGCCTCACTAGAAAATTGTGAAAGTTTAATGTGTACGCCACCTCCAGTCTTTGGTTCATGTAAAAGAAGAAAAATCACGAGATCTACATTCATCAGCAATGAAGTAGATGAGGCTTCTGATGAAGCTTATAGTGAAATTGTCAGCTCACCAAGACAGTCCATAGCTTCTACATCTACATATAGCAGTGATAGTGAAAGTTCTGGAATGACTGATCCCACGCTTTACAGGGATGTACTGATCATATTTAGATTCAATGATCCTGATCTCCCATTTATGTTGAAGGATATAATTACATCTGAGTTGAGGTTGCTCACGTTATTGGAATATGGACTTCCATCTTGGGTCATCTTTCTTCAATCATATCCTGTATTTTGCCATCTTTATCGCCCATGGATGTGCCCTCTAGCAAGAGTATTGTATGTACTTATTTCTGTCACAACGGTGCTCATAGGATTCTATGATTTGTATAAAAATGTTCCCATTCTGAAGGCAACAGCATCCCGCATATGTGGGCCATTTTTTGATTGGATTGAGACTTGGGAAATGATTTCTAGGATTAAATACTTGGGAACAATGCTCTTTATACATAATTTTGAAATAGCTGTGAGATGGTTCCTGGCGGCCAGCCGTGGCATGAGATCACTATTCTATGTGTTAACAGGTCCAGTGGCTGGGCCACTAGAGGAGCTTGTGGAATTCTTTTGTCCCTTTTGGACAGCCTGCCTTGAAATGATTGGAATGCTATATTCAGTTGCTTGGACTGTAATTGGATCTGCATGCAGTATGGTTGTGAGCATTGTGCAGATAATACTTTGGCCATTTTGGTTTGTCCTCTCAGTTACCTGGAGCTTAGGTAAGGAACATAAGTGTTTTTTCATCTAATTCACTCGCTTAATTCTTATCAAGTTTATTTCCATCTCAGTTTATGACAATCTGATTTTTTTAACAGCAACCTCCGTTATATACCCTATCTGCTGGGTCCTTTGGGAAGTGTTAATTGCTCCAGTCCACCTCATCTTTGCATCTGTACATCTTATGGTGATGAGTTGCTCGTATGCATATAATATGATGAGAGAGATTTGGTCATCAGTAGCCCCTATATTTCAGCTTATGTCTAAATCAGATGTTACATCTGTGACCTATGAGGTTCCGTTATGGCGTTCTCTTTGGAATGACCTTTTCTCTAAGGTTCGTATGATCATGTATATATTCCAGTTGTTTTCTAGATCTTAAAGGTCTGAACATATTTCATATAGGTTTTCCGTGCGGTAAGAAGCATTCTGTATGGTTTTATTGCCTTCTTCACAGCCTGCAATAGGCATCGTCTGAGGTATGTATCCGATCTATCAGCAAGCATGTAAGACAGAACTGCTCTCTTCTCTATCTACACATCTGATGGAGAATTCCTACCATTTGCTTGTTTACTATTTTCTCCAAGAATGTCTAGTTGTACACTGTTGGTGAACATTATATTTCTTGATTTTTGTACAGAAGTCCTGATACATCTGTCTGATGCACAGAAAATTACTTTGATTGTTAAATTATAACTTATGGAAAGCGTAATGTCAATGCAGTATTTACCATTTGACTTTTCCTATATTGAGCTCTTTCCTAGATAGTTCTTCAAGAGGAGGGACGGAGAGCACATTTCGAAGTTGCTTACATTTGGAAGGAGAAAAAGGATCACAAAATATACTGTAATAACACACCAAGAAATGTTTGTCCACTGAGGTAGGGACTTGTGGACGTGGAAAAAATTTAGCATCTCTCCTCTCCCTCTTGGAAAAGAGAGAGAGATGATATTTGTGGGCATGATTTTCATTTGGTTGTGGGCGTGCCAGCCTGTTTAACGGACAAATTTGAAATTTGCTTGATGCAGGAATTTGCATGTCCGTTCATCAGACAATTGTGCCTATATTTTGGTGTATTTGTTCCGCGCGTTTATTTTATCAGGAGAATTGGGTTTTGTGTATTGGACCTTTCTCCACCAACCGAAGTCGATGTTAATTTACATCGAGATGAACTTGAACACCTTTGATTCTCAGTCAGAGAACACTTTTCATCTCTATTTGTTGTGATAGCGATGACTTTGATGGTCGCCCTTTAAGGATACACTCTTGCGAAGAAAATTGAAGACTTTATTGCTTATACACCTGTAATTTGGATTATAATTGGTCTTTCAAGACCTGTACAAGTGGTCCCGATTATATAATTGGGTCCTCAGAATTACATGCGATCACAATCAAGCCCTTTTGAATTTACTTCTATCGTGATTAACTGTTGAATTGGATCTTCATCACGATCGGACCATTGGATTTGAACTTGATCACGATCAGACCATTGGATTTAAACTAGATCACGATCAGACCGTTGGATCGCCAATATGGTCACTGTCGGCCCATTATATTTTGCTTCGTAGTCATCATCACCCTTTTGACTATGTTAGGACCTTTAAGTGGTCTTGCTGGGTATGCTTGCAGCTCTTGACCCTTCTTGGGTGTTTTTGTCATTTTTTTGTATCCCCGAGATCTTTTCAATCATTTATTGACTTCTCGAGGTACACTTGTCATTTCTTGACTCCTTGGGACTTGTCAGTCATTTCTTAACCTCCCAAGACTTTTCAACCATTTCTTGACATTGTCGGGGATTTTTGTCATTCCTTGTCAATCCCAAGACTTGTGGTGGTCAGCCGTAAGTCGGACTCAAGAGAGTATACACTGCTTCTGGGAAGTGGCATGGGTCCCACTCCACCGAGCCATGCAAATGGCAAGAGCCGGGCTTCTCAATCATTGCTTGACTTTGTCGGGTATTTCTGTCATTTCTTGACCTTCTTGAGGGTTTCCGCCATTTGTAGGCCTTCTTGGACTTCTCTGCCATTTGTTGGCATTTCTAAGAATTCTCGGTACCCTCAACCTTAAGCTGCACTCAGGAGAGCGCACGTCGCTTTATAGAAGTGGCGTGGGTTCCGCTCCACCAAGTTGGGTCAAAAGCATGAGTCTTATATGGTTTCCTCCCTTTGGGGGGACTTTTCTACAATTTCTATCCCTCTAGGATACTTCTGCAATTTTCTTGTTCTTTGGGGATGTTTCTGCAACTTTTGTCCTTTTGAGGACACTTCCAATTTTTTTTGATATCAGGGTATTTTTGCAATTTGTCCTAATCTGTAATTTTTTCCAGCGCGGGGTGTTCTTGTAATTTTCCCTTAAACAAGGACTTGGCAACTTTTACTTAAACAGGGCATATGTGTAATTTAACACACACAAATTTCATGTCTTCCAGGGCTTTTGTGTAATTTTGTATGCACAAACTCCATGCTGTCAAGTGCTTCTATGTAATTTCACATACACACAAAAACCCTCTTGGCCCTTTGTGCCTTAGAAGACACAAACCAACAATCCCCCAAAGGGAGTCTTCTCCCCCAAAAGAGGTCTTCTGAAGAGCCAACCTCCAAATCTTCAAGCCGTAAAGCCCCCCCTATTTGGGTGATTTTGCAATTAACAAACTTTCGAGGACTTTGTTATAAAAAGTCTATGAACAAACAAGAGGCTTCTGCTCTCTTCTGCTTTTAACAAGCAATAAGAGGAACAGGCCGCTCCAAGCTCCCAGCCAAAGTCTTCAGAAGTCCGGAAGATCTCTCCAAGTAGTTCCCTTGGCCCTTGGCCCTTACCCTCCTTTTATAGGAGTTGGAAGGGGAGGAGAAGAGGGCCATCGGTCCATTGCGGCAGGCGGCCAAACCTCAACGAGGGTGGGGTTCTATCAGCCATGTTTGAAGCCCAAGGACCATCGGCCATGTTTCTGCGCTAGGCCTCCCTCAGGTAAGTTTGAATATTTCTTTATTATTTTATTTGTTTGAGAAGGGAGAAATGGGCCGAGGGGCCTACCTATGGTGGGAAAACCCACCAAGGGGGGTGTCCCCTCGGTGGGGTTTACCCGTGTGGTGGGAACCCTACCAAGGGGCCCCATGGGGGGCTTTCCCACGTTGGTGGAAAAGCCCACCGAGGGGCCACCCATGGGAAAACCCCACCGAGGGTGGTGTGCCCAGGTGGGGTTTGGCCGCTTGGTGGGAAACCCTGCCGAGGGCCCTCCTTGGCCAATTTTGAGGCTTTTTTGGATGGGATTTTTGGGTTTTGTGGGTTATTTGGAATTTGGGATTTTGGGGGTTTGATATTTCTAGATTTTTTGGGTTGATGGCATTTCTGGAATTTGAGAATTTCTGGGACTTTAGGATTTCTGGAATTTTGGAAATTTTAAGAATTTTGTGGTTTTAGGAATTTGAATATTTCCGGACTTTTGGAAATATGGTATTTTCTGGAAATGGATATTTCAGGATTTTTTAGAAATTTGTTATTTCTAGATTTTGGGGTCTTCGATGTTTCTGAAAATTGGGAATTTTTGGGTTGTTCGGGATGTTTTTGGTGTCAACAGGACTGCACATGCTTTAGAGGGATTAACTTTGAGCCCATTACAGAAGGTAGATACTCCAGATATAAGTAAGAGAGAGCATTCCTGATAATGAACAAATCTTCATGTCCCTTCTAAGTAGATAGATTGTGATAATATTGAAGGAACTGGACAAGTTCCGTGATGCATCTCGTATATAGCATTCCCGATAATGAACAAATCTTCATGTCCCTGATTAAGTGGATAGATTGTGATAATATTAAAGGAACTGGAGAAGTCATGTCTGAAGCATCTCTTATCTCTTTCCTAGTCTCCTTCCGGGTCATCAAAGTACTGCAGCAGGGACCATGGATGGCAGAATCGGATCGCGCTGTTGGATCGAACCCCGGCCGATCCCGATCCGAGTCAGATCGGATTGGAGAATCCTGCCGATTCTCAAGGAACCTGGCCGATCTAAGATCGGCCAATTTTTAAAAAAAAATAAGGATTGTGAAAATCAAGGGAAAATCAGAAATTTTTTTTTGGAAAAATCAGGAAAAATAAAGGGGGAAATCACATAGTATAATTGCACATGTTTGGTATATCCATAGTCTAGTTGCACATATTTTCACATTACAATACAGAGCAATGCAGTTTCATTTACTTAAGATATTACATGTAAATAAGAAAGTACACCCCATTTGAATCTAATAAAAATATCAGAAAAAATCATCTCTTACCAATAAAAAGTCAACTCTCTCATCCAAGAAGAAAATCGTGATTTTGGTGGTTCCATCAAAATAGCAATTTTATAATCTCTCATAATTTCACATATCTAAAAATTTTATAATTAAAATAAACTCAATAGAATATTAAAAATCTAAAGTCCTATAAAAAAGATCAACGTGCATATAACTTCTCCAAGGGAGCCACTCTCCTACTGACAGCACTTAGTCTGCTTGAGATTTCTCAAGATCTAATCAAACTTAAGCTATCATCACCCAAACTCATGAAAATTGTCACTTAAATTAGAAAGTGACAACTCTCATGAGTTTGGGTGATGATAGCTTTAATTGAAAAGAAACTAGAAAATGACAATTCTCATGAGTTTGGGTATGATAGCTTAGGTTTAACTAAATCTTAAGAGATCTCAAGCAGACTAAGTGATGTCAGTAGGAGAGTGGCTCCCTTAGAGAAGTCATATGCACGTTTGACTTTTTTTACCGGATTTTAGATTTTTAGTATTCTATTGAGTTTATTTGAATTATGAAATTTTTAGATATGTCAATTTATGAGAGATTAGAAGTCGCTATTTTTATGGAACCACCAAAATTGTGATTTTCTTCTTAGATGGGAGAGTTGACTTTTTCTTAGTAAGAGAGATGATTTTCCTGATATTTTTATAGGATTCAAATGGGGGGTACTTCCTTATTTACATGTAATATCTTAAGTTACTTAAATGATGTTCAGGTAAATAAGGTAAGTGGAGGGAATCGGACGTAGTTAAGGTAAGCTGAGGGAATTGGGCCACATCAGATAGAATGGAGGTGGATCGTGCGGAAATGGATCGGCCCGATCCCGTCCGATTCTGCTCGATCCACCCCGATTCCACCTTACATCGTGGGTGGGTCGACATTTACCCACCCCCACCCCCCCCAAATCGGATCGCCATAGGGCGATTCTGACCCAAATCGGCCAAGTTTGCCATCCATGGCAGGGACCATACACCAATTATGACTGGCAACCATGAATAGAAATATAATTGATTTTCACAAAAGAAAGTGTGGCAACTGCGGTTCTGGCCATAACCTCATCAATGTCTGACCAAGATAAGTGCCAGACTCAGTTGGGAGATCCATTCCGTGTTCTGGCATTTCTAGAGTTTATAGTAGAAGAACGAGTTTATAGTAGAACATTCACTAAAACATACATTGAACCGTTCAGAAGAATTTACAAAGGACAATAGTGCTTCAACTACATAGGAACAAGAATACACGTGTTAGGTAGTAGATAACCAAATATTTCAACTTTCATGTCCCAAAAGGTAAGAGAACTAATATTGCTTATCGTATTGTGACAGTTATGCTGCTGATGCTCAAAATTTTTATGGTGGATAACCAAATATTTCAACTTACATATTCTAAAAGGAAAGAAAACTAATATTACTTACCGTATTGTGACAGTTACACTGCTGAAGCTCAAAACTTTTCATTTGTTGTTACTATTGGTGCTCTGCACCCATAACCTAACAACAGTAATTTGAGGTGCAGTGAGGTCTGTGAACTCTGGGGATGCTCTACCACCTGACTTAGGTAAAAAAAAAAAAACTCGGAGAACACAACCTTAGTTAAAATAAGAACATTAAAAGTGACACTGAGAATAGCAACACTAATAATAGTACAATAACTAAACAAAATGGTGATAGAAACTCATATAGTTAACAGAGTTGTTTTGTAATAATAAGGAACTTATAATATAAGAGTGAACAGTGATACAAAACAACAGTAAAGCCCTCTGTGATAACCTAATAAACTCTGATCTGTTAACTCAAAAATTGATTTGATTAAGGCAGATAGCTTATCAGGACTTTATCTCCAACAAGTGCTGACAAGTCCCGGTAAAGTATCTCACCCTCTTAGGTCTGATAAAGTTCAGTCCAGATAACTTTATCTGTCAAATAAAAAATCTTACAATCAGATATATCTATCCATGAATAGTTTATCCGTGAATAAGTTATCTAATTATCAAAGAGACCTAATAGTTTAACAGAGTAAATTGTGACTAACAGTTTTTCCAAGCTTCCATGATTCATGACCATGCTATTTAGATGTAAACATTGTAAGGCAGGTAGCCATCAAGCTGACTAGCTGAGTGGGAAGGTAACTGTAGACCACAGTGAGAAGGTGATAATTGTAAGGGAAGTGAATTAACTGTTAAAAATGTATAAATGTAGGCACTGGGGAACTAGATCAGGACAACTATATCCATCCACCCCTAGTCCTACAGTAGGCTACTGAATAGAAAACGACTGTCTCAAGTGGTTGGTTGCCTCTTGGACCTGTGGTGGTCCAGTCTGTCTTCATAAAGTAATGGGTCTCCTACACACTAGCCATAGCAATAGACCATAATAATAATTGTCTCATTGAGTCGCCAAATTTTTTGGCAAACTCATTCAGCCTCCACCAGCCTGACAGGAGGATCAACTGTTCTGAAAAATGAAACTAGTACAAGGCTTATTTGGAACTCATAGTTTATACACTACCACGACATTTTAGGACTCAGTTGGGTGCTTGGATGGCAAAATCGACCAAATCGGATCGAAATCGGAGGGTACCAATCCGGTTTTTTTTTTTTTTTTTTAGGGGGGGGGGGGATGCCGACCTCCCACGATTTTAAGTGGAATCGAACCAGATCGACCCGATCCAATCCGATTCCGCACGATCCACTCTGATTCCACCCCGCTCTGGCCCGATTCAGGCAAGAATTGTTTTTAAGTAATAGAGTTTGCCTGAATCGGAGCGGATTTTTTGTAGTTTCATTTAGTTAAGGTATTACATATAAATAAGGAAGTACCCCCCATTTGAATCCAATAAAAATATCAAAAAAATCATATCTCTTACCAATAAAAAGTCAACTTTCCCATGCAAGAAGAAAAACACGATTTTGATGATTCCATCAAAATATCGTCTTTCTAACTCATAATTTGGTCTATCCAACAATTTCATAATTCAAATAAATCCAATAGAATACTAAAATTATGAAATTTTTGGATAGACCAAATGATGAGGGATTAGAAAGACGATATTTTGATGGAATCATCAAAATCGTGATTTTCTTCTTGGATGGGAAAGTTGACTTTTTATTGGTAAGAGATATGATTTTTTTGATATTTTTATTAGATTCAAATGGGGGGTACTTCCTTATTTATATGTAATATCTTAAGTAAATGAAACTACAAAAACTAACATTTACTTAAATGATGTTCAGGTAATCAACCATGCCTCGAGGTGATATTCAAGTAAACTGCAATTTCTCATTAATCCAATTTATTTATATTCAAAGGCATGTACATGATAAGAATTGAATTTCATTGTGTTTATATTTAATGAATTTTGTATGTGTTTTCAAATTTTTGTGATTTTTCCTGATTTTTCCACGTTTTCCCTTAATCTTTTTAATCTGTCTGATCTAGATCGGCCAGATTCCCTGAGAATCGGCCGGATCCCTCGATCCAACTCGGATTGGGATTGGCAGGGTCTGGTCCAATACCCCGATCCAATCCCGCCATCCATGGTTGGGTGTGCATCCAAGTGAAGCCATCACCTACTGTCCACTCGTTTGATGTGGTATTCTTGCACCCAGAGTTTGGTCCTAATTGTAACAGGCAACCAAGTCTTGTTGTTGACTCAAAAAATCAATGGGAGAACCTCTCCACTGACCCCAAGAGACAAATAATAAGGGTGCTACTTTTATGTGATGCCATTTCACCACAAACCAAGAAATGCACAAGTTTTCTGCATGTCATGGAGAACCTCAAGTGACCAAGTTCCTACCGTGTACATGTATATTCCTACTAATAGCCTTACTTGTATAAAGATTTCCTTCCCCAATGTTAGGCCTAAAAATCCCTAGATAAGGTTATCATGCCCTGACTTCTGATGCTGCAATGCTCCTTAACAGGAAACGACACAGTTGAAGGAACACATCATCCATAATTAACCATGATTTATCTATTCCTTTAAGCATCATTTGGGCTTTGACTTGGACATCTTTTTACACCCAGGGTTTAAGGAACATAGGGTCTTGTGCATGGATGGCAAAGTCGCCTGGGTCGGCGCGGAGTCGCCAGAGTCGGAGTCGGGTCGGCGCCCTGCAACCCGACTTGGCGGGGGAAGTGGCCAGGATACGCGGAGTCCCGTTAGTCGAGCCGGATCCGCCGGAGTCGCGCGACTCCGACCCGACTCGCCCGACTCCGCGGATCCCTCCTTAAGGAGGGATCACGGGACTGCACAGACAGACCTCTGTCTGCGCAGTCCCGAGCCCCCCTTCCCAGCCCCCTGCCCCCCCCCCCTCCCCTCGCCGGAGCTGCCACCCTCGCCGCCGCCGCCGCCGCCGCCGGAGCTCCGAGGAGGGTCGTCGCCGGCCGCCGCCGCCGGCGCCACTGCAAGCCGGCGCCGCCGACGCCTTCCTCTCTCTCTGTTCTCCTCTCTCTCTTTTGTGAGGTGAGATTTTTTATTTTTTAAAAAAAATCTGAAAAAATAGGAAATGTTAAATAGGCTATAGATCTATAGCATATTTAACATGTTTATGACTCTCATTCTCTTAAATCTCCAAATTTAGCCCTAATTAGGATATAAAAATTAGGCATTTTGTGTCCATGAATGAAATTAATGTGCAATTGAGTGTTTAATAGAACTATTTTAGTTGATTAGAGTTTGTTGGTAGACTTAATTGCATTACATGGACTGTTTTCCCTGAAAATCCCCAAATGACCCTAATTAGGGTTTAAAATTTAGGGATTTTAGGTCCTTAATATAATTATTATGTAATTGAGTGCCCAATATAGTTATTTTAGTTGATTAGAGTTTTTATGTACATTCAATTACATTGCATGATCTGTTTTTTTTTTTAATTCTCAAATTAAACCTTAATTAGGGGTTTAAAAAATAAGAATTTTAGGTCATTATTATAATAAATGTGTAATTGAGTGTTCAATGTGGTCATTTGAGTTGATTAGAGTTTTGTATGTACATTATTTATAGTCTATGATATTTTTTTTTCATAAATTCTCAAATTAAACTCTAAATAGGGTTTAAAAATTAGGGATTATGTGTAATTAACGTGCAATTCAATTGCATTCTTACACAGGAATATGGCACATCAAGAACATGAAGAGCAAGAGGTGGAGCAGGCCATTGATCCTGGTTGGGCTCATGGTACTCTCCTTGATGCATCTAAGAAAAAAGTCAAATGTAATTGGTGTAGAAAGGAGATGTTTGGAGGCATTTATCGCCTTAAACAACATCTTGTTGGGATTGCTGGGAATGTTTCAAAATGTCCAAATTGTCCAATGGAAGTTAGAAATGAAATAAAAACATATCTGAAGGGGAAGAAAGCAGAAAAAATATTGACAACTCAGCAGCAACAAGAACTTCAAGATGAGCTTTCTAGGAGACAGATTCGTAGAGATTATGATCTACCAATTCCTGTGGATGATGATGAAGATGATGATGATGATCCTGATCCTGAGTTTACTACAGCGGCACGTGCTAGTCGTCGTTCTTATGCGGAGGAAGGTGAGAGACAAAGGGGTTTAGGGACATCAGGAGCACATTTGTCTAGAGATGACTCTAGGACATCTCTTCCTAGGAGTACACAGGGTCCTATGGATGCATATATGTATAGATCAAGGTCTGTAAAGCAACCAGGAATCAAGCAGGCATTGAAAGGAGTGAAATCCACTGCAAAGGCAGCAAAGGGTGCAATCAAAGGCATTGTCAAATGGTTTTTACATGCAGGTGTGCCGGCACATACGGCAAAGAGCCCATATTTCCAGAGTATGTTGGATGCAATTGCGGAAGCTGGGCTTGGTCTTAAGGCTCCTACAAGGAAGTACATTTATGATGCTGGGCTTGATGATGAATATGATGAGTTGAAAAGATGGGTGAGTACCTTCAAAAATATTTGGAAAGAACGTGGTTGCACCATTATGTGTGATGGTTGGACAGGGACCACAAGAAAATCCATGATAAATTTTCTTATGTATTGCTGCGAAGGGTCTATTTTCTTTAAATCTGTTGATGCATCTAACAAAATCAAGAATGCAGATTATTTGTTTAAACTAATGGATGCAGTTGTGGAGGAAGTAGGTGAAGAGAACGTTGTACAGGTTGTGACTGATAATGAAGCGAGCTACAAGGCTGCGGGTAGCTTGTTGATGGAAAAGCGACAACATCTCTATTGGGTTCCATGTGCAGCACATTGCATTGATTTAATGATGGAGGACATAGGCAAAGATTCTCATATTCATGGTATCATTGATGATGCTCAGATGATAACTTCCTTTATTTATAGTCACAACAGGATTTTGAATATGATGAGGAAGTACACAGATGGGAGAGATCTCTTTCGTGCTGGTCCCACTAGATTTGCATCCAATTTTATTTCTTTGGAGAGCCTAATGAAATATAGGCATCAATTGGCCCAATTGATTAATTCTGCAGAATTTTTGCAACATGTAGACACTCTACGGCTTGATAGTAAAGATGTTGCTCTCCAAGTCCAAGACCTGTTAGCAATGTACGATTTTGGGAGAAGGTTACCTACTACCTCAAAGTAATAGAGCCTTTGGTAGTTATCCTTAGAATGGTTGATGGTGACGACAAAAATGATATGGGATATTTGTACGAGGCAATGGACAAGGCAAAGGAAAAGTTGAGGGAAATGAATCCTAAAGCATACAGAAAATGGTGGGCCATCATAGACAAGCGATGGGAGATGACTCTCCACCATGATCTTCATGCTGCAGGTAATTTATTTAATGTAATTACTTGCTGAATTATTTTATGATACCATACTTAAACTTCTTTTATCATATGCAGGGTATTTTTTCAACCCTAGGATTCAATATAAAGATGATGTGCACAATGACGGAGAAGTGATGAGAGGCACCATCAATGTCATCACTCTCATTGCAAGGAGCATGAATGAGAGATTAGACGCAGTGGCAGAGGTAGGATAGTATATTTTATTTTGCATATGTATGTATGATTCATTTGACATGACATATGCCATGTCTTCCATTTTGTAGGTGGAGAGATATAAGATGAAAGTTGGGATATACGGAGGATATGACATGACATATGCGGCTCAAAGACTCAGTCCAGGTGGTTTTACATGTTTGGGTGTTTGCCTAAAATCATAAATATAAGATTTCACCATCCTTATAATGATTAATGTTCGTTTATTTTATTGTAACAGCTGAATGGTGGATCCAAGTCAATTATCAACAAGTTGGAACAAATCCCTTAGCGTATGTTGCAGTGAGAGTATTAAGTCAAACCACTTCTTCTAGCCCATGTGAAAGGAATTGGAGTACATTCAGCCTTATTCACACAAAAATCCGCAATAGGCTGGGTGTGGATAGGCTAGAGAAATTGGTTTACTGTCATTATAATATGCGTTTAAGGGTGAAGCAAAAAGAAGAAAGGCAAAAGATAGAAAGACGTAGATTCATGCAGCTAGTTGGTAGACCATTTGAGGAGGTGGTTGTTGGAACGCGGAAATTTCTTTCTCATTTTTCTTTCGATCCATCCCTCTCGTCTTCGAGATGGATCTTTGCGTGGGCGTGCCAGACTGTTTGCGAGAAACAGACAAAGATTATTTTATGAGGAGTATTGGGTGCGAACCCTGATACCCTCGGATTTATTTTTCCGCGTGCGCTCGCGTTCAGGGCGATTGGAGTGGTCGTGTACTGGACCGTTCCCCACCGACCGAAGTCGATGTTTCATTTACATCGAGTATAACACTCGAATACCTTCGAATGCGTAATGTTTATTAAAAGACCGTATGCCGAAATTTAAAGAAGAAAAGGCAGATGACAAATGAATTTCCACAATTTTATTCAAGCATGCTCATGTCATTTATATTTATGACATGACGTTTACATTTACATGTACGCCTTTAGTGGGGTTTTATACCTCCACTGGACGTGTATATAACAAGCCAAGTACATGGACGTCGACGACAGGGTGTGTGTGCCTCCGTCGGACGTTTACACGATAGTGGGTACATATGTGTTACCAGTGGGGTGTTTGTGCCTCCATAGGTCAACATGCCTCAACGTGTGCCCTTTTACGACACCGGAGGACTTAAACATATGTGCCTCGACGTGTGTCGTTTTACGACACCGGAGGGCTTAAGTACATGCCTCGACGTGCGTCGTTTTATGACGCCGGAGGACTTAGATACATGCCTTGGGGGTCTTAGATACAACCTGTGGTGTCTCCGTGTGGGCGAACGCAGGAGGGCTCGACCACGGAGAGGAAGCACCAACGGGTGTCGAAGACCTCCCCCGACTCGTGCGGCCTATATAAGCTCACGCACGGACCACCTTTGAGCACGGGCAGACTCTGGGCCGAGAGACGTGTGTTCGGAGCTCGGAACCGTTCTATGGCCCAATCCGAATCGTCAATCGTCCTTTTTCAAATGGGGGTATGCCCCCCTATTTATAGGGTTTGAGGGGGGCATACCGGCGGGGGTACCCTCCCCGGCGGAGGTCTCCGGGCGCGAGCGTCGAGGCAGGGGCGCGAACCGGCGAAGGTGCCCGAGAGAGAGGGCGGACTGGCGGAGGGGGGGGGCCGCCAGTCAGGGGCCTGACCGGCGGCCCTCCCCGCTGCGCAGGGGCTATCCGGCGCCCCCCCCAGGCAGGCGCGGGGGCTAACCGGCGCCCCCCCTGGCAGGGGGTCGAACCAGCGGCCCCCCTGCGCGGGGCAGGGGGCCGAACCGGCGCCCCCCCCCCCCTGCGCGGGGCAGGGGGCCGAACCGGCGGCCCCCCTGCTCGCGGCAGGGGGCCGAACCGGCGCCCCCCCCTGCGCGGGGCAGGGGCTGACCGGCGCCCCCCCTGGCAGGGGGCCGAACCGGCGCCCCTGCAGGGGGCGCGAACCGGCGGCCCCCCTCACTGGCGGGGGGCCGACCGGCGGCCCCCATGGGGGCCTCATTGGCCCACCACCTATTTAAGGTGGGGCCTCCCTCCCTTCTCTTTCACTTTTTCCGCGCTTTCCGGGAGAAAACCCGGGAGAGAGCTCTTGTGGGCCTCCCGCATCCGGTTTGTTTGTCGACGGTCGTGCCGTGCACGTGCACACGTGCGCCGCTTGCGCTTCTCCGGCCGTCCTACGTGCATTTGTCCTCGTTTTCGAGGAACACGTGCATTTGATCGCTCGGAACTCATCGGCTTTGGACGCGACTCCGCACTCCGCCTCGGACGTGGATTTCTTGACATCCGGGGTACGTACTCTTCGTCGACGAAGACTTCTCGGGCTTCTCGCTTCCGGGTCGCCGTGGTTTAGCGCGGATACTCGGACTTGTTGGTTTCTGACGTCCGAGCGGGGATCGGGAGTCTATTCCCGATTCTCTTAGGGCGTATCCGTCGCCCGGGGTTTGTTTAGGCCCCGATATTTTTCGGGTTCAACAAATGCCCCCGCGGGATATCCGTCGGAGGCGAAAACGACGGCGGGTATCCCGTGGCGCCTTCGAGACGGATTCCTTTCCCCTCACGGTTGCTTTTCCCCGTCCTTTCTGCAACGTTCTTTCGTCTGACGGTCGCATTATTTGCTTGACAGGGTCAGCTATGCCTCGCAAGGGTCGTGACAAGAGGGGCCAGGGCGGCAAGGCGCCGCGTCGTACGGAGAACGACGTCGAGCGGACGGACGATCCTATGCCGAGCTTTACTTTGTCTCCGGCCCGGGTGGAAGACCTGGACCGTCTCGAGAGCGGTGTCGGGCCGTGCGTCCGCGGTCCGCTGGAGGAGCCCTCGCCCGCCGAGGGCGCGGTGGACGTGAGTCGGATAGACCATAGCGGCTTGATCTACCGCTATCGGCGGGGAGCTGGCTACCCGAAGCATTTCCCATTGGACGAGCACCTCTTCCCGTTCGTCCAGCGTTTCGTGCCAGCCAACTGGGACGGTCCCATCGACCTCCTTGCTATTGAACGGGCTCAGCTGGAGCGGGCGATCCTGGCCGGTCGCGACAGCATGATGGGGACCTGCAGCTCGCATCACCCCAGCTTTCCCCTGGACCATGAGGCGCAGGCACACTTCCCCAGTACGGCTTTGCTGGGATTGTTTGCGCCCGAGCCGGCTCACCGTGTGATGGAGCTGCAACTTTCCCAAGGTCTGTGGGAGGTGCAGGGGCTCCCCAAGACCGGCGTCACCTTCACCGGGCACGCTCTACCACCCTCGGGCCGTGACTTTGTGCGGGATGGCTATGACCGGTCGTGCTTTCTAGACCGGATCTTGGGCGGAGGGGCCGCCAGTTGGTACGACCGGTGGTCAGTCGCTTCGTCGCACCGGTTCCGCTTCGGCGCAACAGAGTGGTTAATGGGCATTTTGTACCATTACCACAAGATGCTCGAGCGGGTAGGTCTTCTTGAAGCGGTTGTCGCCGCTCTCCACAGCTACCCTTGCAATGCTGGACTCCTGCAGGCCTTGGCGGAAAGGTTTAACCGGAGGTTTAACACCTTCGGCACTGCAGAGGGGGAGACCAGTCTTGACCTGTGGGCTCTGCACAGGATTTCCGGCCTTCCGATCTCCGGGCAGTTTTATGAGGAGGTTTGCTTGAGCGACCTGGACAGAGATCGGACCTCCGGTGCCGGCTCTTACTTCCTCTCCCACAGCTTTCGGTACCTGGTGCGGGTCTGGCGCGACTTAGCCAGGTGCGGGAGGAGCGACTGTCCCCGTGCTTCGAAAGGGACAGTGCGGGTTAGCTGTGACGCCTGGATCCGCTTTTTCTACAGCGGGCCCTTTTGCTTCTTCAAGGAATTCGCCGGCGACAACTATGACCCCGTAGCTTATTTGCAGTTGAGAGTGCACCTCGATGACGATGCCCGGTATCTTTACGCGCCTCGGGGTGTTAACTGGAACCCGAGGCGGCTCCCGGACCGCACCCATCTGGCGGCCTATCTTGTCTACTGGCTGTGCACTTTTGCCCTCCCATTCGGGGAGGAGGGAAATATTAGGCCGGAGGCTATTTACCCGGCCTGCATCTTGGCCAGTGGTGTTCAGTTGGCTTTGGCTCCGGCGGCTCTGGCCAACATCTTCCGGGGTTTGGGCGAGCTTACTTCGAGCCCTTCTCCTCGCGACAAGAGTGTCACCTTGGCGACGCACTATCTGGGCGCCTGGGCCGGTCTTCTGCTGCCGGAGCTATGTTACAACATTAGTCTGGAGCGCCCCTCTCTGCCCCTCATTTTCATGTTCCGGAATCGGCCGGAACGAGAGCAGTCGAAGCAGTTGAGGGAGGCGCGCCGACGACTTTCCTTTGTACCGGCGGCCGGGCAGCCGGGGCTTGACCTCGCTTGTTGCTCGCTTGGTTTCAGGCCTTGGGTGGAAGAAGGCCAGGGGGGTCGTGTTTACCGCCTCCCCCACCATGCTGCGCCGGTTGCTAGGCTACGCAAGGACTGGCTTTGCTGCGTTCGCCCCAGCGTCTTGCTCTTCCGCAAGGGGAGCTTCCTCTTCATGGAGCCGTACTTTCCGCACCGCTTCGCTCGGAACCTCGGGTACGACCAGGACGTTCCGCCGAATGCCGATTTCATGCTGCCGACTCGGGCATATAAGGGCCCGGACCGTCACCTGGTGGCCTGCAGCTGGTGGTGTTATTTTCTCAGGCGAGACCCAGCTCCAGACTTCTTCATCCCCGAGTTGCAGTACGAGGGGCGAGTGAGCGTTTTGTATGCTCGATGGTGGTCCCGGCACGGCCAGGCATTTCGGGAGCGCGCCGACGATATCAAGAAGGCGGAGAGGGACTACTTGTCCCGGGCGGGCGCCCTTGTCTCCACGATCGCGCCGACGTTCTTACAGAGGGAGTTCGCCGACATAGCCCAGAAGGTGACGACTGTGGGTCGCCGCAGGGCCGTGGCACAGGCCGCTAGCACGGCGGACAGCGAGGCTTCCGCGGGGGCTTTGAAGCCTTTGTCGCGTCCGGAGAGCAGTTCGGCAGCTCCCAGGGTTCGCGGGGAATCGCCACTTGTCTACTTTTGGTGGCGTCACTTTCTGTTGGACTGCGGGTATCCCGTGGACGCGCCGCTCACCAGTCCCCTCCTCCCGAGCGTGACGCGGGTTTGGGAGCAACACCTTCAGCATTCCATCATCCGTGTTGGGCCGAGGGAGTACGTCAGCTGGATCGAGAGCGGCACCACTCTGCAGCATTTCTGGGATGCGATTGCCGAGGCAGGGAAAGCCGTGAAGGTCTCCTTCGACCAAGTGGTGCTTCGGCCGACGTTTTGTGTGGCCCCTGACGGTACGTTGCCTCCCTCATTTGTAAGCTCGGCCCGCATCTCCTTGGACTTGTTGTTGCTGATTTGGGTCCCCCCCCCCCCTTTTTTTTTTTTTGTTGGCCTGGGCAGAGAGCTTCATCCCCGAGAAGGACTTGCCGAAGCGCGACGCCCCGTCGGCCCGGAAGAGGCGTGCGAGCGGGGAGGCCGGTCCTTCGCAACCGGCGGCCCGAGGGAGGACCCCCGAGCCTTCTTCTCCGGCCGTGGCCGGTGGGTTTCCGCATCCCCTGTTTACCTCCTTCCCCGCTTTGCTTTATTTCTTTGGGCGAGGGATTTTACGCGCCCTCTTTTTCTTCTTGCACAGGTGCCTCGGCCTCTGGGGGCGACGAATTGGCGGAGGATACTCCGCGGGAGGATGTGGATTACAATCCCACGTTCGACGGGACGCCTTCTCCTGAGGGGGTAGGCATCCCCCTGGTAGCTTCCACCGAGCCAGGTAGGACGCGTGCCATCTTCTTAAATCGGCGTTACCCACCCCCTTTTTTTTTTGCTCGGCCAGCATGGCACCCACACGTAGCTTACAAGTCTTTTCTTTCGTTTGTTTCCTCGCAGGGTACATTCCGGTGGAAGCTGCTGCCGCGGAGGGTGTTGAGCCCCTGGCGGGGGTTGCGCCGATTGGAGACGCAGCATCCTCGTTGCAGGCCATACATGACCTGTTACTGTTCGGGTCAGAGGCGGAGTTACCCGGCTTTTCTGACCTTGCCCCAGGCATACTCGAGGGAGGTGGTTGGATGCAACCCCTTCATAGTGCGAGTAAGTGAGCCTTATTTTTTGTAAACCCACTTCTGCGCCCTTCTACTTTGCTTGTTTACGCAGCGAATGACTTCCGCTTTTTCTGCATTTCAGTGGCGGCCACCTCCGCGGCCGTGCTTCCCACCGTCTCCCCGCCGGAAGAGGGTGAGGTTGCCCGAGGGGTAGCCGGGGACGCTGACGGTGGGTATTTCTTCCACAGTAGCGAGCCCTCCCTTTCTATTTCTTCAGCCCGGCGCGTGGCGGGGCGAAAGGGGAAGCGAATGCCCTTGTGCTTACTGCTTGACTCCCCCTTTCTTGCAGATGGCGCCGAAATGGCAGCGGAGATGCTGGGGTTGAGCCCTCCGGAGGCTGTTCTTCCACCCGCAGTGGGTGTCCCGCGTCCCGTGGAGGGCCGGGGTGACGCTCCTTTGCCATCCGACACGCGGGGTAAGTGATCAGGGCCCCGAGCCTCTCATGTTCTTGGGCCCTCATTTTTCTTTATTTGTTGCGGCTGCGCCGCGTCCCTTCTGACCTTTCACCCGTTTTTCTTGTGCAGCGGTCGTCGGCAGCTTACCTCCTCCGTCTTCGAGCGGGGCACCGCTTGGGAGGCCCTCCCCATTCCCGGGGCATGGCATTTCTTGGCCTGACGCTATACAGAGGAGCCGGGCGCACGGGTCCGGGGGATGCTCAACTTCTATATATCGTCGGCGCGGGCTGTCATGGAGGAGAGCAGCCCCCCATCCATTGACGCGGTGCGGGATTTCCTGGAGAGGAGTACGGTCTCCTACCATCTGATGGGCTGCCCCCGAGACCCTTGGATGGCCGCCGTGGACGCACTCTGGAGTGAGGTGGGGCAGAGGCACGAGGAGGCCGCTCGCCACAGGGCCCAAGAGCTCGCTGCGGAGGTTGCCTTGGCGGAGCAGAGGTATGAGGCTCTTTGCTCGCGACGAGGGGGCGCGGTCAGTCGTGCCGAGTCTTCGAGTGCCCGCCACGCCAGTTGTCATGCGGAGATTGTCGCCCTCCGACGGACGCTTGAGGAGGTCTCATCGCGCATCGCTGAGCGCGAGGCCGCGTCTCTTGTGCTGGCCGAGGAGGCGGCAACGGCCAATGCGGAGGTGGACGCCGTGGAGCGGGAATGCGCGGAATCCCGGGCCGCACTCTCAGCTCTCCAGGCCAGTTTGGCGGACCTTCGGGAGAAGGGGCTTTGTAGCTTTTCTCCTTCTTCTTCCCCCTCTTTTTTGCTTGTAGCCGATGTATATATTTCACCAGCTACCCCGAGGGCTTGTCTCGGGCACCTTTGCCTTTTGGTCGAATGACAAACTTCACGTTGCCGTCAATGCTTTTCTTTAACATTATCGCAACTTCCGTCTGCATTCAGGTGATCTCTCAAGGGCTCCACTTGGGACTCCTTCTTTTGGACGCCGTGTTTCTTGGCTTAACTTGTCCTGCGCTCTACCCAGTTTCTCGGACCGGTGAGCGTGAGAGATGTCTTTCGGACGTTTGCATTTCTGGCATTCCTCCAGATCTGATGCAACATTTCGGGTGCTGGGGCTGGCCTTCTCGAGGCTTTATCCGGCAACCCTACTTCGACATGATGATGATGATGATTTTCTTTTTCATCTTCCTTCTTTTTCTTTTTTTTTTTATATTACCATCCCAAGCGCCCTTCCGGGTTTTCACCGGGGATGGCCCCCCTTTAGCTTTTTCTGGCGCGCCCTTTCGGGTTTTCACACCGAGGGGTTACCCATTTTTGCCTGAGGTGCCCTTTCGGGTTTTCACCTCAGCTGGGTCTGAGGCCTTTTTGCCCTTGAACATCCCTTTTTGGAGGACGATCAAGTCTGCCCGGACATCTCTATTTTTAGTCCCTTTTCTCTTTCTCTCTTTTTTTTGATGGGTCCAAGGCCGGACCCCGGGGGGATTGATCGCAGGACCCGCCTTCTGGATTTAGCCTACCTTCTTGGGGTTTGCTAGCTAAGAATTTTTTTTGGTTCGACCGACCGCAAGGGTTTGCTGGTCAAAGGGATAGCCTACCTTCTTAGGGTTTGCTGGCTAAGGGTTTAGGGTTTGACCGACCATGGAGGTTTGCTGGTCAAGGAGGGATAGCCTACCTTCTTGGGGTTTTTTGGCTAAGGGTTTGGGTTTGACCGACCACGGAGGTTTGTTGGTCAAAGAATTTTAGGTTTGACCGACCGCGGAGGTTTGTTGGTCAAGGGGATAGCCTACCTTCTCGGGGGTTTCTGGCTAAGGTTTAGGGTTAGCCTACCTTTTTGGGGTTTGCTGGCTAAGGTTTAGGGTTTGACCGACCACGGAGGTTTATTGGTCAAAAAGGGAATAGCCTACCTTCTTGGGGTTTGTTGACTAAGGGGAAACGGCTTGATCTACCATTTCGGTTTACCTACCAAGGAGAATAGGGGCCCGGCCTAGCATTTTGTTTACTGGCCGCGCGAAATATGCCTTGATGAGTAATGATTTGATTTCGATGATGATGATTTTTGATATATTTTTTTTTCACATTACTGACTCCTGCGCCCTTTCGGGTTTTCACAGAATCCAGCCCCCTCTAGCTTTTCCCAACGCGCCCTCTTCGGGTTTTCACGTTGAGGGGTTATCCATTTTTGCCTGAGGCGCCCTTTCGGGTTTTCACCTCAGCTGGATTTTAGGCATTTTTACCCTCGGACACCCCTTTTGGGGAGTGGCCGAGTCCGCCGGGACATCTCTATTTTTAATCCCTTTTTCTTTCCTTCTTCTTTTTTTTTTGAAGTTGGTGTCCGAAGCAAGGTTGCAGAACCTCGACTAGGGGATTCACCGTTTGGCTTTAGCCCACCATTATGATTAGTGGGCCTAAGACGGTGCAGCCTACCAGGGAGTTTACTGGCTGAAGGGTTGACTTGGTTACCTGGACGGTTGCTAACCAAGGAGGAGTTTTAGCCACCTTCTGGGGGTTTATTGGCTAAGGGTTTGACTTGGTTGACCTGAACGGTTTGCTGACCAAGGAGGAGTTTTAGCCGACCTTCTGGGGGTTTATTGGCTAAGGAGTTTGACTTGGTCGACAGGGTGGTTTGCTGACCAAGGAGGAGTTTTAGCCGACCTTCTGGGGGTTTATGGCTAAGGGTTTGACTTGGTCGACCTGAACGGTTTGCTGACCAAGGAGGAGTTTTAGCCGACCTTCTGGGGGTTTATTGGCTAAGGGAGTTTGACTTGGTCGACCAGGTGGTTTGCTGACCAAGGAGGAGTTTTAGCCGACCTTCTGGGGGTTTATTGGCTAAGGGAGTTTGACTTGGTCGACCAGGATGGTTTGCTGACCAAGGAGGAGTTTTAGCCGACCTTCTGGGGGTTTATTGGCTAAGGGAGTTTGACTTGGTCGACCAGGATGGTTTGCTGACCAAGGAGGAGTTTTAGCCGACCTTCTGGGGGTTTATTGGCTAAGGGAGTTTGACTTGGTCGACCAGGATGGTTTGCTGACCAAGGAGGAGTTTTAGCCGACCTTCTGGGGGTTTATTGGCTAAGGGTTTGACTTGGTCGACCTGAACGGTTTGCTGACCAAGGAGGAGTTTTAGCCGACCTTCTGGGGGTTTATTGGCTAAGGGAGTTTGACTTGGTCGACCAGGATGGTTTGCTGACCAAGGAGGAGTTTTAGCCGACCTTCTGGGGGTTTATTGGCTAAGGGAGTTCAGAGGGCGGTTGCCCTAGGAATTCATGCTCAGGGGCAAAGTACATTTTGAGATGCTTGCCATTTAGTGGTGGAAAGGGGCGATCGCCGGCGTGTGTTGCTAGCGTGTATCCCCCGCCTTCATATACTCCAGTGACCACGTACGGTCCGCGCCAGTTTGGCTGGAGTTTGCCACTTGATCTGCCTGCCATGACTTCTCTTTGCTTGACCATGACGAGGTCACCTTTCTTGAAGACACGGGGCCTGACTAGCTTGTCGTAGGCTCGGGTCATGCGGGCTTGATAGGATTGGAGATGTTTGTATGCTTCCAACCTTTGGCCCTCTAGGTCGGACAATTCCTCCAACCTTCTTTCAATTTCTTGTCGCTCCTCGGGTGGGAGGACCGGTATAAACGGCTACCCTGTAGGATGACATTTCAATTTCGATGGGGAGCATGGCTTCAGCTCCGTACACCAGAGAGAAGGGAGAACACCCCGTAGGGGTCTTGTAGACCGTTCGGTATGCCCAGAGAGCTTCGTACTTCTCCCCCCAATCGCGTTTGCGGTTGCCGACTATCTTGGCAAGCAGTTTGCAAAGGGTCTTGTTGAAGGCTTCCGCCAGACCATTGGCTTGAGGGTTGTATACCGTTGACGTCCTCCAGTCTATTGGAATTTGGCCGCCAACGCATATATCGTTTTGTTTCTGAAGGGCGTACCGTTATCTGATACGATCCGATGAGGGGTGCCGAACCTGTAAATCAGGTGCTGCTTGACAAATTTGCAACGGCTACCCCGGTCACCTCCCGGAGAGGGATTGCTTCTGCCCATCGGGAGAAATAGTCGGTGGCTGCCAGGATAAACTTGTGGCCGCCAGAGGACGGTGGGAATGGTCCCACGACATCCATTCCCCATTCGGCGAAGGGCCATGTGGGGGCGGTTGGATGTAATTCGCTCGGCGGCTTTCTTGGCACCGAACTGAAGACCTGGCATTGATGACATGCACGAGCGTACTGGACGCAATCTGCGTACATAGTCGGCCAGAAGAAGCCTTTTAGCTTGATGTTGATTTTCATCTTGTCTCCCGCTTGATGAGCTCCGCACAGTCCAGAGTGGACTTCGTGCATGATGACTTTGGCTTCTTTAGGGGAGAGACATCGGAGGAGGACAGACTTGTCTTTTTCATGGACAAGCCGATATAGTTGGTCCCCGATCATTTGATACGACGCGGCCCGCCGCAGCAGTCGGACTCGTTCGGCCCGGTCTGAAGGCAGCCAACCGTTCTTTATTTGAATGATCGGCTGGCGCCAGTCTTCTTCTTGGCTGGCTTCTTCTTCGAGGGCGTCGACCTCTGCATTTTCTGGGTCGGAGTCGTCCTCGAGAACGCTGGGCATCAGCCTCCTATGTCGGACAGTTATCCCCAACTCCCCTTCGGGAGGAAGCTTTAGGGCGGACGCCAGTTTGGCTAGCGCATCCGCCTGAGAGTTTTGCCCTCTAGGGACATGTCCGATTTCGAACAAGCAGAATCTCTCGCGGAGCTTTATTACTTTGGCATGATAGGGGATCAGTTCCTTTTTTCGAACTTCGTAATCTCCCAGCACTTGACGGATGACCAACTGTGAGTCTCCGTAGACTTTTATGCACTTAATGCCCATTTCGGCAGCCAGTTGAAGTCCCACGATCAGCGCTTCATATTCTGCTTGATTGTTGGTCAATGGCTTCATGAGGGCACATGAGTTGTGCAGTATTCCCCCTTGTGGAGTCACCAGGACAATGCCCGCTCCGGAGGTATAAGATGTGGTGCCGTCAGTTTGCTTGAGCACCGGGAAGCGCCATCAAAGTAGAGTTCCCAGTGTGGTAACTCTATGGCGAGAGTGTTCCCACTTTCTTGAATGGGGGCTTCTTTTTGTTGGGTCCCCTCCCCGTGGGGGATGAGAGCGTCTCCTCCTCCGGAAGCTTGAACTCGAGGGGAGAGCCGGCTGGGAGCGGATGCGCCGCCAGGAACTCCGCCATACCTTGCCCTTTGATTGCTTTTCTCGGGACGAAGGTGATATCGAACTCCATGAGGAGAAGAGCCCATTTTCCCATCCTTCCTGACAGCACTGGTTGGGTGAGGAGCGCTTTTAGCGGGTCTATCCTCGAGATGAGGCTGACCTGATGGGCTAGCAGATAGTGCCGTAATTTCTTGACGGCGAATATCAATGCCAGGCACACCTTCTCCACTGGGGGATATCGGTGCTCCGGACCCACGAGCATCCTGCTGAGGTAGTAAGCGGTTGCTCCTTGCCTTCCTCATTTGTTTGCGCCAGGAGCGCTCCCAGCGACGTTTCCATGGCCGCGATGTAGAGGATGAGCGGCTTATCTTTCACCGGGGCTCCCAAGACAGGAGGAGTAAGGAGATACTCTTTGATTTCTTCAAAGGTATCCTGGCACTCTTGGTCCCATATAAATGGGGCTCCTTTCTTCATTAATTTGCTGAAGGGGGCGCACCTGCCCGCAAGGTTGGAGATGAACCGCCTTATGTAGGCCAGCCTTCCTTGGAGAGATTTCAGCTCCGTTAAGGTTTTCGGCGGCGGCAGCTCCTGATAGCCTTGATTTTGACGGGATCAATTTCTATCCCGCGGTATTTGACAACGAAGCCGAGGAATTTGCCGCTCGATACGCCGAAGGCGCACTTCATCGGGTTCATCTTCAGTTGATGTTGGCGAAGCCTTTCGAAGACCTGGCGTAAGTCGCCTAGGTGATCTTCCCGCCTTTTGGTCTTGACGACCAGATCATCAACGTAGCACTCGACCGAGTCATGGAGCATTTCTCCGAAGATCTTGGTCATGGCTCGTTGATAGGTGGCTCCGGCGTTCTTCAGGCCGAAGGGCATTCTTTTATAGTTGTAGATCCCTTTGGGGGACCTGAAGGCGGTATGACCCTTATCTTTGGGTGCCATGCGGATTTGATTGTAGCCTGACGACCCGTCCATGAAGGAGAGCGCTTCATGCCCTGTGGTCATGTCGATCATAGTTTCGGTGATCGGGACCGGGAAGTCATCCTTCGGGCAAGCTTTGTTCAAGTCCCTGTAGTCGATACAGATTCGGACTTCGCCGTTCTTTTTCTTGACCGGCACTATGTTGGCTAGCCACGTTGGATAGATGCATGGCTCGGTGAAGTCGACTTGAAGAAGTCTGTCCACCTCGGCATTTACTTTCAGCTCCAGCTCGTGGCGCATACGCCGTTGGGCCTGCTTGACCGGCTTCGCTGCGGGGAGTATGGACAACTCATGCTCAGCCACGGAGGGGTCCAGGCCTGGCATTTCTTTGTATGTCCACGCGAAACAGTCTTTGAATTCCAGCAAGAGATGCCGGTATGACTGTCTTTCTTCCTCGTTCAGGAGAGCGCTGACGAAGATTGGTCGAGGTTCTTCTGGTTCCCCGAGGTCGAGTTCGACCAGTTCGTCGACCGTAGCTTGTCCGCCGTCTTCGAGTTCACGGGGTGCTGGCTGCAGGTCGATGAAATCCTTTTCTTCATCGGAGTCAGCAACGTGGACGTCATAATATCTGAAGCCTTCTTCTGTGATCGGCCAGAAATGACTTCCTTCGCTTTGAGGTGCTTCTTGGCACGACGTCCCATTTGGTGGGACGAGGGCGGCCTCCCCTGCTGCGGCTTTGTAGCGGGGGTAGGAGATTGCCCCCGGGAGGGCACTGGTCAGGTGAGGGCGCGAGCCCAACGGTGTTGACCGTATGGTAGGCCTCGCATTCCGCCTCCGACCATAGCCCAACCCCCGAGTGTCTTTTGCACAAAAGGGAGGTTGCCCTCGGAGTTGCTTCGGGTACCACAGCTGATGGAAGTACTCCCGTCGCGAGGGGTCTTGCATTTGTGCAATCTTCTGCCTTGGCACAATTTCTTGATGTGCTCGGGCATGTCGTCCATTTCTTGAACGGGCTCTGGGGCGACTTGAGTCGCTTGGCTCCAGCCGAAGTCGTCTTCGAGGGGCCCATAAGGAAGCGGGTCTCCTTTGTAGAAGAGGATCGGCTTCGGCGTCTCGCCTTCTTCGAGACTGTCGGTTCTGTAATGGGTGACAACGAACGTCTTTAGTCGTTCCACCCATTGCTCCTCCCTATGGAAGGGCAGCTGCATGTACGCCGGCGGCAAGGAGATGCTTCGGTTGATGATCTCGCCGACGGTTTGCTTCATAGTTGATTTCACGCCTTTCTGGGCAACTTGGCCCGGGCGTGGTGGATTCGGCGAGGCGGCTGAGCCGGTGAGCTTCAAGGAGGTCTTTGTTGACCGTGAAGAGCTCTTCCTCGTCCCGATCTTGGCTTGCTTGGTTTGCGTCGGCATTTTGTTTTTCCTTGCCTTTTGACGCGGGTGGTTGGCTTGCCGAGAGGCTCACCGAAGTAGCTGAGCGTCCGCCAGGTTGCATTCATTTGGGCGGAACGGGGCTCGGTCGGCAAAGACCGTATGCTGCTCTCCTTCTTTGATGTATTTTATACATTGGTGGAGAGTCGAGGGGACGACCCGATTTTCATGGAGCCAGGGTCTTCCCAGGAGGGCTTTGTAAGACGTGTTTGCATTGATGATGTAAAAACAACCTTAGTGGTGAGGCCGTCCATGGCCAGCTGTACTTCCACCTTTCCCAAGGCGTTCTCAGAATTCTGGTTGAATCCAGCGATTCGGATGTCATTTACCCTCTGCAAGTAGGGCGTGAGATATAAAGACTTGAAGTCTTCAGGGGCATGATGTTGATCGACGCCCCGGGGTCAACCAGGATCCGGTTGAGCTCATGCCCGTTGACTTTTCCTTGCATATACAACGGGCGGTTGTGGTATAGCGTCGGCAACAGCATGTCCTTGTCGGAGAAGGTCACCTCCGCCACCAGTGCTTCTAGGGCTTGCGCCTGGAGTTCGGTCACGTCAGCTTCGTAGACCTCGGGCTCTTGCAAGATTTTGACGAGCGCCGTTCTCAACTCTTTGCTCCAGGCAATGGCATCCCATATGGTGATGTTGGTCGGGAACCGCTTCATATGCTGTATGATTTGCGGTCAGCCCGGGCACGGGTTTGATCCAATGGTGGGATGGTATCCTCCAGGGCTTTTATCGGTTGCCCGAATTGGTTGACCCGTCTTGCCACTGGCTGTTCGTCCGGCTTTTCTTCGAACAACGAGCCTAGGCCATCCTCCTCCGGGGCGGCAGTTTCTTCGTTGCCACTTCTGGGTGGAGTCGACCGGTCGGCCGAGACAGGAGTTTTCCGATTGAGAAACTTGCTGGGGATCGCCCATCCCCCATGCTCTTCGTCGTCGGACAGGGCGAAGGGGACTGGCTGGGCGGCCCTCCGATCGGAGAGCCCACTAGCGATGTCCCGCTGCTCTTCTTCTTCCTCGTCAGATGGGTCGAAGATGAAGGAGTTCGCCCGCACCTCTATTTCCGGGGCAGGCCGAGGCTCTTCTCCTCGGAAGACAATAGTCTTGCCAGGTGGGCGGGCGAGTTGGTTTTCTGCTGGGGGACGGGAGGATTTCTTTCCTCGTCCACGGCCCTTTCCTTTGCCTCGGTTGCGGCGCCGATATGTTGCCACGAGGGGCGTAACGGCCGGTGATTGCAAGCTTGCAGGCGGCGGTATCGACACCATGTTGCACGAGAAGTCTTTCAGCATTTCTTCCAGCTTCTCGATAGTGATTTCATCTTCCTTATAGAAGATGGCCAGTTCTTCGGGCAGAGGCAGCTTCTCGCCTTCTTGAGCCCTTTGCAGCATTTGATGGAGCCAGCTTTTAAGCCTTGTTTTGCGCTCCATCTCTTCCCACGGGATGTATATGTCCAGAGGGACTCCCCAAGTGGGTTTGGAGGGGATATACCTCCAGATCGTCAATGAGCTTTTGCAGCTTCTGGAGTGGAGTGAGCTTTGCTGGGGCTGCCGCGGCCTCCTCTCGCTCAGCTTGCTTCTTTAGGCGCTTCTTCATGTTCTTGCGCCGGTTCTTTTCTTGCTGCACGCGCGCGCCATTTCGAGCGGCGTCAGCGGCTTGGCTTGCTCTGTCGCTTGAGGGGTAGTCTCCCGGCCAAGACGACCGTGCGACCTTCCCCTCTTAGGGAATATTGACAGAGTGCGCATTCTGGACGCCACCGTCGTCCATCCAGTTCATCTTGTTGATGCTGGAAAGTGGAGTCAATTGCCTGCTCGACTACCTCGGGCGGCAGTTGTTGGAACTCGGCCAATAGGGGCTCGGTTCCGGGGCGGCTGGCTCTGTCACCGGCTTCTTGCCCCTGCAGTCTTTTCTTGGCGCTTGAGTATTCGCGGAGGCGAGCTCTCGAAGCACTGCCCCTTGCTCTTATTTCCGGAGCTTGCTCAGGGGGAGGGGAGACTTGGTGTCGTCGAGACCCCTTCTTTCGCCGAGGAAGTTGTTGCTGGGCTTTTCCTGACCTCGGCTCGGACTGTCGGATTACCTTCTGAGTCGATCTTCCCTTCTTGGATGAGGGACTTGACCCAGTCTCGGATGATCGGACACATATCCGTAGGATGCAGCAGCATGGCATGGTATTTGCAATACATGGGGTGGTTTAACTCCCTCTCCGTGTATGTTGGTGGCGGCCTGTGCGCCTTTACACAGCCTTGCTGCAAGAGTCTTTCGAAGATCTCCCCGGTCTTTGCGGTCGCAAGAGATTCGGGGAGACTCGCCACCCGGGATACCATAGGGCAGGGGCCTCGTCAGATGAGCCGCCTTCTGTCATATCCGGGTCCTCTTGATTATATCTTAAGGTGGGCTGCTCTTTCAGGGATATATCCTGAATTGCTGCGCCAAGCTCGCGCCTTCAGCGTCAGCTATGGACGACATCGGCGGTACGAGCCACCCTTGTTCATCAGCTTCGGGGGCTTGGAGGTTCTTGAAGCGCATATAGTCGCTTTCTTCAATTCCCGCTGGGCTGCTTCCCTGGCTCTCATCAGGACCATGGAATTGCCTTCCGGGTCGATTTTTCCCTTTTGGATAAGGGACTCGACCCAATCCCGGACATCGGGGCACCTGTCTGTAGGGTGCAGCAGCAAGGCGTGATACCGACAGTACATGGGGTGATTCAACTCCCTTTCAGTGTACGTCGGCGGCGGTGTATGAGCCATCACGACACCTCGTTGTAGGAGCTTTTCGAAGATTTCCCCAACGTTTCCGGTCGCCAAGCGGCTGTGACGGGGAACTCTCCCTCCCGGGCACCACCAGGTAGGGGCTTCGCCGGATGAGCCGCCTTCTATCATATCCGGGTCCGGAAAGGTGAAGGCCACGGTGTATAAATTCCGGCGGGTCGATGACGTTGACTGTATGCGTGACAACGTCAGCTGAATGGTCCGTCCACTCGCGGATGTGAGGCTGCGGCGGGTTGACCCGGGAGTGCCCAAGTCAATAATCCCTTGGTTGACCCATGCTTCAACCTTGTCTTTGAAGACGTGGCAGTCCTCTAAAGCGTGCCCTGCATCTTGATGGTATATGCAGTAGTTTGGCGGGACGCTTGTTGGCGGCTGGCAGCCCAATAGTCCTGCTCGCAAGCAGGTGCGGTAGAGTGCCAGCGTCCGATGTCGCGGGAAGGAGTACAATCTCCCGGCGATTTCGTCATCAGACGGATTTGAAGACTCCTCCGAGATCCACCCCCGCAGGGAGGGCGCGTCGGGGCGCAGGTGTGCCCGCGGGCCCTTGGAGTCCTTGCTGGAGGGTTGTCAGGCTCTCTTGCATGGTCCTCAGGTACATCAACGTCTGGCGCTGACCGTGCCGCAGTGACTGGACCTGTCTTTCCAGGTTTTGCACTGTCTCGGACCACGTCCTGTGCTCCGAGGCTGAGGGGTGATCCCCCTCCCATCCGTTGGTGGAGTGAGCGTCCCAAGGATTTGCCTCGGGGTCTTCTGGCTCGGGAGGCGGCGCATTGACATGGATGACATTGGCCGACTGCCTCGATTGGTCCCAAGCATGGGGCTGTGGGGGATCGACCAAATGTTCGTGCATGGTGATGAGGCGACTCTGGATCAGCTTCTGTACCTCGTTCTTGAAGACATAGCAGTCCTCGACGGAGTGCCCCAGCATGCGGTGGTAGAGACAGTAATTTGGTTCATCCACCCTATCCGCTTCACTTGGTCTTCTCAAGGCCGGAAGCTTGAGCAAGTCATTCTTCATGCACAGCTTGAAGAGCATCTTCGTATGGTCCCTTTTGAAGGAATACGGCGTGCTCATACGCTGTGGCAGCGAAGTTGGAGGCGGCTTTTCTTCCACCTTCTTGCTTGGAGCGCCGGAGGTCATGACCTTCTTCCCCTTTGCGGGGCGAAGTCCACAGCATTGGCTTCTTGCCCACAGCGCGCTCCTTGCCCGGCTTAATTTTTGGGGGAGCTTGCATCGGGTTGTCGGCGAAGAACATTTCGATCTCCGCCACGACCGCGTTGAGCTGGTCGAAACCCTTGATGTTTGTTCCCAGCAGCTTTTCGCTTATTTGCGCCGCCAGGCCCGTCGACAGATGGTTATGGCATCTTCTTGTGTTGGGGGATTGTCGCACCTCATGCTGAAGTCACGCCACCGCTTGATGAAGTCGAGTGCCGTTTCTCCTTTTCTTTGCCTGAGGGAACACAGCTCTGCGAGCGACACCTTTCTCTCGGCCGTCTGGAAACGGTCGATGAACTTCTTTTGGAGGTCGGCCCAATCGACAATGGAGTTGGGCCTCAGCCTGGAGTACCACTGGAAGGCGGTGCCTGTCAGGGATGTTGCGAAGTAGCGGAGGAGGTAGGATTCATCGAATGCCAACTCTCCCATGGCCGTTATATAGTAGGCCAGGTGCTCATTTGGTGAGCCTTGTCATCGAACTTCTGCAACTTCGGCGCCTTGGGGAAGTCCGGTGGCAGCTTCTTGAATTGATGGTGGACGGGATACGGCACACTGTAGAGATCCACAGTGGCGGTTCCCTCGCCTCGCTGAGAAAGCGGTCGTCCACGATCTTCTCAATCATTCGCCGCTGGGCGACGATATCTTCAGCCGCGGAGGCTTGGGAATTTTATGCCCCTGCGTGGCTGTTGGACCGGATCGACAGTATAGTCGTTGACCGCGGCTATGCGTGTGTTGACATCGGGCAGGTCGCCTTGTTGATGTCTTGTCCGAGCATTTTGGTTTGCCGTCGGCACTAGGCGGCGTGGCGCATTTGCCCCCGCCTGTTGTCCTCGCTCGGCCAGGAGAGCGGCCATTTCAGCCTGCCAACGCTGTATGAAATCATACTTGGCGTCGTCCGTCATCGCTTGGAAGGCAGCTCTGGTTGGCGGCATGAGGAACACTTCAGTTTGCTCCCCGTCAGCCGGCAGTTGCTGATCTCCGAGGCGGAGGCTGGCGACTTCGTCTTCCTCCCCTCCTTCGGGGTCCAGTTGGACCTGACCCGAAGGGGCCTTTGATCGCGATCGAGGAGGCTCGAGAAGTTGTCCCAGGTTCGAGGGCTCAGCCTGAGTGCCTTGCTGACCTTGGAGAAGTCTCCTGGCACGTTCGGGTGTACCGGAGGACAGCTTCGTCGTCCTGTCCGGGCTCATTTATCCTGAGCGCTCCCGCAGGGATGCCGGATGGCCCAGGTGCTTCCCTCCCAGAAGCGTAGCAGGTGAAGATCTTCATGCCTCCACCTTCTTCAGGCGTCCGCTGCACTCTCCGCTTCTTGGGCTTCTGAGCGCTTGGACGGATTGCTGCTCCCAGCCTGGAAAAGACTGAGGCGCTCAGTCTTTCGAAGACCGAGACTCGAGGTGTGGAAGCTCCGGCTTGACTCGCGTCTCCCTCTTCAGCAGTTTCCGCTTGGGCGGGGACGAAGTTGGGCTTCCTATAAATGCCCCTGCGTTTGTGTCCGCGGGGACGAGGAGGTTCGGCTTCTTGGGCTTTTTCTCGCCCAAGTACCGTCGCCTTCTTGGAGCCATCGGCGGGTTGGTCCGCTCTGGCTTGTTTGATGTGGCGGGCTTCCTGCTTGGTCACCCACATTTGCCTCATTTTGCGAGGCGGTTGGGGCGCCGAGCTTGATGCCTGCCCCTGTCGGGCTCCTTTTGGGGAGTCCCGATCTTCTTGACGCATCCCTGGAGGGGAGCGTATTTGTTGGAGGTTGCCACCGTAGGGACGCTTCTGTCCGGGGCATATCGGCTCGCCTCCATCGAGCCTAACGCGGATGTCGCCAACTAGCACCGTTTTCCCGGAGTTGGAGACGACGCGCGGGGCTTGCTGCCCCTGCGTCCCTGGCGCTGTCCCGTTTTCTGGAGATGGCGAACAGGAGATGGTGTTAACCGAGAAGACTCGGCTTGACTTGGACGGGGTTTGGTGCCCCTGGTTGCAGTAGCTTCAGGCGCCGCCTTCGGGGTAGCTTGGACGGCGGGGACCACACCCTAGGAAGTAGGGGGATCCCACCACTGCAGGAAAGTCGCCGAACACGAGCGGGACGGCGAGGTAGCCACATTTGGCGTGGCATGCGATGACTTGCGGACCGTAGGTGACGGCGGCCATCGAGCAAGCTTGAGTTGCAGGTGGAGACGGGCGTTCGAGCCGGCTTTCGCTCCTTGTACCTGTGATGTGGAAATAGTCATCTTTTATTTCTATATCGGCATACGGTCTTTTTACATATGCATGGAAGGCAGGAGGAACAGTCCCACCGGGCGTGCCAGATTGTTGGAACGCGGAAATTTTTTTCTTTTCTTTCGATCCATCCCTCTCGTCTTCGAGATGGATCTTTGCGTGGGCGTGCCAGACTGTTTGCGAGAAACAGACAAAGATTTTTATGAGGAGTATTGGGTGCGAACCTGATACCCTCGAATTTATTTTCCGCGTGCGCTCGCGTTCAGGGCGATTGGAGTGGTCGTGTACTGGACCGTTCCCCACCGACCGAAGTCGATGTTTCATTTACATCGAGTATAACACTCGAATACCTTCGAATGCGTAATGTTTGTTAAAAGACGTATGCCGAAATTTAAAGAAGAAAAAGGCAGATGACAAATGAATTTCCACAATTTTATTCAAGCATGCTCATGTCATTATATTTATGACATGACGTTTACATTTACATGTACGCCTTTAGTGGGGTTTTGTACCTCCACTGGGCGTGTATATAACAAGCCAAGTACATGGACGTCGACGACAGGGTGTATGTGCCTCCGTCGGACGTTTACACGATAGTGGGTACATGTGTTACCAGTGGGGTGTTTGTGCCTCCATAGGTTAACATGCCTCAACGTGTGCCTTTTACGACACCGGAGGACTTAAACATAGTGCCTCGACGTGTGTCGTTTTATGACACCGGAGGGCTTAAGTACATGCCTCGACGTGCGTCGTTTTATGACGCCGGAGGCA